>CM058041.1:35931592-36459092 GCA_030169165.1 Centaurea solstitialis | reverse complement strand
GTCCACTTTGCAAACGCTATATCCCTTAATCTAAATAAGAAGTCGCATTGTATTTAATGCACCTTGTCGACCATGATATATATACTTAGTACAAAGATAACATTCCATCCATTCTAGGTAGTCAATGTATTCGCTCAAACCTTCAAGTTGTATCTTCTTCGTATTAATATTAAAAACAAGATAAACCTAAATAAAATCTAATACTTGTTTGACAAAACATACCATTAAAAAAATTATAAAAACATTTCCATCGTTGATTCTCACATTAGAGATTCGTCAAGATGATGATACTTGCCATATTCATTAATTTTACAAAAAAAATCATATTACCAATACATAATTCTTTCTATTTAATATAAAATATCACCGATTATTAAGTAATATATAGCAACAAAAGGTAAATTAAATAGTTTATTAGAAAAAAATATAAAAGGTATGTTGGTGTATAACAGTTGATATTAATAAGGGCATATTTATGAGACTATCTCTAGTTATAAATATCTTATTTTAGTTCAAATATGAAGAACCAACCATCAAATCTATATTTAAAGGAGTAAAATATCAAGAACATATTTCTAATGGTATTAATTAAATAAATTCATTTCCCTTACTTCTTTTCGATCTTAATTATTACTAATTAATCAATTTCATGGATGTTCAGTTCAGTGGCGTAGCTAGTAGGGGGGCTGGCTGGTGCTCAGCCCCCCCTAATCTCTATCCTTATATAATATTCTTAAGAAATATGCTACAAGTGTAGTGGATGGTGCAGTGGTAAAGGCGTTTTTTTGCATATCAGTGGTCAGGGGATCAATTCCTTGGAGCAGCTTAATTTGTTTGTTTTTGTTTTCAATTTAATTGATAATTTTTTATGTTTTTTTTCAATTTAGTTGATAATCTTTTTATTTTTTTCAATTTAATTGATAATCTTTTTATTCTTAATTTAATTGATGATCTTTAGTCTTCATATTTTTATTTTTATTTACATAAAATCCAAATCTTATTTTTGTTTTTAATTTGCTTGAATCTTTTTATATAAAAGGATAATCGTTACTTTCATTGTATTTACATAAAATCCTAAACTTTATATTTTTATTATGAAAGCCTTTTTATTGTATTTACACAAAAGTTTCAATTGTTATAATTTTATCTCAAAAACATTTTATTGTATTTGTGTTTTTATTATTGGAAACATTTTTGTTACCTTTATAAATGTTTTAGAAATACAATATTACATAAG
Organism: Centaurea solstitialis; assembly: GCA_030169165.1. Lineage (NCBI taxonomy): Eukaryota > Viridiplantae > Streptophyta > Magnoliopsida > Asterales > Asteraceae > Centaurea > Centaurea solstitialis. The sequence continues at coordinate 36,457,855 of CM058041.1, read as the reverse complement.
AAATCAAAAAACAAAATAGACTAATGCTATAATAATATCAGTATAAAGGTTCGAATTATACTATTTCAAAATTTTCTAACGTCATTTTTGAATTGTAGATTTTCATGATGTCAATTTTCGTCAAGTAGTTGTTGATAAAAACAAATTTTCAGCTTCCATTAAAATTATACATAAAAAGATCTCACACTTTCAATATTTCACAAACAAAAATCATTATATTCATGGTTTTTTTGTCTTCTTATCTAGATACTTATCGCATTTAAAAGACACTTATCACATCTAAAAGTTTCACTCATAATCTAATGAGAATTGTAACAACGATATAGCGCATTAACATCATTCAATGTTTTAAATCGATTAGTTAAATTTGTTTCATTTGTCATTTTCTAGCCCCCCCTAAACTATAATCCTGGCTCCGCCCCTGGTTCAGTTGTAGGGCAAGTGTATTTCTGAAACTGAAGCCTTTATCTCTAGTAACAACGGTTTCAAGTGAAATTAATTAATCACCCTAATTAATGATTCTTATCTGGCTTGTTTTTATACATCGGTTTTGAATTGAACTAGTTGTGATCCTAATAGCGTATTGATGTCGTATTTGTCTGTGTGTAAAAATCCACACCGTTAAATTATGCGTTCGTGTTTGTGAATCTATAGCGGAGAGACAAGTGTGTCAAGTGTGATTTGCTTAGAATAAGAAGAAATGGAATCGGTATCCACGCTTACGATTAAGAAGAAGAATCCGGCACCGACAAACGAGGCTACTTCCCGTCGTAAACCGTCACCGGCAGCCAAAACTCCTTCCGCGGGAGAGCTTGAAGAATTCTTCTTCGAAGCAGAAAAGTACGAGAAGGAATGATTCGCAAAAAAGTACGGTAAAATACCAATAGCATTTTTGTTCTAAGAAAATGCTACTACTGATTGAGAATTCATAATCTATTTTACAATGACGTATATGAATAACATTCAATTGTTGAATTGTCATATTCAATTAGAAACATTGTGTTGTCTTTTTGTATTTGATAATGCAAACAAGGTAGTATACATCTTTTTCTTCAAAAGAGACACCATTTTGAGCATATTTGCAAGATCAATTACTTAATTATGAGAAATCAAATTTCCTCCTATTTTTTCTTTCTATCCATCCTCCTACTCATTTGATCAAGACAAGTATCAAAATCAATGGGTAATATGAGGAAAGAGAATTAGTGGATCACACATGTCACTTGATCAAGTGAGTAGGAGGATGAATAAGAGAAAAAAGAATGAGGAAATATAATTTTTCCTTAATTATTGACATTTGGTTTAGGATAGAGACATGTTTCAAATATATAACAAGTAATTTTGTATTTTGAATTTATTTATAATAATTGTTTTATACACATACTAATATAAGTATTTGTTTTTAAGCATGTATTTGCCCAAAAGACGAAGCATGATCATAGGTAGCAGACGTTGACCCTTCTAGTCTCCACGGTGCCCGTGGGTGACAGCCTGCACTATCTGTGCTCGCTACTTTGCCCGCAACGTTTGCAGACGCGTCTCCAAAGCCCATCTGCGCTCTCTGGCGCCGCGGATGTGCATTTTTCCGGACGGGATCGAGTGTTCTGACACTCCTTAAAAAGTGGTTTAGCGCACTACGACACTCTTAAATTTCATCCAAAAGTTTCCCCATGTCGGTAGCAATTGCGGAAAGCCTGTTTGCAGCATCTATAGAATGTATGGCTATGGATGCTGCAAACAAGCTTTCCGCAATTGTTGTCGACATGGGCAACTTTTGGATGAAATTCAAGAGCGCCATAGAGAGCAAAACCACTTTTTAGGGAGTGTCAGAACACTCGATCCCGTCGGAAAGAAGATTGCATCCGCGATGCTAGAGAGCGCATAGGGACTTTGGAGATGCGTTTGCAAGCGTAGCGAGCGGAGCAGCAAGCACTCATAGTGCATGCTGTCATTCACGGGCACTGGGGAGACTAGAAGAGTCGACGTCTGCTACCTCTGATCATGCTTCGTCTTTTGGGCAAACCCATGCTTAAAAACACATACTTAATAAATTCTAAACCAAAAGACATTAATACAACGAAGAAAAAATCGATAAATACTTTATCATATCTTTTTGATACATTCCCGGATACCACGATACCAAGAAATGATATAAAATAAAATATGGGTCAAATTATAGACAAAGAGGTTAAAACTTAAAAGGTTTTGGACTTTTGACAAATTAATTATGCTTAGTATTAGAGTAAGTTATATTTTCGTCCTTGTAGTTTATTCATTTTCTTGGATAGGCCCTTTTAGAAATTTATTGCAAACAAAATTTATGATATGCAAAAATGATTGGTTTCAACCCTTCGTATTAATATTGTTTTATCCCATCTGTTATGATGTGCATTTTGTCTTTTTCCATCACAATTTCACCTTCTCTAAATAAATGAAATTTTCAATCATCACAAACGAAGCAAAAATACAAGCATCGAATGTAAACTTTAAAAAGAAATTGAAGAAAGCATAATTAAAATGCAGTCAAAAATTTTGATCCATCAAAAAATATCAATCAACAACCTAAAAATTTTGATGCATAAAAAAAATAAAATCCAATTGGATCAGTAAAAACAAATGTAGTTGATTTTTTTAAAAGGATGGATTATATGAAGATTCAGAAGAACAATAAATATAGTTGAAGCTTTTGATGATGATTCAGAAGAAGAATGATGGGGGAGGGAGGTGTGCATGTGAAGGTTGGAGGTGTGTGGGAGAGAGAGAGAGAGGAGAGAGAGAGAGAGAGAGAGAGAGAGAGAGAGAGAGAGAGAGAGGAGAGAGAGAGAGGAGAGAGAGAGAGAGAGAGAGAGAGAGAGAGAGAGAGAGAGAGAGAGAGAGAGAGAGAGAGAGAGAGAGAGGAGAGAGAGAGAGAGAGAGAGAGAGAGAGAGAGAGAGAGGAGGAGAGAGAGAGAGAGAGGAGAGAGAGAGGAGAGAGGAGAGAGAGAGAGAGAGAGAGAGAGAGAGAGAGAGAGAGAGAGAGAGAGAGGAGAGAGAGAGAGAGGAGAGAGAGCGCCAAAGGTGATTAGTGTTTTATTGTAAAAACATGATTACAAATGAAGAGAAGACATAATATTTAAAGCTAAAAAGAAGTGAAAATATAAAAAAGAAAATTACTTAACAACTCTAGGCTAAATATAAATCTCTATGTGCTTCGTCCGCTCGTAATTAAACATAATTAGGAACAATCTTCACTACACTTTGGTTGTTAGAGTGTAAGGGGGTGGGTTAAGAAACATCAACAACTAAATTTGCATGTAACCAACATAACCAAAGAATCTCACAAGTAGCTGGATTTATAGCACAATACTCAGCCTCTGTAGAGGAACGAGAAACAATATCTTGGTGATATCTTTAGAAATTTTTATAAATAAATCACGAGTTTTCGCAACTATACAATGAAGGATATTGATGTCCTTGAGGTGGATCTTGATGGCTTGGACATGCAATGAGATTCCATGAACCCTTGAGATGTAACTCTACAGAGTAGGCAATAAATGTGTAGAGTGGTTTGAGGTTGGGATGTTTGAGGAGTAAATTGAAGGAGTAGTCAAAATGCTCTGTGCACTAAAATTGGAACCTTGGGTGTAATACTAATAACATCACCAGGGGACTCTCTACTCACGTGTATTTGTCACCTTGCTGGAAACGGGTCTTCCCATTCTGTCAAAAGTTATAACTTAAATAAGCAGTTTTTCGGTTTTACTATTTTATAATTATGATGAAAACTGATTGAACTATGTAGACGTTAATCCTAACATTTTTATTTGTCAACATGTGCTTCAAGTCCTTGTTGCAGAATGAAACTAGTGGCACTATGAAGAGTTTGAATGCTAGTTAGATGCACCATTGGAGATAACAACGTTTTTTGGGTCTTAGTAATATCCATCCCTATTTTAAGTATTGTATAAGGTTCGATTGGTATCTATTGAAGTAAAACCTTACATTGTTACTTTAGACTATTCAATTATTCATGCATTTAAAAAAATTAATTTACTTATTCTCTCTAAATTTAAGTGTGTTACACTCATACACACCCTAGTTGTTATCACATCATTTCCATAGGAAGACAAAAATACTTAAGTTAGTATTGCAACTTTTTTTTTGAAAAGTAAGTTAGTATTGCAACTTGTTCACATGTTTGTGCATCATTGCAAATTATATATATCTTTAGTGGGATGGCGTCAAGAAAGGGTGTTTTTCCATTGTCATACCTCTTCATATCCTTGGTTGTTTTACAATAATATTTCCTATAACTATTAGATGACAAAGCTATATGGAATCTGCTTGGGATAACATAAATCTTTTTTTTTTTTTTGTCTCTTCTGTTTATATGGACTATTGACTCTAAAAAAGTTCCCTGCTGCAATTACACCTCATGTTGGTTCTGTATTTGGTTTGGCCACTAAACTTTTATAATTAATATAATTCTTCAACTTTTTTGTATAAAATCCCTTAGAGAAAGCTTGTAACTTTCTCCTCACGTGGGTGTCTATTCTCTATTTTTCTTGTATATGGGTTATATAGCATTCAATTCTTCATTTCTTATAACTTTTTGCTAGATGATATGCAAACAATAAAACATATACTAGATGTCTAAATCACTTGGTTGGACTTATGTTAGATGACAAATCATTAGACTTATGGGCGGTAACATCCTGGGAGAGACTGTGGATGGTATCCCAATCTACCTGGGTTCGAATCCAATGGGAATTAATTTGAGGACATGAGAAGTACTCAGTACTTGGGCTGGTCCAGTCATAGACTGGGCCACCCCCAGCCCCGTCAAAGACTGTGGTTGGGCTCTAGATTCAGCGTAAGCTAGGTTGGGATAGAGGCGGATTAGTGCCCTTGGATGCCCGATACATCCGGGGAGGCGTGCGTGTGTTCATGGTAGTTGTTCGTTGGTTTGATACCGCTATGTCTTCCACACAAAAATTAATGTTGTTCAATGAGAGATAATTCCTTGTTGATCTTCCTTTATTGCCAGGTGAAGTTAGAGCAGCGATTGCAAAGTGTGATTGAAATATACTTTGATATGATTTTGAGTTCCATGAAGACTAGAAAGAATGAGAAGAGAATTCCGAGAAAAAAAAGGCAAATCATCAACCCAACAATTGTGGAAATAATTATGTGGAAAGTTTGTCTTTACATGTTAACTAATATTGGTATGGCGTAGTCTTGGTATGGTTTGAAATGCATACATTTTGTATTTTTCTTTGCCATTTCTATTATCTTTCAACAGAAAGTACTTAAAAAATTACAACTATGAGGGTGTTTGGTTTGCGGAATGGAATCCAATGGAATAAAATTCATCAAGGAATTTATGTTTGAAGGAATTAGAATGAAATTTGATTGAATTTGACAATACGTTTTGGTCGTGTTTGGTCGGATGGAATTAGAATGAAATTGTAAAGGTAGGGGTGAGCAAAAAGTGAACCAAAACCGAAAATCCAAAACGGTTTGGTTTTGGTTTCCATCCCGATCGAAAAAAACCCGAACCCGAAAATCCAAGAAGGTACGGTTTTAGTTTCCATCTTGTCTTAATTGAACCGAACATACTCGGTTTCCTCAAAAACTAAACCGAACTCAACTGCTTTAAATCATAATTTAATTTTTATATATATAAAATGATATAACTTGATTATTTAATTATAAAATAAAAGTAAACGAAAACCGAAAACCAAAACATGTTATACCATTCGGTTTTAAAACCGAACCAAACTGGGAAAAAAACAAACAAAAAAAAAACCCCGAAAACCCGAAAACCAAAAACCAAAAAATGTTATACCATTCACTTTTACAACCGAACCAAACTGGAAAAAAAAAACCGAAAAAAACCCCGAAAACTGAATAGTTCGATTTTGGCTAAAAAGTGAACCGAACCGTGTTCACTCCTAATAGAAGTTGTAAAGAGAGAACGATATATGTAGATGAGAAAGTCGTAGACGGAGAAAACAAGAAGGCAGGAGGGAATGATTCAAATGAATTCCCTGTGATATCCCTTTCCATGATTTAAAGAATTCAACGAAATTTGAATGATTCCGTCTATTTCATTCCGCGAAACAAACGTAATCTTAGAATTTGGTCAATAGAATTTGTGATTTCTTCCAATTCTATCGTATTTCATGAAAAGGCACCCTATATTTATCGTTTGCACAAATACAAATTAATCTAGTCATCTATAATTAAAAAAACGAAACCCAAAACAAATTCCAAATGTTTATTCAACAACACTACAAAACGTCACACACGTACGTTTATTTCTTCTTCTAATCAACTCTAAATAAAAAGCCAAATAGATCAAAATACAATTATTCAACATCTAGACTGTTTGTGAGTCTGATTGATAAAGCTACACACTTTGTTATGCAGATTACAAGCATTCTCACATGAAGGATTGAACAAAAAGAACACATGATCTTCCCCTTTGGTCTCCATCATCTCCAATTCTCCATTCCACCCACTTTTACCCATTAAATCTCTGTAATTAAACCCTCTATCCCTGAATGAATCCTTCTCTGCAACACACACAAGAATCTTGCCACACCCCACTCCTCCAACATTCGGGTCCTTTTCCGGGTTAAACCACGGGTCATCCAACCCGCTAACCGAATCAGGACTCGTCAACTTCCAGAACTGATCCGTGAACGCCTTTAAGTGCTTGTGTTTCCCACATTCGGACCCAATCGGGTCTTCCCCTCCGAAAAACGGGTGGAGAAGAATGATGCCGTTTAACTTTATGCCGTCGATCGGGTCTGACCCGAACCGGATTGCCAAATGGTGGGCGATATTTGCTCCGGCGCTATCTCCCGCGAGAAACACCTTCTCAAAGTCTGCGACGTTGTCGTTTAACCATGGCTCTGGACCAGTGGTGGAGCCAGGATCTTAGGTTAGGAGGGTTAGATGATGACAAATAAAATACATTTAACTTGTCGATTTATGGCATTTAAGCAAAATATTAATGTGAGATATGTTATCAATATTTGCTGTCACAAGACTCGTGAGATGTTGAGAGGAACTTTTAGTGCGATAAGATTGAGCGCAGATAAAAAGACCAAAAACCAAGATATTGGGGATTTTGTTTGCAAAATGTTAGAAGTGGATAAAAATTTTTATATTATAATTTTAATTTTTTTCTTTGAACAGGAAGCTAACACATGATCTCCATCGACCATGGCCCAACCCAATTAAGGGTACCACTATGTGGCAGACTACTGATCTGGATATCGCCTCATGCTCACTACAGATCCGGGTATTTAGGGATACTATCCACTGACCCTCCCAAAGATGTTACCTTATCACTAGGCTAGACATATTTGATTATATTATAATTTTAATTGACCTCGAGATATATTTTGATCATCAAACTAACCTTGGCTACCGCGGGTGGCGACCCACTTGATCGCTTCCCACGAGTCGTTGTATCCAACGGGGAGAGGATGCTCCGGCGCCAGCCGGTAGTCTACGGAGACGACGATCACGCCGGACTTGGCTGCGAGAAGGTTAAGCGTAGGGTGATAAGTAGGCGATCTTGCGGATTCCACCACGAAACCACCGCCATGAAAGTAAATCACAACCGGAAGCTTCTGATTTGGGGAGGTGGTTTTGGGCATGTAAATCCGTACGGAGAGATTGGTTTCGGGCGAGACGACTACGTCTTTCGAGTGAACTCCCGTGGAAGGATCGATTCCGGTAGGGACGGTCTTAATGCCGACTAATCGTTCGCATCGGCCGTCTTTGTGTACTCTTAGGAAGCCATTGATTTGGAAGAGGTACTCATCGGAAGTTAGGATCTTTCCCGACCCAAAAACGGAAGTCATTTTTTTGATGATTGTGGGAGAAAGTTCTCGTTCTCTCGAGTACTTATGATGATTGCTTTTGAGAATGTTTTGAAAAGACCCTCTTATTTATGGATTTTGTTCGGTTGAGCCCCTAATATTATGGAAAACTTTCATTTAGGTCAGGTATGTAGTCAATTTTCATGGGCTTAGATCAAATCTAAGGTTGAAGTTCACTTCAATATCATGATGACTCATGTGAGAATTGTTTAATCATTACGTGACCTGCCTTTTCTGAAAATAATAATAGATAAAGACAATACCTTCATTTCATTTAATTAAAATATTATTAATATTTTGTCTGAAATACTTTTTTTTTAAATTATTTCTACATGTTACTTTTTGAAGTTCTTTTTTAATTGTTTGGAGTTGCTATCATGGCTCGAAGTTTGTGGATCGTGATAGCAACGGAATATATGATAATTGCTTAAGTAATCATCAAAAATCTTTGAAATCAAATATATATGTACGTGTTTTCGTTAAAAGTTGACGAAAATCCATAATTATGATTTCTAATAAAATTTATTTAAGCTTTACAACAATTAGATGTGTATGTATTAAGAGATTGGGTTGAAAAGTTGCCCTTTGGGACCCATCAAGACGCTCCCACGAACATTTAACGGGAGAAGTTTTTACTACGCAACAGCTAAAGCTTGATATAAGTGCCAAAATCTTATATATGTTTTTAACTTTGGAAAATTATTTGCGTATATAGGCGCTGATCCGTTGGGTCCACTAGCTAGGATCATGCGCCATTAGCGATCTGTTCATCGTAGTAAGAAAACAAAAGAAAAAAGCTTACACCACTTGTTGATGTTACTATTGTGATTCGTTTTATGCTACAATTAGGTATTGTCCTAAAAAAATTGAAGGTGTTACATGATGTAATGTCACAAAAAAACACCATGTACCAATTTAATTAGTGTTTCGTTTATTCATAATAATATCGAGAGACAAATTAAACTTGAGAAAACTCAAATTTAGTTATATCACAACTTAATTTCCTAATCCACTTTCTAACATCATACTAAATAAGCCCTAGAATAACAAATACATGAAAATAGCTACAAAAAAGTCCCAAAGTTCTCAAAATCTATGAATTCACAAAGAAAAAGGGGGAAAAAAGGCTAATTTGATCCTAAAAATAAAGGAAATCGGCTACAAACACATCGTAAGGCATGCCTCATTTTTCGTAAAAGTTGCATGAAGCATGACTGGTGAGTATCACAAAGTTAAACAAAGAACGCGTGCATATGCGATTACTAAAGGGCCACCATCCCTGACTGACATTGTTAACCATATATAGGTGTAAAATCCATTACCATCCTTGAAGATGTTAATCCATACCTATAGTTCATTTTGTGCTACCATCACCAACAAAATCTGAAAAATTAACTCATAATCTTTCAATCTTCGTGAAAGATTCTCACCCCTACCCTTATGTATTATCTTATCACCAACACACACAAATATTTTGCAACATCTCAAACTCGAACAATATAGGTCCATGTACGATTATAAAATTTGGCATTGCCAACTTTCACTGGAGGTCGGGGGCTTCGACCCCGGGCTGCATGCTTTAGCAGTCGAGCTTCGGCCTAAAATTGCCGAGGATTAGTCTGGGCCCAATGTGGTCTGGGATACCTCTTCCAAAAACTTTCACAACTACTTTCTCCATCTTTTTCTTGTAATTTGGACCCTACCCCATTTTATCTTTCTCACCAACATGCACAAGTATCTTAGAGCACCCCAAAACAAAAACATGTAGGTCCATGGTCAAATGGTATGATACGGACTTACCAATTTTTGCATTTACTTCTCTCATTTACTTAATTGATCATACCCCTACCCTTAAGCTTATCCTTTTAACCAACACACATGTATCTTGCAAAACTTTAAACTTGAAATACGTACGTCAATGATGGAATTATTAATGTGGGTTTGCCAGCTTTCACATCCATTTTTCTATGACTTTCTTGTCTTTTAGACCCAACATTCATCCAGTCTCACCAGAACACACAAGTATCATGGAGCATTCCAAACCCAAAATAGGTAGGTTTGTAGTTGAATTATACAATATGTGAATTTGAGCTTGCCAACTTCCAATTTTCATTCATAAAGTTGTACTTTAATTTTGTTTGCAAATTTAATCAGTGAAGTATTACCATTCTGGTTATCTAATAAACTTTAGTGCACATTAATTGCCCCTATATATCTTTAAATTATGGTAATTAAATTGATGAAACAAATTCTTTTGTAAAAAATATATATTCTAAAACTTATAAGCATTATATCTTCTGGTTTTTATTTCTATATATATATATATATATGATAAATATGTGCATACATAATCATCTTTAGGTGAGGTTTGGACTTTTGACTTCTACGAGATTGAGATCTTATTGTTAACCCGGATACTGTTGGGTCAAAGGGTGACTTATGGTATACACATGTCAAAATAGTCTACGTAATATTGTTACGGTATAGACTTGTCAGCTTCAAGCCTTTCAGCCATAAGCTATAGTGACAACATGTGTCTCTATAAATAGTTTAAGACGATAAATAGACTTTTAGCAATGACTTAACCCCACTTTCTTGTAGTGGCAAAGCCCAACAAAATGCTTTTGTCGATTATGCTCTTATAACAACACCTATGAGAAATGAGGAACCCATTCTCACAAACAAACACAACCCCTATATGCACATATGATCATTGGGTTTTAAACTAAAGGATTTTGTGTCGTAGGTTCAACTCTATGGATCGCTTGTCGTGCCTGAAAGATCAAACCGTCGAAGGATGAGTTCCTTTCCTATCTTGCCTTATAACCTTCTCTATTACCGATGAAAAATATTTTTTTTAATAAAAAAGAACTCAATTTAGATATAAAATACTAAGAGGAATTAATTATTTTATCCAAATAGAAAATAACAATTCACCTCCTACCCATTCTCTCCTAAAAATGCATCAAATACCCACCGGCCTGCTATCCGGCAACCGCTATTAGCGGCTCCGGCGAATTTTCCGGCCAAAACACAACCCGGTGAGTATACGTGTGTATATATTGTGCTAAGGAGATAGCGGCAGTCTTCCGTGACGCAATCAAATAATATCACCACTATCAATACATGGCTGCCGCTATGGAAAAGACAAAAGAAGGTGGAAAATTGTGTGTGTGTTCAACTATATATATACATACACAACATTCAATATATGGCTGCCGCTATACAACATTCAATATATGGCTGCCAACCTGCCGCTATGGGAAAGACGAAAGACAAAAGAAGTTGATACTCCATAGGCGTAGCAAGGGGGGACTGTCCTGGTGGTAAGGCTTGGGCACTACATAGTGTTGAACCTGAGTTCGAGTTTTGGGGGACGCATTCTGAAGGTACGGGGCTTCGACCTCAGGCCGTTGCTCTGCATGTTTTAGCAGTCGGGCTTCGGCCCAAAAATTGCCGAGAATTAGTCTGGGCCCAATGTGGTCTGGGATACCTCTTCCAAAAAAAAGGGGGGGCTGGCCGGTGCTTGCCCCCCACAAGCTACATCCATACCTTTATATAATATATATAAAAAAAAGGGGGACTTAGGATCATGTGAGACCAAGCTGTTATCGTGAGACCGCGTGAGACCAATACCTAACGTTTGAAACTTCACAAAAAAACACCGTGAATGTATATAAAACTTGATTACACAGACCTAAAATTTACTTTCGATGCAAAAAAATATCGAAAACAAGCTAAAAAACGAAACCTTCACAGCTCAAGTTCTGTGAAGGTTACATATATATAATGCGAACCTTCACAAAAAAAACTGTTGTGAAGGTTTCGTTTTTTAACCTTTTTTTGGAAAAAAATTTTCGATAGTGTTTTTTAGTATGTTTTAACGATGAATGTTCAATTTTTTTTACCTTCACAAATGTTTTGATGTGAAGTTTCAAGTAAAATATGTTGGTCTCACCGGTCTCACCAAAAAGGTTTGGTCTCACCAGAACTTAACTCTATATAGACTTATATATATCTATACTATATTATAAAGAGAATAACTCAAAATAGCAGTTTTTTTGTTCAACATTCAGTTTTTACACAGTACTTTTTTCAATGCATTTTGTACAACATGGTATTGCACTGTACATTCTCCTAAAACCTATTCTTTCCCACGTTCTACCTCATTTCTCTCCCCACGTCTATGCAAGAGCTCTCAATCAACAGATACAATGTCGAATTGCTTCCAATTTCGACTCAAACTTCTTATTCAGGTACGTCTTCTTGGCTTCATTCTTATTCATTCAATCACGGTGAAATCAAATTTAATTTCTAGGTCGATTTTCGTTTTCATTCGTATTCAATTGATTTCGTACTCAATTGATTTCGTATTCAATAAGCTTTTGCTTGTTTCAATTGATTTCGTCTATCGATTTGTAAAGCCTCTAACCCTAAATTGTTATTGTTATTTGCAACAGGAAATTCAGGGTCAGTTTCCTATCAAGTTTGTCTTCTCAATTTCAATCTCAATTTCAATTATTCCAAAGGTATAATCTGATTTCCAATTTTAGTTTTCTTTTCAGAAGATTCGAAAAATTGAATCCTTTAACCCTAAATTATTGTTTCATGTTGTGTACAACAGGAAACTCAGCTTCCAATTAAAGTTGCAGATACATGTTTACAATATGATGAAACCTTATTTGGTCGTTTTATCTTCTTACTTGCTCGGTTTAGTCGTTTTTTGATTATGTGCTGATAGCCTCCACATCTCATTACATACCTGTGTTGCTTGAAACTGCATTTGGAACATAACCTTTTTGCTGGTTTGTGACTTCCATGTTGCTGATTTGGTGCCTTATTCTTAGTTAGTAAAGTCAACCAACATGTGTTTCATGCTGTGTTTTCTTTGGAACATACCTGTGTTTTCTTTTTGGCATGGGTGGTTGTATTTCATGCTTTGGTTCAACAAACAAACAAGGAAATGGTGTAAAAGAAATATCCAAGAAGGACATCGGAAAGGGGGTTCAGCTACTACACATCAATCTCATCATGTCAGTTGGGTTAGTTCAAGTAATTTAACAATTTTCCATCAATGAATTTTCATTCTTTTTATTTTTGGTGTCTTTTCTTTGGTTTGATGAGATAGGTTTGTTGGAGAATTCTTGCCTGATTTACCCATTTTCAATTTATACCCTGACCTACTTCTTTGATTAGTTTCTTTTTTTGATGAGTTTATCTTTTCAAGATTTTGAATTGGGCTGAAGTAATGTGCTGGGTGATTCAAGAATGTATCTTAATGATCTGGTTTAAAATTTGATATTTTGTTGTTTGTTGAGGTAACTTAAGAAATTTGGTTGTTTTCATGTGAATGAAGTATGTATAATACCTCTGTTTTGGTTCTTTGGTCTTACTCTCGTTTTCATGGTTGCAGATGATGGACATAGCAAATATCGTTGCACAGACTTTTACTTTTCGCAAGCTTGCTACAACAACAAAGAATTTTCGTCCGGAGTCTTTGCTAGGCGAAGACGGATTTGGACGTGTTCACAAAGGACGTTTGGGAAGCACATGACAGTCCTAAAAAAAATTGGTTATAACAATGATACAAGGCTTGTTTAATCTCAATTATCTAGCTCGATTTTAGCATTGAGAAGCTGACTCAAGAACAGTGGTACTTTGTTTACAACCAAAATGATCCGTTTGCCTAGCTTGGTGAATGATATACAAGCATGATATTGTCAAATTGTTGCAGACATTTCTTCTCTTCCTTTGGTTCTAGATATATAGATTCACATTACTGCTAAGGCCTTCTTTTAACACGACTTTAGTGAAGTGCAAAATAATTAATCAATGGATTGTTAATAGGTTATTGTTCTTTTTGGTGTGGTTTTAGTTTCCGCCGTACATCGGATAGTGGTCTGCGGATGCTCTGACGGTACTTGATGGGTGTGTGTTCTGGTCGTGACAGCAGTCTCATCAGGCAGTAGTCTTCCAAGGCCGAATCACACAGGTCGCTAGCAGCTGTTGGACTGCGTTTCGGTTCTTGCTGCATCAGGCGGAATGGAGCTTTTCAAAGATGGCAAATTGGTTTCTATTCTCGATTGCTGCTGTTTGTTTCCTTGGATGGCGATTGTGTCAGGTCGAGCGTTGTATGATTGTTGTTGTTTCATTAAGCTGCCTGGAAACAGTCGGGTATTCGGTGCAACATCAGGTAGCAGGTGGCTAGGTTTGGATGTCGGTTTTTTGGATTCATCCCGTCCTACAGTAGGCGTAATTCAGTGGCACAGAGATGGTCCTACTGTTGGCTCAGGTTTGGTCGATGTTAAATCTATTGGGTACTGATTAACATCGGTTTACGCTCTTTAGGCGGGTTCGGTTTAGCTCTAGCACACCGTATATCGCTGTAGGCTTCTGCTGTATTTTGTTATTTGTTGTATTTTGTCAAACCCTTGTACCGTTTGGTAACTGCTTCTTTAGATCTGCTTGGATTTGTTGGCCTTTTTGGCTTTTATTTGTTTTTGCAGTTGTTTTACTAAATGCACCACTCCAAAGTAGGATAGAGAGTGAATGTATGTCATGTACTTAAGGAGTAAAGTGGCCGTATGTATGGAAACTATGAATTCTTGATTTTATAGTCCAAGTCCATACACATTAGAGAGTAATTATATTTCCGTAAAACCAACAAGGGTTTAAAATTCCAGAATTTAGATAAATGAGAAACATCGTTCATACCCGCCGCATCGCGCGGGTACGTTAACTAGTTCTATATAATGTAAATAAAAAACATATTACAAGAGTAACACTAATAGTGGGCCCTCCCTAATGCCTTCCCAAGTCCATCAAGACATTTAACAAAATACAAATTTATTTCAAAGCCCATTAATTAAGTTATTGTAAGGTAAATTGAAAAAAAAACCGTCAAACACAAATTAATCAAGGGTTTTTCTTTGGCGGCTACACAATTTCCAGATTCCATCTTCTTTTTTCTCATTCTAATTTCAAAAGGGTATGTTATATTTCTAGAATTCTACTTCAATGTAAAGACAATATAAAGACATGATAAATTGTATTAATATATTATTAATAATAATTATATGTTTTGACTTATTTTTGGGTAAATATAATAATACTAATTATATGAATTGTATTAATATATTATTGTAGGTTGTTTGAATTTTTAATGATGAAGTTTTGAACTTTATATGATCTTAGGTTTAATAATGAGCAAGAAACGAACAATCGATTCTTTTTTCAAGCAAAAAGAAGACTTTAATGATCCACAATTACATTCTAGGGATGATAATCATGTGGAAAATGTAGTTGATATGGAGACTTTTAGGGTTGAACCTGAAAAGATTGACGGATCAAATGTGGGGAAGGTCAATATAGATTCTTTGATTCGTGATCCAGGCGTACGACCATCAATTTTAAGTTGTCCAAGTAACCAACGTGATGAGATTAGGCGAGCATATATTAAACTTGGACTATATCAACTTCAAAAGTCGAAGTATCCTTTGAGTCCGAGTGGTTCTAACGGTAAAATGCGTAGTTTTCAAGCGGCTTGGTTTAATAATTTTGGTGGTTGCAATATTCAGAGAAAAATGATGCAGCCTTTTGCTTTCCATGCTATCTTTTCAATAAAAAGCCTATTGGACGAGTCGGATACGATAGATTTACCGTAGCAGGGTTCAATAAATGGAAAAAGGTGAATAATGGAAAAGATTGCGCTTTCGTAGTTCATGAAGGTACGTCTCCGGCCTCTGCACATAAATTTTGTGTTAGATGTTATGAAGATTTAAAAAACCAATTGTCACATTGAGAATGTTATAGAGAAGCAAACGACGCAACAAATTATGGATAATAGATTGCGCCTTAAAGCTTCTATTGAGTCTATTAAGTGGCTCACATTTCAGGCATGTGCTTTAAGAGGTCATGATGAACGGCCTAATTCAAGAAATCAAGGGAATTTTCTTGAATTAATAAAGTTTATTGCTTCTTACAACAAGGATGTTGATGATATTGTGTTGAAAAATGCCCCGCAAAATGCAAAGTACACATCACCAGATATTTAAAAAGAAATATTACGTGTTTTTGCTACAAATATACAACAAGCAATTCGTGATGACATTGGAAAGGCCAAATTTTGTTTAATAGTTGATGAGTCTCAAGATGAATCTAAGAAAGAGCAAATGGCTATTGTTGTGAGATTTGTTGATCGAAATGGGTATGTCAAAGAAAGGTTTTTGGACTTGGTTCATGTCAAAGATACAACTTCATTGACTTTGAAAAATTAATGAGATCTCGTCATCTTTATCTTACCATAAGCTTGATGTTCATGATATTTGTGGTCAAGGATATGATGGAGCTAGTAATATGCGTGGAGAATGGAATGGGCTACAAGCTTTGTTCTTAAAGGAATGTCCATATGCTTATTATATCCATTGTTTTGCCCATCAACTACGGTTGGCTCTTGTTGCGGCATCTAAAGATGTGATTGAGGTACATACTTTTTTAAGAACTTGAACTTTATTGTTAATATCGTTTGTTCTTCTTGCAAACGTACTGATCAATTGCAAGCCGCTCAAATTGCCGAAATTTCACATCTTACTGAAATTGGGGAGCTCGACGGTGGAAACGAAGCAAATCAAATCTGAACTTTACAAAGTCCTGGAGATACTAGATGGAGTTCTCATTTCAGATCAATATGTAGTTTGATGAGATTTTTTGGTCCAACTTGTGTACTTTTGGAGGACATTGCTATTTAAGGTTCTACATCTTCTCAACGAGGTGATGCTACATATGCCCTTACACATGCATTGTCATTTGATTTTATCATTGTTATGCATGTGATGAAGGCAATTATGGGGATAACAGATAAACTTTGTCAAATGTTACAACAAAAATCTCAAGACATTGTTAATGCTTTGACATTGGTTTCTACTACAAAGGCATAGATTCAGAAACTTAGAGATGAAGGTTGGGAATCGCTTCTACAGTAAGTTGTTTCTTTTTGTTACTGTAATAACATTATGGTCCCCGATATGAATGGAATATACAAAGAAATGATTCGGTCACGTCGTAAGAAAGACAATGTGACTATTGAACATCATTACCTGTGTTGATGTATTCATTGCTACTGTTGATAGTCAATTGCAAGAGTTAAACTCCAGATTTAATGAGTCTGTAACAGAGCTTCTTCGTCTTAGTGCTGCTTTGAATCCAAAAAAAGTCGATCAAAGTTGATGATGTATACAAGTTAGTGAAAACTTACTACCCTTTGGACTTTACAGAACAAGAAAAGATTCAACTAAAGCTTGAGTTGCAGCATTATGAATTAGATGTACCTAATCATCTACAATTGAAAAATGCTTGTAGACTCGGTGAGTTGTGTAGAGGCCTCCAAGAAACGGGGAAGGCGAAAATTTATCCTTTGGTTGACAGATTGATTCGTCTTGTTTTAACTCTGCCTGTTTCAACGGCGACAACTGAAAGAGGCTTCTCAGCAATGAAGATCGTGAAGACAAGACTCCGGAGCACCATGGATGATGAATTTCTTAAGAGTTGTTTGCTTCTATACATTGAAAGGGATATCGGATCTTCTTTTTCTACGGATAAGATAATAAATGATTTCTATTCGATGAAACAAAGACGTGTCCAACTAAAACCGCACAAGGTACAATTTCTTATAATTGATAACTTTTTTGTGGTTTAACCTTTTTTTTGGTATATATGTTTAAGTTCTAACTAATTCTTTTTATTCCAATCAGATTTGTCAATGAGAAAAGGATTGACAATGCTTATAACCGTCGGAAGGTTTATGTGTTAATCTAGCATGTAAGTTTCTTTGCTTAATTATTTTGTTAGATTATTATATTACCAGTATTATTTTGCAATAAAGTACAACATTGAACGTTGAATCCCCCCCCTTTCGTAAATTCCTGGCTACGCCTCTGTCCATATATATATATATAAATATATATATATATATATATATATATACACGGAGGAAAGTTTTAATGTGAACCACTTTTTGGTTGTGAATGTGACGACAGGCGAGAGCGCGACACGTGGCGGAGACTAGTTAATAAAGGCGACTTTGAGTGTGGTCCCGCCTTTAATTCAATGCCCTCCCATGAATCGCACCTAGTCATCCGTCGTGGACCTGACGTGACGCCTAGCCATCCGCCACTTGTCGCGCTCTAGGCTGTCCTCACGTTCACAACCAAAAAGTGGTTCACATTTGAACATGCCCTTATATAAATACACATATCCAGCTCCATGTATATATACACACACATATACTCACTGGGGTTGTGTTTTGGCCGGAAAAATTCGCCGGAGCCGCTAATAGCGGCTGCCGGATAGCGAGCCGGTGGGTATTTGGTGTATTTTTTAGAGAGAGTGGGTAGGAGGTGAATTGCTATTTTCTATTTGGGTAAACTAATTAATTTCTCAAATACTAATCCATAAACTTGGTGGGGATCCTTTGCATTTAAAAAAAAGATCAAATAAATATATATAGAAACAAGTATGAGTGATATGTATACTACTACAAAATTAGGTTTTATAAACGATTATCTTGGACATTTATACACGGTTTTGGAACCGCGTATATGGCCAGCGTTTATGAAAGTTTCGAACATATATACACGGTTTTAAAACCGTGTATAAAAGTCACCATTTATACATGGTTCAAAACCGTTTATGAAAGCATTATTAACCGTGTATAAATGTCACCATCTTACACGGTTTTAAAGATGAAACCGTTTAAAAAAATCTTACTAATTGCATATTAAAGTGTCTATCTTACACGGTTTTTATGCTAAAACCGTGTATAAATGTAACCATTTACCAAAAGAAATCATACATTTATGTACGGTTTTTTTATTGGAACCCGTGTATAATGATATATATATATATATATCTCTTTAAAATTTTATTCATTTTTGTTACCATCTATTCATTATTCCAAATACCTATGAAGACGCATTATGTCGAATAAGATACATTTTCTAATACCATTACAATGGAAAGAACGGAACATTTCAAACACAAACATGTAATGTAACATCTTAAAGTAATTAAACATTAAACTTTAAAGATCCTCAAAAAAATCAACAAAAAACTATGGCTAATGTATATGCAAACACGCCAATACTTTGTATCGTATAATCAAGGGTTAAGTACATGGGAGTGTATCGAATTTGTCACGTTTTATCATTGTATGCACTTAACTTTAAAACTTACCGATTAATGTACCGAACTTGCTAAAATTGTCATTTAATGTATTTCATGACAAGTTGGATACACTTTCGTAACAAGTTTGATACATTAAATGGTAGGTTTTTGATAAAGTTGGATACATACAATGACAATTTTAGCAGGTTCAGTACATTAATCGGTAATTTTTAAAGTTGAGTACATACAATGATAAAACGTGACAAGTTCGATACACTCCCATGTACTTAACCCTATAATCAACTAATATTTAAAATAGCTCCCTATGTCATTACCATATCCTACTATTTGACATGCGTTTCAAAGTGAATGTTCCTGGGATATTGCAAGCCATCTCCTCTACATGAGTAATCGTGAAAGGCTCTGTGGTCGTCCATGTGTCCTATATATAAATTTGAAAGTAAATACTATTACATACAAGATAAAAGATTGTGTGCAATGTTTAAGAAATGTATAAATGAAATAAGGTTATATAATTTATATAAATTTATTATATATATATATATAATAAATGAAATAAGGTTTAAAAAATGTATACCTTGAGAGGGGAAATATATTGTTCATACATCACAAATTGGAAGATTTGCTTTACAACATAGTAACCACACTCCCAATCAGATTGTTGTTGATTACACTAAAGTTTAAGGAAAAGTAATTGAGGATTAGATAAGTTAAAGTATGAAATAAATTGTTGGAATATATAAATTATACCTTTTATAACTTCCATGTAATTTGAGCGGACATGATGACTTGACAAGACCCAATGACACGATTGTATTCGGTAATGGCCCTACATGAAAAATAACAAAACATTTGTATTAGTAGTCGATTAACTTTATAAATAAACATCAATTGTGCACTAAAGTAATACATTACTTACGTGTCCATTACGTATTTGATCCTGTAAGTTTCGGCCGTCTTTTCGCCCATTATCGAATCCAATACATAGACCAATCTACGTTTAGGCCTAATTACTAGTAGTGACCAATGATTCCTAAAAATGTTCAAAATTGGTAATGTCACTACAACCTAGAAATGTAAACTATATATTGCTGATATTATTATAGTAAGTTAATATATATATATATATATATATCTTACCCTTGTTCATATGGTGCCAAAAGGTATTCCTTTTCTTTATGGTGCTTCATTGCTGCCAAAATCGAGACTTTCACCAAAATGTCACTCCAATCGATTTCCATTTCATTAATTATTCCCGGTGCTAAAAACGCACAGTTGTTCCTTGGATTTTGAGATATAATGATGTGCAAATCCTCGAAAACATGACAATATGATAACATTATTGTATATTGTGAATATACATACCCTAACTATTAAGAAATATATAATTATTGACTTACGCTAGAAACAAGGTGATGATGTTTTGGTCGAGCAAGCATTCGTCATTAACAACCTTAATCATCGTATCTGACATCAGCTCTAGCAGGTGTTCCAAAGACCCCTTCCTCGATCACAGCCATAACCCCTACATTCACCCATTCTTTTCTAGAATGTAGGCGTTGAAATAACTCCTTCATCGCGGTTGGTCGATCTTGCATTTGTAACACCCAATCCCATTTTATTATTTAAAAAAGAAACTCTTTACTAAAAACCTCCATAAATGTTTAACGATAAAAACGACAATTCAAAAAAACCCAAACAAGTTAAAATTCAACACCCGCTAAATAATTAATGTTTTAGCATTTATGATCTGATCGGAATGCCACGACACGAGCCGGAACCTTCAAGCCGGAGCCTTGCCCTTGTCCACACCGGAACTTGTACCTAAAAAAAATAATTAAACACGAGGGGTAAGCTTCACCGCTTAGTGAGTAAATTTACATACAACATATCATGACTTAATGCACATACAATCATCCACGTTATCAGCTTAACGGTTTCCCGTTTACCGGACCATCACACAATCCGGACTCCGCGGTTTCCCGCCCTTTGGGTCATCACGCAACCCGAATCATCACCATATAATTTAACAGCATGTATACACACAAAACCACAATATACTGCATATAAACCCACTCACCTGTCTCAGTTAAAATCACAATCGAAATAAGGATTCGAAACGTTCCCGCAACTCTGAAATTCATAATAAAATACATGCCATAAGAAAACATCCGATACACATTAAATCCTATTGGTCTCACTAGCACGGGCATGACGGACACCGGTTCCGACCGGTTACCGTTTCGATTAACAAACGGTGGCGGCGACCACCGGGGCCGCCTCGCGGCGCGGGAACCGTCTGGCGCGTCTCTAGAACCCCCCCCCCATCCACGGTCGTTCGGCCGAGAACCGCACACCGCGAACCTACGGCGGCGGCTAGCCTTGCCATCTCCACCGCCGGTTATGGATCGGACCGCAGCAGCGGCGATGGCCATGATCACCACCCCTGCTGGACGGTCAACAACAGCCAGCGACGGCCGGCCACCTGCCGGCGCCGCCCCAATCGCAAACCGGGCTGTGGCGCGACGGCGAGGTGGTTTCACCAAGCCGCCGGCCGGCTTCGGCTTAGGTCACCGCAGCGGTGGTCGTTGGACCACCACCGTATCCCACTCACGCCACCACCAGGATCGCACGGCGGCGGCTAGCGGTGGCTAACCACCACCGGCGCCGGGAACTACACACACACACACACCGCCACCATCGTGGATTGTACCACAAGACAGCAGCGGCGACCGGACTTTTACCGGCGTCGTCTTATCGCGCTACGGGCAGCGGCGCGACGGCGAGGTACATCCGCCAAGCCGCCGGCCGGCCCTACGGTTGATCGACAGCAGCAGCGGCAGTCCGCTAGACCACCACCGCTCTCCACCTTAGCCGCTAACAGGACCGAGGCGTGAACGGTTACATGACAAAGTCGTTAGGAATAGCGGAAGGAGTCCCGATTCGTATTGGAAAGTTTGTTTACTATACGGACTTCATCATAGCTAACCTTCCACAGAACACGGAGATCCCGATAATCCTCAGGAGATCTTTCTTGCACACCGCTCAAGTGAATACCGATATGCGAAACCAAGTCACAAGCTTGGGCTATGGAGAAAATCGGATTTACTTTGATCCTAACGGAGAGCCGGTCAGACACCTCGATGAACCGTATGAAGATCCTTCTCTGACCTACAAGAAAAACACGAACCGCCCGTTACTCCCGCATGAGCATGGAAAGAAGAAGAAGGATTACCCTAACCCGATGCATCAAAAGGATCAGAAACTTAACGAACCGGGATCCTCCAAGAAAGATCACAGAAAGAAGAGAGGCTGGTCATCTCAACGTGCCAAGAAATGAGCCGAAAGTGGGGTCGAGCTCTAGACCCATTAAAAAACGAAGCGCTTATCGGGAGGCAACCCGAGCATTTTCTTTCTTTTTGCATTTTTAGGTTTTTCGTGTGTGTTTTTGTTAATCTTTTTGTTTGATATTGCTTAGGTAACCATACGGAGGAGATAGACGCAAAAATCGAGCAAATCCGACGCGAAATAGAGTTTTCGAAAAGTTGGAAACAGAAGCAAACTCGCGATCGCCAGATTCCAAGTCTGGCGACGCGAAGTTGGTAAGTCATGGTAACAGGTAAAAATTTCGAATCTCGCGACGCGAGGAGGGCCGTTTCGCGACGCGAAGCTTAAGAAAATTAGGGTATATTTCAGAAACCGCCTGTTTCGCGACGCGAAACCATGGGTTTGGCGACGCGAAAACAGTGCAGACGGGTTTTTAACCCACTTTTCTCACCTTTTCAAAAGAACACAACCCTAATTTCTCTTAGGCACCGCGAAATCCTCTCACGTCCTTGCGAAATCCGACCTTCTTAAGCTTCAATTTCATCATTCACCATGAACAAGGTATGTTTCCTAACTTTAATTTCATGAGGATAGTTTGATTTGGGAGATTTGGATCTTGTTTTGGGCATCAATGGTGTTTTTATGCTTATATGGATTTGACATTGCTCTTGATACACCATTGATTGTTTAGAGCTTATTGATTGATGCATGCACTATGTTCTGATTGAAATTTTATTCTAGCATGCTTGTTGATCGTTTAATCTAGTGAATATGCTTTGATGATAAGTGTGGGGATTTTGACAACATCAAAATCTCCCTTTCATTCTTGTTTAGCTAGATTAGTTTGTAATTGAGATTGGACTAAAAGTTCAAGTGTGGGGATGTTCCACATCCCCTTTGATCTTTAATTTGTGATTTTTCATATATGAATTTGATACTTGAACTTGTTAATCGTGGAAGTTTATCTCGTTGAGTTTTTGATGTGAATAAACCTTGTCTTGTGTTTATGGATTAAATCTTCTAAGACAATGGTATTTGGATTTTGTAGAGACAAAGGACCCGATCGTCAACTTCCACCGCAACCAATTTCCGTGCACCGGATGGGAGTCACGTGTTCACCTATTTCATGAATGACCCAACGTTGAATGCCCCGAAACGGGAGGAGTACCGGGATACCGTTAACCGACTTCTTGCCCGTCAAGTGCTAATTTCGAGGAGAGTCGACTGGGACCTTCTTCGATCGATGAGTGTCGAAAACAACATCAAGGCGATACTCGAGAAGCACGCCTACGACGAGGATAGCACCGAGTATTATGTTTGCCATGCATGGGAGCGAGTCTTTGACATTGCCGAGACCCTCTATCACGAGCTTATCGTTGAGTTCGTGGCCACATTCCGTTTCGACGCGATCAAGGCCCTTGAGGAGTTTCATCAATCATGCATGACATTCCGACTTGGTGGAGTGTGGAGATCCCTATCTTTGGTCGAATTTGCTGTTGCTTTGGGGATATATACCCAAGAGGAGGTTGATGCTCCCGGTTTCGTGGAGTACATGTGGGCGACTTCGAAAAGGCCAGATGGTTTTGATCCTCAATTGGCTTGGGCGGTTCTAGGTGAAGGTGACTATGGTGGTAATCTCAAAGTGAAAGGTTTTCTTGCTTCTTCGGATCGACTTCTACACCGCATGCTCATTCAAGCGGTGAATGCTCGTTCTTCAAGTGAGGAGAAAGTTTCAGTGTATGATCTATGGCTTCTTGAGCAACTCACCACGGATGACAAATATCCGAATGCTCCGTATCTCATCGCCGTTCAACTTGCCAAAGGAAGTGGTTATCGAGAGGGTAGTCGCATAGTTGGTGGCCAGTACGTGACACTCTTGGCCAAGCACTTCGGTATCCTTACCGAGGGTGCCATTGCCTCGATGACGAACCTTGGGGAGATGGGATTGATCGACATGGACCAACTCCGTGGCATGGGTGTAGCAAGGGTTGAGCATATGATCGGAAGGGATTACAATGCATGGATCCACAATCTTCAAGCTTATGGGACGAGGAGTCAACCGAGAAGTCAAGCAAGGAGCACGCATGAGACCGGTGGAACGAGTGGGACGAGTGCGGGACAACAACCGGCGGAATGGACAGCATATTCGGGTTACCAAGACTTGAGTAACCGACTCTCGGAGATGTCACTTTCTTATGGCCGTCATCATCAACATGTGGAGTACAACACCGTGGAGGCTCTTCACCAAGCCAACTGGAAAAGTGGAGTGATGAACCAGATGGCCTCTTATTTCGGTATTCAACCGAATACCGCGTATGCTCCATCACCTTTTTGGCCATACTCCGAGGATGCTCCGCCCGGTTACCCGACTTACGAGGATTGGCAAAACCAACCTCGTGGCCCTTATTGATCTCTCTCTTTTATCTCCATTATTCGATATGGTTGTTTGAGACAATTTTATTTTTGTTTGCGTGGTTGTGTTTGGTTTGTTTGAACAATTTTTAATTCTGTTGGTTTGTTTAGGACTTTAAGTAGTTATTAATAGTTTGGTTTGGTTTATTTTTGTTAGTTCGTTTTTACTTTTTCTTTTTCTTTTTGTTGGTAGATACAGCGACTTATGATCTTGAATCGAGCACGATTTTTGGACCACTCTCTCAGATCAGAACAGATTTCGTCACATAACCCGGGAAGTTTCTCTTTTCCCCAATTACTTCTTAATTGTTTTAATTGTTGCATTGAGGACACTACAAATTTTAAGTGTGGGGAGGGGGTTATGTAGACTTATCTGTTTAAATGGGTTCACTTTTTGCTTTATGGTGTGTCGTTTTTCAAATTTTTGAAAGCTTTGAGATTTGACCCCAATTTTTTTCGAAATCTGAGATTGTTTTTGAGACTGAGTTGCTTGCATAGGAGAACACTGAATAGAATTAGTTGAGTAAAAGGATGCCTTGGAATACTGATTACCATGAGTGCCTCACCCAATTCCTTTGAGAGTTTGAGCCTTAATTGTTATATCTAATTTATTTTGTGAGGAATACCGACTTTGAACCAAGGTAGAACTTGTCATTTGAATGCTTGTAGAGACCACCATAAGAGGAGTATTTATCACCATTGCACTAATAGAGGCCTTCGTTTCTAACCCTTTTAGCCTTCGTCAGATAACCTCATCATAAGGTTATTTGATTTGCCTAGCCTTTGATTGAAAAGTACTCATCATTAATACTTCATCCCTTGTAACCATTTTGAGCCTTAGCCTTTTCATTTCTTTACCCACTATACACTTTATCCTTGAGCCTAATTGTTTTATCTATCTTTTGGCCGTAACTTAAATTTGATTCTTGAGATGTTTTGATCCAGTTTTTCATATCTGACAGTTTTTATGGGATTGAGATTAAAAAGAGCCCAAAAGCAACATAGTTGCTGCTCTGAAAAAAAAAATATTTGAGACTCAGATTAGAAAAGAAATATCAAAAGAGTCGAGAATACAAAAAGAAAAGAATGAGAGCTGAAAAGATTGAAAAAGAATTTGTGCCCCAAATAAGCCATAGCCTTAGGCCAATTCTATAAGAAAAAGAGAAAATGCTCATTCCAAAAGTTTCATTGTTCGAAAGTCAGATTGTTTCACTGTTTGGATCATTACTGATTAAGTCTTCAAGTTTTTGTTGCAAAACCTTAGTCACTTATATATCCTTTATTTTACCCTTAACCCTTAGCCTAACGTTACAACCCTAAAGTCCTCTTGACGGTTGACAACTTCTCAGTGGTGGAAATTAGATTTGGTGACAAGCTTATGCATGCGGGAATTAGTCGAGTATTGGTGTGATCACTTATATATACACTTTTACCCCCGAGAGATACACTTTATATGATATGAGGGTGAAAGGTTGATCTTGGTATCCGATTGCTTAATGAGTCTTGTTTGTGTGTTCGATTGTGTGAGTATACTTTGTTCTCTTGGATGATCTTGGGTGGAGATAATTTTGGAGTTATCTTTCTTATCTTTCAGTCTTTTGATTGAGGACAATCAAAGCTTAAGTGTGGGGATTTTGATAACACCAAAATTATACATGTTTTGGTTGCGCGTAATTGTATGACTTTACCCCATTTCTGATCATTTCACTCACCAAATGAGCTTATTATTGTTTATGAAGGATTTGGAGGCCGTGGAACGGAAAAGTACGAAAAAAGGCGAGAAAACGTGAAAAATGCACAAGTCCAATACAATAGCTGTTTGGCGTTCGCGAGTTTCCAGATCTGGCGCCGCCAGATTCGACAAAGATGAAGACCAGAGTTGACCTAAGTGTTTGGCGCCGCCAAACCCGCAGTCTGGCGATCGCCAGATGACCTCTGGACGTTTTCTTTTAAATACCAGCCTCCTCATTCAGTTCAAAGCATGATTTTCGGTACGGGTTACGAGGCAGAAACGAGAGTGAGAGTCCGAGTGGTGCCGATACGCTGCGGGAGTCGATCTTCGATCATCCGTCGTTGTATTGTCGGTATCATGTCGATGTCTATTATTGCTTCTGTTTTCGTTATGCTTAGTGAGTAGTTTTTAATAGTGGTACTTGTCATGGTCGATGAACCATTGTGGATGATGATTTGATACTTAATGTTTATTGGTTTGTTTTTGATTAATTGAATGTGTGTTATGGTCCTTTTCTGATTTGTATTGTTTGGTGATTTGAATTCATTTGGTTGGGTGTATTTGTTGGACCAAAACAGATAGACTCCGAGAGGATAAACAACCTACCTTAGCCTGACCTTGGACCAAGAGAGTTGTGTTAAGGGGTTACTTGGACCAAGAGTGACCAGATAGTAGAAAAACCATGCAATATTAATTAGGACTGGTAAAACGACTCTAGATTGTGGACCAAACGATTTAGTATCGGGATTAGGAGGACCGTGTCCTAGTCAATAACCATAGTCATCACATGTTAGGGTGCCTTACACTTAAATTCCTACAATAGTCAAAACAACCAAACCTTTGGCTTACTTAAATCATTCACTTGGGGATTCACTATACCATGATAAGTACTACTGTTTTTCCTTCATATAATCTTTAATCAGTCTTTTAATTGTTTTTCTTAGTTCGTAGTTAATTTAGTGTCTTTTTAATTATTAAAACCTTTTTCATAAAAAACCCATCCAAAGCTTTAGGTTAATTAAACTGATCCAGACTTTAATCTACGATAACTTGAGCGTTCCCAGTGGTAGATACGATACCTGGACTTTCCTACACTATATTACTCATGATCAGGTACGCTTGCCTGTATATGTGGTAAGACAGTGGCTAGGCATTAGAGGTTAAAACTTGTTACGCTTTTTATGTATGATAATTACCGCATCAGAGGGTTAGACCATAAGGTCTAGTGAATTCCCTCAAAAACAGCTCGAAATAGTTTAAAACACGGCTTGTTGGCCAAACACTGAATAGTTTACCACAATTATACTAGAGAAGCACTATGAGCAAAGAACAAGTCACCCTCTGACTAACCGGGCTACTCCAGACCTCCCAGACCTTCGTAGTAACCCGAGTGGCAGGCTCTCCCGGATGCTCAATTAGTGAGTGACGAACGTAGTTCGTGTCTCACACCACCCCACTCCCAAGGGATGTGCGGTCCCTTGGTACACATAGCTCACAGTGCAACTCCGAAACATTTATAAAATCTTAAAGCATGCATAAAAATGATCATAGTATAGCAACCATAGTTCAAGTAAGAATTCACAATTAACATTTGCAAAACATTTCATTTCAGTTTAGTTCACAAAAATCTTGGATAAAGGAACTCACCTGAGTCTATCTTACCGTACTCCCAGCTACTCCGCCTAGTGAATCTGTAAATGCTCTAAGGCATTAATGGTTCACGCTTAATAGAACCCACTAAGTATGACACCCCTAGGCAGACCTAGCACGGGGGTTTCGCTAGGTAATAAATCACTATGGAAATTCCTCTCCAAAAACTAACCCTAAAGTCGAAATCCCCCAAAATCCGACCCGGGAATCAAATATCCCGAGTCGGGAAACTTACTAGCCCGAGTCAGACTTCTGACAATCCCGAGTCGGGAATTACGAAATCCCAAGTCGGACTCCTACACTATCCCGAGTCGGGAAACCTACTATCCCAAGTCAAGCTTCATACTACCCGAGTCGGGGATCTTAAGGATCCCGAGTCGGTTTACTGAAAACCCCGAGTCGGAAATCACGAGGATCCCGAGTCGGGCTACCAAATCTCGATTCGGGAAAATAAAATACACCGAGTCGGACTAGGGAAAGTCCGAGTCGGGATTCTACAACCCGGGGGTCAGGAAAACGAAAACAGCAGCCCAAAAACACTCAAAAACTTCAATTTTTATCAATTAAAAGCCTATTTGGATTCCCTAATTAAGCCTAATCCAAACAGGGTCCGAACTACAACAATTAACAACAAGAAATTAAGGAAAACTTTCTTGCTTGATGAAGATCTTGCCCAAAAAACCTTCTCTTCCTCTTCTTTAAGCAAAACACACACTTACACCTTAATTCTTTGCCAAAAATAGATAAAACCCTAAAATCTCTCCTTAAATAGCTAGATTTAGGGCCAAGCCCATTCCTTATTTGGAAAAGCCCAACATCATTAATACTTTGAGGGTTTGACACAAATTACCCCTCCTCCCGTAAAACCCTCACAAACTTGGTTCATAATCCTAATTTAACTTAACTAACCAAATTAAATTCCTTGGTCATTACAAATGCTTATAAAAGTAGTAATTAGTGAACTATTTGTGTAATACGATAATCATACCTTACTTTTTGTGAAGGATAATGGTAAAAAAAACAATCAAAGAACACCAAAGAAACCCACAAAACGCCAAAAAATGTGTTGAAATCGAGAAAAAACGTAAAGGAGCTGTATTGGGTAAAAAACGACATGTTATAAGTATTTATATGTATTTTGGAAACCCTAATAGCCTTTTATACGCGGTTGTTTATAAAATAACCGTATATAAACGCCTTTTACTTTCTTACGCGGTTTTGTTCACGAAACCGTGTATATAGGGTGCCTTTTGTAAATGGTTTTTGTTACATAACCGTGTATAAAAGTAAAACCCTTTATTCACGGTTTTTTATATATAACCGTGTATAAAGGGTGCCTTTTGTAAATGGTTTTTGTTACATAACCGTGTATAAAAGTGACACCTTTTATACGCGGTTGTTGATAAAAACAACCATGTATAAAAGGTAAGTTTTGTACACGGTTTTATCACGTTAACCGTTTATGATTGTCAACTAACTTTTATACACGGTTTTTATTTTAAAACCGTGTATGAAATCTTCATTTTAGCAACGGTTCAACATTAACCGTTTGTAAAAGGGTCCGGATCCAACTTTTATACATGGTTTGTGTCTTTTTTACAAAAACCTTGTATAATAATATAGCGCGTATGAAAGTCATAATTGTAGTAGTGAATATGTTATTTAGAGAGAATGTAAACTTATAATGCTTGTAGATCGAGTATCATGGGAGACGATGAGCTTAATGAAGCTCATTTTTATGAAGCTTTGGAGATGAAGGAGGAAGGAATAGTATTTGATTTACTTTGAAAGAAGTGGTTGTGTTTGGTAAGTCTTAATGAAATTCGTGTTTTTTTAATTCTAATTAAACAAAAATCAGTTTAATATATCTTAAACAACAAAAAAATGTGTTCAACGTGCACCCTTGGCCTCGGTCACTCACACACTTCTGCGTTGGACCTTCCACTTTTAACGCCCATCAAGTGGTTCAAGAACACTCATTTGAGGGAAAAGACTTATAAGGTCCTTCAAGCTATGCAATTCCACCCACGCGGTATGGAGGAAAATATTCAACCTCACTTAATATTACTAACTAGCAACTTCTTGCTATTGTTTCAAGTTTAAGATGTCATTGTCGTTGTGATTTTGTCTTAGATCTGAAACATTTTTACCTTTGTGGTTTTCATTAACCCCTCTCGCATCCCTCCACTTGAGATGACCAAAAATTGACCCGAACCAAGGCGGGCACAAATGGTCTCGATCCCGGTCCCAAATTTCCTTTTTGTAACCAATGTTGCTTTAGGTTCGGGGTCACAACCAAAAATCCATGGCCTAGTCTATGTGTTTTGTAACTGCTCTGGGTTGGGCCAAACTGGTACAAAATTTTTTTCCAAAACTCAAATTTGAACGTAAAAAACAAGTTTGAAGATTTTATTGACAATATACTATCAAAATACTCTTCGAAATTTTAATTGGATCATTTGAATACACACACTTTAAAAACAATTATATCTTTTCTACACGAATGTTATAGATGTTTCTATTATTACGTTTTTCGAGATGTAGTATTGTAACACCTACAAAAACTTCAGAAACGTAAAAAATAACATGAAAAAATAACTTTGTATATAATTCATAGAAACTTTTTTTAACAAGTTTCGGTATAGTTGGTCCTATGCCCAGCTGGGCCAGGTCTTGTTTTCGAATAAAAAGCGTACTTGGACCATCTGACGTGCCATAATTGGTCTCTATCGGGTTGGACCAGTCCCAAGATCCATCTGGTCATTTCTAACCCCCGCTACTTTGCACAACAGCGTAGTCGAGGTCTACTCAACATTATAAGCACCACCACCATGAGTCAGAAGCATTGGCTTCCCAGCTAATTCACATTGGTAGGTTAGGTTAAACATCGATAACTTAGGTATGTCTGATTTTTTTTTTATTTAGATAGATGAATAAGTTGAAGGGATCTGATTGTAGTAGGTTTTTACTTTAATTTCAGTTGTGTTTTAATCATGCTTTGATTTTAGTTTTTTATATGAATGAGATGTTATTGAGATTTAAATTTGAATTTAATTTTATGAATGAATTCTAGGTTTTGATCTTTTGTGTTATACCACACTTTTTGTAATGAATTTATACATTATCTGTTTGACATTCTTCATGTTGGTTGATTGGTTAATATTCTTGATGTTCATTACTGGTCTGAAAATAAGTTTTTGGAATAAATTTATACATAAATTGAGTTCTGATTTTAGATTCAAGGTTTTCTTGATACTTTTGCATTTTGAAATATATTCTTGATCAGAATTATGTTTATTTGGTCATGTTTGTCATATGTTCTTGATATGGGTTGATGTTCATAGAAGAAAAGGTTTTGAGATGATATGTTTTGAGCAGGTGTTATTGATGACAATGTTTTTTATTTTGCTTTTTTTTAGTTATCTTTTAAAGCTTTAAAACACTTGTACTTAAGCTTTACATATTTATACAACAAAACTCTTTTGTAAACGGTATACATGACTAAATTACCCCTTATGTATACATGAGGAAACTTAACATATTTTCTTAATGATCATTAGACCTAGGGACCTAAACAAAAGAAACATGTGAACCACAAGTGATAGGATGTAATTTCTGGAGTCAAGGAATGAGAACCATATTTTTTGTAAGAAAACTGGACGAAAATATCACCAATTAAAATTCAAATGTAATGTGTGAAAATTTTATATGAATTTTAAATATGAAAGAATGTTTTAGAAAGAAAAAAGGCGAAGTAAACGATTTATAACTTAACAGACATATGTGTGTGTGATCTTTTTTTTGTAAAAGAACATACTCGTACTGAATACATACATGATCAAAATTTTGAAATCCGAGTAATCAAAAAACGGAAAGCTGCTATTGTTTAGGTTGCATAAACACTATTCTGGATGGCACGATCCTTTTTGTTTATTTTTTTAAAGATAATTATTAAAAAGAGTAAACAATAGAATTTGGTCCCTAAGGAACGTCAAAAATTACGAATTTGAACCATTAACTTCATTTATTACATAATAACCCTCTAGGTAGACCGTTTGTTATGGATTTTGGTCCCTCAAGCTAACGATCATCCATTAATTCCAATAATTGAAAAGAGAAAATGGTAATTTTGTTATTTTATTCAAGTTGGTCTTTTTAATTATTTGTTATCTTCATCTTAACATAAACCCTAACTCTAAATCAATCATCAACCTAGATTTAGATCCTAAAATCTAAATCTAATGGAAACATAAAGCACACACCTGTTCATCATCTTCTTCTAAATTGTTCTTTTCTTCTAGATATGAAAACGTAAAGCACAGATCTGGAAGAAGAGTGTAGATCGAACCACATAAGAAGGTGTAAATTTATACAGTTATAAAGACCAAACCACATGGGCAAAGGTGCAGAATCTGATGGTGATCGATGGAGCTTTAGGGATCGAACCACAAGGACAAAGGTGCAGATCTGGTGTATCCCCCTTGTCACAACCCATATTTGGAAACAGTTTATAGGTTCGCTTTTGAAACGGTTTCTGGAGCAGATGCAACATGTTTCCCCTCCCCTCCGACGTGTTTCTCCCACTTTGTCGCAACCTAGATCTGGAAATGGTTTTATGGGTTCGATTTTGAAAATGTTTCTAGTGCAAATGCAACATGTTTCCCTTCCCTTTCGGTGTGTTCCTCCTGCTCTGTCGCAACCAAGATCTGGAAATGGTTTATGGGTTCTGTCTTGAAACAGTTTCTAGTACAGATTCGACATGATCCCCCTCCCCGTTGGTGTGTTCCTCTCCCTCTGTCGCAACCCATATCTAGAAACGGTTTCTAGTTGTTGAATATTGGTTTGATTAGATTTTTAAGTTTGAAAATTGATTTAGGTTTTTTGTTTCTAAAGTTGGGTTTGATTTAAGTTGTGTTTAGTTGTGGAAAACTGTTTCCATTTTCCAAGAAAATGAAAACTGAAAATGGAGTTGATTTTTCATTTTCAGTTTTCTAGGAAAAATTTAGAAAACTTGTTTACTTGAAATCATGGAGTTTTCATTTTTAATTTTTAGAAAATTAGAAAACTCCTTTAGTTGGCATTTTCCGTTTACTTTTCATTTTCCATTTTCCGTTTTTTCAAATATTGCAATGGCGGCAGTGACGGTGGTCACAGCTGCGGTGGGACGACGGTGGTAGCGGGGGCCTCGGCGACGACGACGGTGGCCTCGGCAGTGAGGGCGGTGGCCACAGCGACGACGGCGGTGTTGGCGATGGCCTCGACGACGACGGCGGTGTTGGCGGTGGCCTCGGCTGCAATGGTGGTAGCCTCGGCTACGATGGCGGTGGCCTCTACGATGGCCTCGACGGCGATGGCGGTGTTGGCGATGGCGGTGGCCTCGGTGACCTCGGCGGCGGTGGCCTCGGCGGTGGTGGCGGTGGCCTCGGCGGCGAAGGCGGTGGCCTTAAAGGCATCAGCGGCGATGGCGATTGTGGCGGCGGCCTCGGCGGCGGCGACGACGGTTGTAGCGATGGTGGGAGGATGGTCGCGGCGATGGCGATGGTTGAGGCGGCGATGGCGGCGACGGTGGTCGCGGCGATGAGAAGGGGACGACGATAGTGCGACGACGGTGGCGGCGGCGGTAGCGACGGTGGTGGCGGTGGCCGGCAACGGCGGCAGGTGCGGCGGTGGCGACGTTGGTGGCGGTGGCCGGCGACGAGAAGGGACGGTAATTGAAAATGGAAATGGAAAATGAGAATTGGAAAACTATAAAAGGTAGTTTTCTAATTCAAGTGTAAATTTGGAAAATGAAAATTTTGTTTTCATGAAAAAAAAAATTCTAAATTGAATCAACTAAACAAGTTTTTTAAATTTTCATTTTTCATGGAAAATTTTTCTAGAAAACAGGAAATTTTTCCACAACTAAACACACCCTTAGGTTTTCTTATGGGTTTGATTTACGTTTTTTTTAATCTAATTTGTTCTCGGTATTCTTTGTTCTTTGTGTTCTTCAAAGATATGCATATTAAAAAAATGTTTAAAAATGTTATAATAAAGAAAATAAGGTAAAAGGACCAATTTACCCTCTCAATTAACAAAATTAATGGACGATTATTTCCCCGAAGGACCAATACGTAACAAACTGCACACCTAGAGTGTAAGATAACATCTTCTAAATGCCTTAAATAAATACAAAATACATAATTACCTTATTAGAGAGAGATTCAAACAAGAAAGCGATAAGTTTTTTTATATATACAAAATCATATATGTTTCATTAATAACGAAAAAGAACTGAATTTTTGCAACTTGAGTTGTAGATAAGTGTCGTGAATCATATATGATTTTATATGTTGATTTTTTATTTGAATTATACATGATTTTGTATATAAAAAAAACTTTCCACAATCTTGTAAGAAATTAGTGTTATCATATGAAGCTAGATCTACCTTCCTAAACAAAAATATGCAAAATGCATTTTATTGGGATAAAAATACATAATTAGATCATGTGACCTACTTATTAGATCAGGAAAGGTAGATCTAGATGGTTGCTAATTAAATAATAATCTTATGTACCTTAGTAAAATGATCGTTCGTAACCTGAGAAACAATGTTATGTAAAGTCACATAGTATTATGCAATCCATTTTAGGACTGACTCAATATATATATATATATATATATATATATATATATTGATAAAGGGTTAGGTTTTAGTGGAATTGAAGTTAACATGAAAAGCGTTGGATGAAAAATGGATGTATATTAATATTAATGGACCGAAATGCACCAGATCAATTATCTTCTAACGCACAACTCATGAGAGGGCATTTGATTATAAGAGATCATGGATTTAGATTCACTTCTCAATGTTAACACAGCTTCTCACATGATCCTTCGCTTATAGAAATATGACCCTTTAGATGAAGGATTCCATTAAAAAAAGAGTTCAAGCAAGAAGTGTAAGAAGTGATATCGACATCTCATCACCATTGATCATATCTCCATTCCATGAATTGCAGCACAATTGATCTTTTGCATCTTATTTATGTTTATCTTTAATTAGAGTTGAGCCAAATATAGAGATCCCTTGTTAACCTTCTTACCATAACTTCTTTTCCCACATAAACACAACCTTCACATGTTAATGGTATATTTAAGTTGCAGAATCTATGACTACCAGAATACATATTTTATCGGGGTGAAAGATCGTATTAGAAGTTAATTGATTTAGCGTGAGAAGTGGATCTAAACACTTGACCACTTTTAACATGAACCCTACCCACAAACTTGAATTGCACTTTATAAAGGGATTTACCCGACGAATTTCGATGTATTTCATCCTAATATGCATCTAACTGTTAATAACCATTTTTTTATGTTTTTCACGTTAACTCAATTTCTCACCGGATCAACTATTAGTGATATGTGATATCCATATATATACATGTTAATTTAGAAAAATAAAAATTATACAGTAGTATTATTTAGATTACAAAAGTATTATTGTAACAAATAAACATATCCAAACAAATATCACTTAACAACTTAATCTTGATTAACAAAAGAAGACAAGAAACTTACAAGTGCTTGTGCTCTCTGACAAGTTGGATTAACCAAGTGAAAACAATGTTCTTCATCTTCACTTTCCATAATCTGCAACTGCCCTCCCCACCCACTCTTCTTCAATGCTTCATAATAACTCCACCCTCTATCTCTCAGATGATCTTTCCCAGCAGTACACACCACCACCTTCTCACACACCATCTTTGCCAGCAAACCCGGATCCGCTGCCGGGTTCATTCTCGGATCATCCAACCCGCTTGTACCCGGGCAAAGATACATCCACAGTTTATCCTCTTCATCGAAAGAGAAAAACGGATGAACCAAAGCCATCCCCACGATTTTCAAACCAGTGGTAAATCTAGAACAAAAAACCACATGGTTCCCTAATTAAGTTAAGCCGATACAGATAAAAACATTTAAGATTTTAATATTAAATCTCTCTAAGGCTGTGTTCGGCAAAAATAAGCTAGCTCATAAATTAGCTTATAATCTAATCCATCCAAACATGTATGATAAGCTAACTTATTGGAACACTATTTGAAATAGTGTTTTAAAAGTTTTTCGTAGCTTTTTCCAATTATACTCTTATTAATATTAATTACTAAATTAAAATATATTTTTTTGGTCATTTTAAATTTATAAGCTAGTTTTTGCGAAACATAATTCATTTATAAACTAGCTTATCAGCTACAGCTAGCTTATCAATCAACAGCTAGCTTATTAATAGTTTGCCATACATAGCCTAAGTTACCATTAGACTTCTAACATTTTTTTTAAGAAAGGTACTCTAAAATTTTTAAGTTAGGTCTGAAAAGAAAAACTTCTAAATAACTTTTAAAAAAATTTACAAAGTTAGATAGGTATCCGGACCTACCTAGGCTCTACGAAGATCTGCCCTTGCTTCAAACCCGACCCAGCCCCGTTTTCGCTGAACCGAACCATGATGTTATGTGCAATGTTGGCTCCAGCACTATCGCCGGCCAAGAAGACCCGGCTCAGATCCGCATGGTTTCGGATCCACGGGTCGGGTGTATCCAAAACCCATTTCAAGGTCTCCCAACAGTCGTCGTAGCAAGCTGGGATCGGGTGTTCTGGGGCTAGCCGATACTCGATGGAGACGGCAGCGACATTGGCGGCGGCAATGAGGGTATTAAGGTGGTTATGGTAGAGGGTGGAGAAGGCGGATTCGATGGCGAAAGCGCCCCCGTGGATGTAGATGAGGAGCGGAAGTTTGGTGGTGGTGGTTTTGGGGAGGTAGAGGCGTGCGGCGACTTTAGGGTCGGCGGAGATGACGACGTCCTTAGATCGGACGGTGGTGGTTTCGGGATGGTCGGACGGAGGGACGATGGGGGTTGTGGTCATTTTGTGGACACGGCCGTCTTTGTAGACACGGAGGATTGGATGGAAGTCATGGAGGATGTCATCTTGGGTGGATTCCATTGCAAAATATTCCATTGGAGTGAGTAGTAGTAGTCTAGAAAGTAGAAATATGGGTCGATGGATGGGGGCAAAAACCTCTGTTTTACTTAATCCTTCTTTCTAGATGATGATAACGATGGTTGTTGATTTGTACTTGCAAAATATTCCCTTTGGGTTTGTTTTATGGATTTTCAAATTTAGGTCATATAATAAAAATAATGTAATTGGTTCAATTTCAACCGATTTCACAAATTAAGGTGTCGTCGTTTTCAAAAAGTTCTGAAATTTGAAATTTTGAATTCATTTTAAAAATAAATGAGGTGGGAACTTATTAAAATTTTAGAGTACATCTTTTGGAGTGATGTTAAAGTTGTCCCCTTTTTGTGTGGTTGTGGGTTCGAGTTCCGTAGTGGACAGTGGTTTAGTTTTAGGAGCAGTTTAATTGTGTATGTTTCTGCTATTCAAAAAAAAAAAAAAAGGAGTACGCTAAAAGATATTAAAACATTTTCCTAACAACAATGTTAATTTTGTAAATCTCTTAATTTTCAAACTTAAAATTATTTTCCTAACAACAAACAATGTTAAGTTTGTAAATTTCTTAATTTTCAGACTTAAAAGGTTTTAAGAAGTATTTATATTAAAAAAAACCTCAAAGTAATTCATGATTCCTTAACAAAAATAAAAAAAATGGGCTTTCATCTCTCTATATCCAATTTAACCAACACGCTCAACCTCTCGGTAACAACGATCATGCTATTAATTTGACGATCACGTAGGGCCTTTTAACCCTCATCACACCATTATTGTCGTCATCACAACCATCTTACCCTACCCCACCCCGGCCCCAATTCACCACTGACCACAATGCTACTAGTGTCACGGCCACGGTTGCCAACCCCACACACCTATAACCACCCAACCACCATGCAACTGTTGTCTTGTCACAACTACCACCTTGCTTGCCCCCGCCTACCTACCGACCACCATACCAGGGACGGACCTCAAGGGGTGGCCACGGTGGCACGGGCCACCGTATAATTTGTGCGTCGAAAGGTAAACTTTTAAAATTTTATGAAAGTGCAACCGTATTATTTTAGAGGGTGTCACCGTGTCCTTTTCGAAACTTCAAGGCGTGCACCTAAAAACCAAAAAGCTTCTATCGAAATCAACCAAAAAATTCATTCGAAATCAACCAAAAAACTGAAATTTTCTCTTGAAATCAACCAAAAAATCTAAAAATTCTCTCAAAATCAACTAAAAACCCGAAAAACTCGTGCAATCGATCAAACAACCAAAAAATATCAAAAAAAAAACTATCGAAATCAACCAAAAAACCAGGAAAAAAACTCTCGAAATCAACCAAAAAACTTAATTATATGGTGTCACCGTTTTAAAATTGTTCTAGGTCCGTCCCTGCACCATACCGTTACTATCATCATCATACCTAGCACCCCTTCCACCTACGACCTGACAACCATACCACATGGCCACCTAACCCCCACCCTATCGCCTAGCATGCCGCTACTATTGGCGTCCCAACTAGATCCACTCCTACCCCGCTAACCACCATGAAACTATTATCATAACATAGTCACAGCTACTACCTTGCCCCGAACTCCCAATCCCATCGACCAACATGCCACAATTATCATTGTGACTCAACCCTCACCCCACCTCACTGACCACCATGGCATTATTGTCGTCCTCTAAGCTACCACCCCACCTCAACTCCTACCCCAACCTTATTGACCACCATGGTATTGTTGTCGTCCCCAGAGCTACCACCCCACCTCAACTCCTAGAATCTCCTACCCCAACCTCACTCACCACCATGACACTATTGGCTTCATCACAACTACCACCCATGCCTTGCCCTACTGACTATTATTTTTCATGTAAAAGTTGATTTCATTAGAGCATCTTCAGAAGCTATGTGCCGTTCAAAAAAAATCTTCAGAACCTATGCTATGACTTTTTTCACATAGAGTTATAAAGAGTCAAATTTATAGATAAAATTACATACATCTCCAACAACTACTCTATTTTAATAATCCTAACACTAATTATACCAATACAATATTCAATATATTTAATAAAATATTGTTTCCCTCTCCTATGCATTTAATGTTCAATGTCTTTTATCGGTGGAAGATAATTATAATATTACTTCTCTATTTTCTTTTAAGTTTTAGGTGGCGCATATTTTGTTAATAGGTGCCGAAGTTTGAAGTCTGATTTTCACTTCTTAACTTTAAGAGATGGTGCTGCAATCTGAAATTTGAACAATTAAAGACAACTTGTTTTTGTAAATTGGCAAACGTCTAAATATGTATAAGTGTTTATTTTATCCCTACGAAATTCAACTTAATTACGTCAATTGAACTGCACATCGACGATCGAAGGACATGATTGAAAAAAAAAGTAACATAATAAGGATTTTGGTAGATTAGTGAGATTGTGAAGTTTTACTCATGTCACACATATAGCCTTGGTTTAAGAGGTTTAAGATGTTCTAGAAAGCCACCACATAGATCTAAAATCTTCAAGCTTTGCGTTTTTGTAAATTCATTGTGCATCTGGAAGTAAACCGATATTGAAATTAAAAGAATGGTGCTGGATAGGAAATAAGAGGTAATTAAATGACTAGGTTATCACTTGAACTTTAGAGAAGATTAGGAGTTAAGAGGCTCTAAGAAAAACAAATGGTGTAATTGTCTTATCTCTAAACGAATCAGACATAAGTCGCAAATAAGGGGTGAAAACCAAAAACAAACAAGGCCTTAGAGATTTTCTTCAAATTTATATATTTTTTACAATATCTTTTCTATTTTAGCATATAAGATGACATTATTAGAACAAAAAAAATATACAAAATTCTTATTTTATTTATTTTAGCATAATTGTTGAAGATGCTTAACAGCCATACTAAAATGAAGATTTTGGATAAATTTTTGTTTCAAGAGTTATCATATACCATATGATATAATATAGAAAATAAGAGATAATGGATAAAAATCTCTAAAGTCGTCGTATGTAATAGAATGAAATAATATTTTATTTCTTCTTACCTACAAGAGATCTTAAATTAAATGTTTAGTAAAAAATAATATTTTATTAAATGTATTAAATATTTTAATAATATAGTTGACACTAAAATTGTTAAAATATAACAGTTGTTAGGAATGGATATAATTTATTTTAAGATTTTAATTTTCGATGTTCTATTTTAGGAAAAAAATGATAGCATATTGAAAATGCTCTTACTTTCCTAGCTACATCTCAAAATCTCAAAACATAAAGGCTAGAGTGAATTACCGGTGGTCCCTATGGTTTGATCAAATTTTGTATTTGGTCTAAACTATTTATACCAATAATCATTAACTTTTTATTTTCGTAACATTCATTATCTCTTTACTTATTAATATTTGTTTATAACAAGTAGCTCAACTCAACCTTTTTTTGGCATAATAAAATTAATAAGCATGCATGTCTATATGTAGACACAACTTAATTTCTATTTAACACACGATATGCAGAAAAGTAATGTATTTTATTATAACATCACCATGGTTGATTGCTTTCTAATTTTATTATAACAACACCATGGTTGATTGTTTTACCAAATCAATTGGTTTGAATCCTCTTTTGGACCAAAACGATGACACTAAGTAATTCCTTCCTATTAGGATAGTATCTGTTAAAAAAACTTAAGTTTTACCTTAAATCATATATGAATTTACTAATTTCTCCTATACAACTTGTCGCAGGCCTTTTAACTTGTTCTTTCTTCAAGAACTCTAAAATCCGCCACCTTCATTTTTTGCTATCTTGTTAATTTGTTTCTATTTTCAAGGGGATATTTTCGCTATAATCTCTTCCTTATATACCATTATCAACCTAGCTAGGAGATCATATTCCCTTTCGAACTCCAATACGGAAATCAAGCCCATGAGATTATCCCACACTCTTTCAAACGTCTTTGAAGCTAGTACCCTTTTAGCCCATTTCCAGTTTTCCACTCATTATTGGCGATCAAGTTCTTCGACTTGAATATTTCATAACTTTACAACTTAACTACTTCACCTAGAACCATTGTTGTAGACAAGTCAAAAGTAGAGGTGTTACAATACAAATTTGATGTACTTCAGATGTATGATTATTCAATAAATTTGACTTAATTAATCTTATACGTTAATGTTGTAACAAACTTCATGAAACAACTAGTGAACAAACGAAAGTTCTAACATGACATTTTTATCCTAGTTCTATATTTAGCTTGTTGATATATATACAAAATACAAATGTATAATATCCCGATGTTATAGTTGAAACTTGTATTATAGGTTTTTTTGGGAGAAATTAATCAGCAAATTTAAAAAAGTAAAGAACAACCAAAGTCAAAAGGGGAACAACTCAACCGAGAGAACCCCAGTAC
The DNA here is from genome assembly GCA_030169165.1 of Centaurea solstitialis. Lineage (NCBI taxonomy): Eukaryota > Viridiplantae > Streptophyta > Magnoliopsida > Asterales > Asteraceae > Centaurea > Centaurea solstitialis. The sequence continues at coordinate 36,416,276 of CM058041.1, read as the reverse complement.
AGACACCAAAGAACTAACAACCAAAAGAAAGACAAACCAAGTACCAACAACCGGAAACAGAACCAAAAAGAAGACCACAAACGCATAACAGACGCATGAAACCGCCAATTACAACAAACCATCAAGCATGCCCAGAAGCTTTAACACGATCAAGTTAAACTTTACCTAGCAATTCAAGTTGAAACTCGATCAGGGGATGCTTTAATAAGTTTGGATACAAATATAACCTCATAACATATCACGAGTTGAATTTGAGTTTATAGAACTTGACAAGAATTCTTATTGAGTTGTATTTATGTACTCATAATCAAGTTAAATCTTGGTATCTATGTTTAAGTCGAGAGTTAAATCGATCTTCTATTATTGAATGTATTGCTGAGAATTTTCAAATTATACAAGCTCACAAATTTTTATGCAATAAAATTATTTTTGATATTTGGGGTATTTGAACTCTTGTGTCTTTATTGAGCCAAGATCAAGCCTATATCAAGAAGATTTTCGAGCTATTGATTCGAATTTGAGATTAATCTAACACCCTTTAGGTTAAATTCAAGATTGGCTTCACTCACTTTCTTGACTCACTTTTATCTATTGATTTAAACAAATATATCCTGAATACGGGATGGTTCCAACCCTATCCTTAGCGACCATCACCCTCAAGTCCTTCCCTCTTTCATCCCTGATAGGCTCTTCTGGAGAAAAAATGGATGACTGTCTTACTCCTTTCTCGATTTATGATGTCTAGCTCACCATTTGTCCCATTGATCCTAACATTGACTCGAATCATATAGTTTGGTTTTCACAGAATATTCCTAGACATTTTATTATCTTTGGGTTGCCATGAAACAATGTCTTAAGATGCATGACAAACTTCGGTCTAGGAAGCCTATTCTAATCTGGCTTGTGGGTTTTATCACAACGGCCTAATTCTCATGATCACCTTTTGTTTGAGTGTCCATATTCAAATAATGTGTGGAATGGGCTCAAATTAAGGCTAGTAATTTTTGACACGACACGACAAACCGACACGATTCCGACATGAAAAAAGTTACACGAACATGACATGAATCCGAATAAGATTTTAATGGGTCGACACAAAAAAGTGACACAAACACGACAATTCAATACTGACCCGAATGACCGTTGGTTGAATTAAAAAAATATATAACCAAAGGAAAATGCTATTTTAGAATGTACTCCTTTTAGCTGCTTCAACTATCAACCAGAACAACTCTCTTTTGTATAATCATTCAAAACTTTTGACTCTAAAAAATAAATAACACTCAATGATATTAAAGTGTAAAAAGAAAATATAGAGCAAGTATCATTGTAAAGCACATGGATGTGGTACATGATGATACAACAAGTATCAATGAAGAAGAAGAAGAAGATAGAATAAGCAACTTGCTAGATCATATTTTTCACCGCATTCTCTCTTTTCTTGACATGGAACATGCTATCCAAACAAGTACATTGTCTAAGGCTATGTTTGGCAAACGTAGCTTATAAGCTAGCTGGTAGCTGATAAGCTAGCTGATGATTGATAAGCTAGCTAGTAGCTGATAAGCTAGCTTATGAACAAATTATGTTTGGCAAAAACTAGCTTATGAGTATGTAAAATGACCAAAAAGGATATCTTTAAATTTAATAATTAATATTAATAAGGGTATAATTGGAAAAAGCTACAATAAGCTACTCAAAGTAGCGTTTCAAAAAGCTAGTAAGCTAGCTTCCTGATACATGTTTGGATGGACTAGCTTATAAGCTAGCTTATCAGCTAGCTTATAAGCTTGCCAAACACAGCCTAAGAAATGGAAGCATGTTTGAACTTCAATGTCAGAATGTCTTATCTTAACTTAAATAACCAAACCTTTCATACTTTTCCTCAGTTTTCCAAATTCGTGAAGCATACGTTATCTCACCGTAACCATCGTACAGAAGTTGCTACAGTTAAGATCTCGTTCACAGGAACACCTGCCCATTACGCTCGAGTTGTGAAAAGTATTGTTAAGTATGCATATATACGTGCATAATGTTAGGCATCGGACTATTATGCTTATTTAGTTACTGATTAATTTGGAAAGGGGTGTGTCATTTTATAGGTGTTGACTACCACTTTGTATGGTCAACTTTAGTGATACCGTGGAGACACGGAGGCCCATTTTATCACATGTGACAGCCCTAAATTTTGACCTGACTTATTCCTCCTGTTCCCATTTCGGCTCCATCCTCACCGTTCATTTAAGACGGCCTTAATAAATCAACGGTGAAAGATTCTAAGATCTATGATCATTGGTCCCCACTAAAAGTAGCTTTCTTTGGTACGGTGGATTGCCAAAGATCACCGTCTCATCGACGGCTGTCAACGGTCCTCGTCACCAACACATCCTACGAGGGCGATTTCCCAGATCCAAACCACATCTCTTCTTATCTGCTTATAGTCCCTTCACTTTTGTTTGTTTGTCAAAAATGGTACCTATCATTTTACATCTTGTAAAATAATGTGTTATAGCTACATAGATGCAATGATTATCTAAGAATCCTAAATTCCTAATAACGATTCGTAGTTGTAAAACGTTTATTTGGTGTATTTTGATGAAAATAAAACACAACTTAAGAGTCTACTAAAAAGATGTATGACTATATTATGTTATCGTTAAACAAGTGAGATTGTATAAAAATTGTGCTTGTACAAGACCGACAATAGTAGATTTATACAATATGTAGATAGCAATGAATAATTATTAGTGCTTGAGCTTGATCCTAAAAAGCTTGATTTAATCATCAAATGATAAATAGCATTTTCGACCGGTCATAAAGTTAAGAATTGGCCATCAATTTGGTCTTATGCAATCCTTTTTAAAAATATAAATTCCTCTATATTTAAAGCATATAACAATGTTTAACACACACATACACACATAAGGATTAGGTTCTAATGAGAAGTAAAGTTATAGTAAAAAGGGATAGTAAGAAGAGATCTTCACCCTTAGATCAAACATAATTGAAGAAGATCATTCTTATTTGAAGATTAAATAACAAGATGTATCAAGGTGGGTCAGATCTATTATCGTGAGAAGAGTAATTCATAGGTGGGGGTGAGATTAAAAGTGATTAAGGGTCTAGATCCGTCTTATGTTTATAAATTTATGCCTTTTTCTCACACAATTCATCTTCTACATGCATACATATGTGTGTGGAGTTCTAATTTGATCGAATCATTTTCAAGTTTTCTTGGGTTTTATCTAGGTCTTTGATAAGACTTTTTTCGGCCCAATTAGGATCAGACATTACCATAATTTTCATAAAAATGAAGATTGATCTGTCATTTAGGTTTGGATCGACCCCAAGTCTTGTAACCAACTGTTTTAAGCGGTTTTTCCAATTTCATTTTTGCATCTCTAGTGTATACTTTGGAATTGAAAACAAACATAAATGTAGTTTCTAAAAATTAGAATGTGATACAAAATACATATCTATACTATATCATAAAGCATTTAGTAAAAAGCGCTACCATTCATTATACATTTACTACCATCTATTAATACACAATCTTCAAATTGAATTTCACAATTTATTAGCCACCTATATTTAAGTACAAAATAAAACCAACATATACATAACTTTAAATACAAAACAAACATTAACCATCTTCAATACAACAAAATCCTTCTCAAAATTCATATATTAACTTTTAACTATTGTTCACAATAAAACCTTACACCAAGCTATTCACTTACTCAACACAAGTTCTTGAACAAAGGCCTTTACCAAAAAAAGCCATATTCGGCAAACCTCAATAGACCTTGTAATCTAGTAAATCATTGTTTTAAAAAAACTCGTTGCTTTGCCGCCATGGCTTCAAAGCTTATGTCTTATGACACGTTAAGGTTGTGGCACGCCATGGTCTACTATGCGACATTTGATTTGTCTTTATTTTATTATTGTTTTTAATATATAACTTCATTTAACTTGCATATTACTAATGACTCATTGAATAACAGTGCACAACATATGGTCTCATATATAATATTCTGTATGAATTAGAAATTTGACGCCATATGCCACGCCTTCAATTGACCTTGTTGCCATACCATGCCACGCCACGTCTCATGTCATTTAGAACCTTGAGACTTGTGGAGAATACAACTAATAGGGACCAAAATGTACTATCAAGAAACATTAAGGGTCATAAATGTAAATTGAACATCTTCATTATAATCTCTCGTAGGCCTTCTTTGACCTCTCTTTTTTCTCTCCCCCTTGAAACAACCCTGGTTTGTTGTCTCCTCCACCAGGTCGTCTCCCACCGCCGCAATCCATCATTCAACAACTTCACGGCGGTCAAACCTTAATCCATCCAAAAAACACACATCCAAGATGCAGCAGTCCAACGCCAACCCTAACGCCAACTCCAACGGCAACACCAACACCAACACCACCGCCGCCGCCGCCGCCGATTTAACCCAACAACAGCAACAACAACAACAGCAGCAGTGGCTGGCGATGCAACAGTACCAGCAACAACAATGGTTGGCGATGCAGCAGTACCCCGCCGCCGCCGCCGCCTCCATGGCGATGCACCATCCGGCGATGATGTACCAGCAGCCGCCGCCGGCAGCGTACATGCCGTACCACTACCAGCAGCAGCAAGGGCAAGGGGGGCAGCAGTATCAGCAGCAACAGCATCAAGCGATAAGCAATCAGATTCAGAGCTCAAGTGAAGACAATAAGACCATCTGGGTTGGAGATCTTCAGCACTGGATGGACGAGACTTATCTCCAATCTTGCTTTTCCCAGATCGGAGAGGTTAGGGTTTTGACTTTTTTCTTGATTTTGACTTTCTTTGATTTTTGGAATATTTGGAATATTTGTTGGGTCTGTTTTTTGTTGATTGTTGGTATTTGGAAATTGGAATGTAACTAAATTAAGAAAAAGAAGAGAATGTACGAACTGACCCTTTTATTTTTTCCAAATTCTAAGTAAAGATTGGATTTTTGATGCCAAAGATAGTACTGTACTACTTTTATAACTGATTTTCATGTTTAATTATGTTTTTCCAACATTTATTTCTCAAGAATCTTTAGAACCCACATGACAATTTTGAAGGTCAATTGTGATTGTAGTTGTAATGCTATTCATATGAAAAGTCAAAGTGTAGATCCTTCAATGAATTGGAAGTACATCTTATTATTGGGGGAAAATTTGTTGTGCTAAAGGTTTAGTTTCTTTGTTGTCATGAGCATTGGAGTGTGTTAGGGGTGGTGGGATTAGTTTCTTTACGAAAAGAGATTGTAAGTATTAAGTTTATTTCGTTCGTTTCCAGAATTGGGGAAAGTATGAATTCGGTATTGCCAATAGAGACGGTGTCATGAAAACTTTGTTTTTTCTCTTGCAATTAAACACCTTATCTTGTTCAATAATAGCGATTTAGAAGTCAAGTGTGTCTAGTAAAAGGGCATGTATGGCATTATTGACCATTTGCAGTTGTTTCTGTACTTCACACTTCCTTTATATACTTTTGATTTCTTATGTAGCTACCTAAAATGTAGTAGCCCAATTGGCCAACAAGTTTCATAGCTTCAACTTTTTTCTTAGGAGGTAATAAGGATGAAATGAAATCCATTTTGGAGTTATAATGAATAGTCTAGTTATGGAAATTTTGCTACAGGGTATATTCGACATTTGCAGAGTCGTTCTTTAACTATAAATTAGGCAACAATTTTCTTTATCATGTTAGTGAAAACGACTGTCTTTTATGACTCCCGATTATTGCATTCCATATCGGAAAGCAGTTTCTTTTATCCAATTATTTGCAAAACGTGACTCTGTATTTCATTAAATATGCAGGTACAATCCATTAAGCTGATACGCAATAAGCAGACTGGTCAGTCCGAGCGTTATGGATTCATCGAGTTCCTTTCTCACGAAGCTGCCGAGAAAGTTCTTCAGAGCTACAATGGGACCATGATGCCAAACACCGACCAAGCTTTCCGGTTAAACTGGGCCAGCTTTAGCACGGGGGAGAAGCGTGGGGATACCGGTTCCGATCTCTCCATATTCGTGGGAGATTTGGCCCCAGATGTGACCGATACGTTGTTGCATGAAACTTTTGCTAGCAGATATCCATCGGTGAAAGGTGCAAAGGTAGTTGTTGACACAAACACCGGGTGTTCAAAAGGTTACGGGTTTGTTAGGTTTAGCGATGAAAACGAAAGAACAAGGGCTATGAACGAAATGAATGGCCAGTATTGTTCGAGCAGGCCCATGCGCATCGGTGTTGCAACTCCTAAGAAGCCATCTACCCAACAACAGTATGGACAACAACAACAACAATATTCGTCACAAGGTGTGGTTTTTTTAGCATCTTATTTATTCAGCAATCTGTTTTTGTTTTTTTGATTTTGTCATCAAAAACAAATTTCTACTTGGGCTATGTTTGGCAAACTAGCTGATGACTGATCTGTTCACTGATAAGCTAGTTGATGATTGATAAGGTAGCTGACGACTGGTAAGCTAGCTGATGAATAAGTTGCGTTTGGCAAAAACTAGCTGATAAGGTAGCTTTTCACTGTAAAATGACAAAAAAAGACATGTTTAAAAATCGGTAGTGTAAATTTTAGTAGGGGTATATTTGGAATGAAAAAATAAAGTCTCATAACTCATCAAAACGCTAGTGAGAGTAGCTTTTCAAAAAGCTAGCTTATGGTCCATCCAAACATGTACGCTACTCATAAAAGCTACCTTATTTTTACCAAACAATGCCTTGATGTGAAAAGAAAAGAGTGGGATAAAACAAGTACCCTTTTTGGTTCATGGGGTTTTATGTATTCTGTGAAGATTAGTGATTTGAATAGACATGCGTATTAATTTAGTATGATGTGAATATTTAGCTGTGATATTGGCTGGTGGAAATGGTGCATTTGGTGGCGTGCCTCAAAGCTCACAGTCTGATGAAGATTCTTCGAATACAACAGTGAGTTATTGGTTCTTTTGTTAAACGAATACGCAAAATATGCTCTCATTTTTGCTAATATGTTGAATTTTGAACAGATCTTTGTGGGTGGACTCGACTCGGAAGTCAATGATGAAGACTTGAGGCAAACCTTTATTCAATGTGGCGAGATTTTATCTGTTAAGATACCTGTCGGAAAAGGATGTGGGTTTGTCAAATTTGCCAACAGGTAATTATCGTTGAAGTTGGTATTTGATTAGAATATGTGGCAAAAAGTAGTCAATTACTTGATTTTCTTGTTTATTTTTTTGATTATATAGAAGCAGCGCTGAGGATGCAATTCAGAACATGCATGGGACGGTAATCGGCAAGCAGACAGTTCGTATTTCGTGGGGTAAAACTCCAGCCGGCAGACAGGTAGGTTTTCTTTCCTTATTTCTTTATATGACTTCATTTTTAAGTCTTCCTATATATGATTGATTCATGTTAAATTGGTTGACCATTCATGATGAATGATACACACCATTCATTATGAATGATACACGATTCATCATGAATGCTACATTATTCATAATGAATAATAACAAGAAAGCATGCAGAGCAATTGGTGTTGATTATGATGTTTGAAATTGTTTGACAGCGGATGGATTCAAACGGAAGCTACCAAGGAAAGCAAGGATATGGTGGCGGTGGTGGTGGTTATGGGTACGGGTATGGAGTGCAACAGAACCAGGATCCAGGCATGTATGCAGCTTATGAATCTAACGGTTATGGAAATCATCAGCAGCCCGTAAGCTAAGCTAAGCTAAATACTGTTGTGTTTTCTGTTAGTCAACTGGAATGGAATTAAGACGATGGTGATGATATGAGATATGAAAGACTTATAATTAATACTCTATTTTTCTTTTTATGGTTTAAAGATTGATAAATGTAACTGCAAGTTCCTACAGCAGGTCTTTAAATATTCATCTTGATCTTGTTTTAATTAAATTTTATGCCTTTGTTTGTATGTTAGTATTTATCATCATGTTGCAAAAGATTAATCCTACACTAACTCACATAGTTAAGCTCAATTTTTCGTGTGTTCTTGCTATCGTTGAACAATTCTCTTTGTTCAAAACAAGGATAGCTATGGTCTATAATATCTTCGAGCTCTTTGTTACGTTGTAAAGTTTGCTTATTGCTTTTCGGTTGTTTTCTTGAATTTTATCGTTGAATTATATTGAACGAAATACCATTTTCTAATTATCATCTGTTTTCCCATCCCTATTTCTATTCCTTTTGGAAAAGAAATTTTCATTCCTATTCCTCTTCCTATTCCTATACATCTATTTATTGATTTTAATTAATAGGTTCATGGATGTATGCATTGAATGTATTGACTGTTAGGCAGGGGAGATATAGAAGAAATTAATTAGTAGTATAGTATCTATAAGCAAAGTATGTGATTATTATTTGTTATCTATTAAACATTTAAACTAGTATTACATATCTAGAGAAAATAAGTTTAAGAAAATTGCAGAAGAAAGATTCAAAATTGCAGAAGATGAGTGGCTGAGATTGCTCCTCATGTTTTCTTAAATTGATATGCTTCTCGCATGAACCCTTCACTATATATTATGTAAATAGAACAACCTCCACTCCCTATCTAAATTTCTATGTTTAGAATTTAGAACCAGCTTGTAAGATATAGAACCCAGAAAACATATGAACACAACTGTGGTTAAATATATTATTAAAGAAAAACTAATTTCAGGCTTCTGTGGTTCTAATCAATAATAGCTAATGCACAATAATTTTGTTTTAAAATTTTGAATCAAAATGTTTTATAACATAGATAACAAAGATATATTCATCGTTAAATACATAAGTTAATATGAGTACAAATTAAAAACAAATAACACTTTTTTTCTATAACTTAATTTATCTAAATAAAATATTAAATGTTTCAAATTTAAAAAATAAAGCGGTAATATAGTTTAAACAAATAATTCAAATAACATGATTATCTTATATATATCTAATTATCTTTACGCGGATTAGTTTAGTAGATATTGATATCAAACTTTGAATTTTAAAATGGTTATCTTTTATATCATTTATCTTTTGAATATTATGAACTCAAACGTTAAAAGCTATACTTATTGCATGATCAGCTTATAATATCGAATTTTTAACAACTTGTTGATGTACTTCCAACATAAAAATGGTATTTTAAATTTTAACTCATACAATACAAAACATATATGAGAATATGAATATATATATATATATAGACGTAAGTTCGGCTGCAAACTCATCTCTCATTGTTGAACATGAGGACGGCCGAAAACGTATCACGTGACATATTCAGTCTGAATAAACATGTAATATTCGGATTGAGTAATACTGAATATTCAAACTGAATATTCAGTCTAAATATTCGGATTGAGTAATAAACATAAATGTTGTATTACTTATTATTCAGTCTAAATAATACATGATTATTCAAACTGAATATGCCACGTGGTGCATTCTCGATGGTTATCATGTACACAATGAAAGGTAGTTTTCATTTGAACCCGATCGTATAAATATAAATACATGTTTATGTGTATATCAATGTGAATCATTGTGCGACTGGATACATTCTAACGTGTTATGAGATCACAGAATAATCAGATAGCGCTTGGTTTGCAAATATTTTTAGATAAAATAGAATCTGTCTAAGTAATTTGACTTTGAAGAATTTAGAATGAAATCTCGTCAATTGAATTCAAATAACAAAACCAAAATATGAAATAACTACAGATTCACAATTGAATAAATCTTTTCTCCTTCACACAGATCCTAAAAATAGCACTTACTAATAATCAATCAACCTATATATATACGATCATAGCGTTTAAAGCTTAAAGAGTCCGCTCGGATCGAGTTGATCGCAAAGCCCGAGATACGTCAAGAAAAGGAGCCGATTTTTGGCCCCGGTTCGATGGTACCCGCTGTGCTTGCAGAAATACTTCAACTGTTCCAAAGTGCAACACCCCACCATCTCTCCAAGAAGCAAAAACAACCAATTGATCGATTTCTTCTTCTCCGAGATCTTCGGCTTCATGCTGTTTTCTTGATGACAATATCTACACTTGGGCAATGTGGGGTTCATCCAGTGCGGCGGAGCTCGGTGGTACATGTCTTTCTTGTTATCGGCCATGTAGCCCCCCACTTGCGAGAACTTCTCTTGCAGATTGTATTCGATCTGGTACTGTCGCTCGCATTGCTTGCATTGGACGTCCCCCGAGATGGTGTCGATTCCGCTGTCCAAGAGGTACTTGAGGTCGTGGACTTGGGCACGCCGGTCCGTGGCCCACGGGAACGGTGGGTCGATGGTTGCGGATTTACCTTGCGTCGGGTTTTTACGGTTGCGGCGTCGTGGGACGGGTGCGGCGGCGGCAGGGGCTTGCGGTTCTGGTTTGTAGAAAGGGTGGAAGTGGGGTTGTGGCGGTGGGAATTGCGGTGGTTGTTCTAGTGGTGATGGTGGTGTTGGTGGCGATGGTGACGGTGATGGGGATGGAGATGGTGACGGGCCGAGGGAGAGATTAAGGTTTGGTTGGGGATGTTCGGGTTGTGGAATCGGGTACTCCATTGGGCCGATTTCATCGGAAATCGATGATTCGGGATGATCGATATCATCACCAAGTGTTGATTTTCTAATCATGGTGATGGAGGGATGTTGAATGATGAAAACAAAACCCAAAGAATAAATAGGGGAATGGTGGTTTGTTATATAGGAGAAGATGATGTTTAGCTTCATTGAGATAAACATAATTCTTTCAATATTCAAACTGTTTTCTTGTTAATCTCCTATTTGTTAGGAGGGTTTAATGGTTTGATGAATATCCAATGTATTTTTTTAGTTTGTCAAATTTATACATTAATCAGCGAAAAATATGTATAAATATATAATCGATCGACTATTACAAATAGGAGATCACCTTAAATCATAACAACCTCCAAGTTTAAATTGGAATAGGATTACAAAAGTTTATAACTTTTTGTTAAAGGAATTATCTTTATGATTAACATGTTATGTTTCTTGACTAGTATAGCTAGAACATTTTGTTATAATGTAACAATAGAAAATAAAAGCAGATTCTCATAAATAAATTAAAATTTTTAAGTTTGAACAAAATTGAAATAACTGGTGCTTAAACATGCCTTAATTTACATAAATAAAATATGTCTCACAAATTTGAAGACTAATATGAAACCGGAAAAAAAAGTTGTTAGGAGGTGTCAACTTTAATATTAAAAAATTCTTATTTTTTTAGTATAACTTGATTAAACTCTACCAGTCTATCGTAATATTACTCTCTTAGAATTATAAAAGAAGACGTAACTTTATAATTTATGAAGGGCTTTAACAGGTTATTATTTTATTATCAAGATTTATGGAGTAATAAGTTCTTGAGTTTTATTGGGTGTTTGAGATTGCTTTTCAAAACAACTTATCTTTATATAAAAATATATTTATCTCTTTATTTTTTTTATTTTTTTTATCCGCAGTTAAACATACCTACACGCCTCGACCGAAGTCGAAGAGGATTTATTTATCTCTTTTAAAAAAAGCTAAAATGGATTGTGTTTTTTAAAATGAAATATTTCAATAAACTGAAACCCTTAATAATACATTAAACGACCGTATATAAGGAGAACCTTAAATCCCATGAGACTTTTTTTAGTTTGTCAAATTTATTCATTACGCTAATCAACAAACAATATGTATAAACAAATAATCGATTATTACAATAAGGACAACCTTAAATCATAACAACCTCCAAGTTTAAATTGTTAGAGCATCTCCAACGTCTTCTCTAAAATAGAGAAATTAAGGTTTTTGTTCTCTAAATTGCTCTAACTGCTTCTCTATATTGTTCTCTAAAATAGAAAAAACTAGAGAGTTCTACAAGTTTAAAGTATTCTCTAAAACTTGATCAATGGAGAAGGATATTACTTTTTTATTCATTTCCACCAATGAGGTTAAATCAATTATTGTTTTATATAAAAAAAATTTAAAAAGTGTATTGGGAAGATAAGTTTTTAGAATATTTTAATAATATAATAGAAGTTGAAATCTTTAAAATAGAGAATTCATTGGAATTAAATAACAAACTTATTTTAAGTTTTGAATCCCTATTTTAGATAAATTATAGAGATGCTATAGGAGATGCTCTTATACTGTAATAATAGAAAATAAAAAGAAATTCTCATAAAAAATTTGAAATAACTCGTTGTTAAACATGTCTTAATTTACATATTTAGGATTGCATTTGAAAATAACTTATACTTATAAAAAGGGAAAATTTCATCTATGTCCTTAAAAACTTGAGATATTACGCATATGTCCTTGTAAACTTTGATATTACATATACGTCATTCTAAACTTCAATAACTCACACATATATCCTCCTCCTTTATTTAATTATGTTTTAAATATTTTAAAATACTAATAATTATCTTTAAACCATTTTTAACTATTTTTAATTTATAAATGACATAAGTAGCCTTAATCAAATTATCAGATTGGAAATCCAAGACTACTTTCTCATTGACCTCTTACCTAACCCTACACGAAGAAGAAATCCAGCCATGGTCCGTCGCCGACCGGATAAACTCGCCGGAAAACACGGTCCGCCGCCGACCGGATAATCTTCCTACTCTGCTCTCTTCGCCGGAAACCATTGAAGCGACCTCCAGAAGAATCCCGATTCCAACAAAAACAATGGCGAATTAAGCCTTTCCACTTCGTCCGCCATTAAAGGTCTCCTCGAGCTCGAAAAAGGAATCCATCCTATCAAACGATCCTCACCTCACGACGCTCTCTACTCACCTCTCATCTCTCAAATCTTTCATCCATACCTCACGACGTCAACGCTACCATGGACTCAGATCGTTCCTAACTCGTCGAGTCAACTCGCACGAGATATCTAGGGTTGCCGGTTCGATTGAGTCCGAAATTCAGGCCTGGATTAATCGGGAGTTCATCGAAACCCTACGTAGGGCGGGAGAAACGAAAGAGGAGAGTTTAATCGATTCGATTTCGGAGTTTGAAGAACGAATTGAAAGAGGATTCGCTCGAAATCTACAAGACGAGATCCTCCGGTCAAAGTTTTCTTGGAGCTCGAAACGATCCTGTGCGAATCGAGGTTCTCGAAAAGGGTTCGAGAAGCATCGGCTTTCGCCATAGCCAAATTGATCAGATTCAACAAGGACGTGTTCGTAGGTCAAGTCCTTACGGGGAAAACAATCCGAGCATTAATTTCGTTATCGTCCGTCAGATCGATTCAGGTTTTGTGTTTGCTGATTCGATCGATCAAGAGCCCGATCGTGGACGAGATCGAGTCCATCGGCGAAATCCCCAAAATCACGACGTTCCTGGTGTCGGACGACTTCTCGATCCGAGCAAAGAGAGAAGAGGGAATTTGAAGCATGAGGTTTTGAAAAGGGTTAGAGAAGCTCATGTTTGTGAAGCAGAAGCTGTCACCATTATTGCAGAGGTTTTATGGGGTGCTTCACCTAAAAACAGACAGTGTGTCTTCATAAAAAAAAGTCATACATGAACTACATATACGTTTAAATTGATGAATACACACAGAAAATTAGAATTCTAGTTCTAATTGTGGTGAATTGTCTGCTTCATGCAAGTTTTTAGTGCTGTGAACTACAATTTAGTTGGTGAATTGTCTGCTATTTGTGTTTTTTTTCTCATATACAAAGTGGATTATGAGGAAATTGGCTTGTATTTTGCTGTATTAAAAACATTGTTGCAAGTATATGATAATTTCTGGAGGTCGGCAATTTGGAATTCAATTCCAATCTGATAATTTGATTTTGTTATTTGATAATTGCAAGGGTAGTTACGTCATTTACAAATTAGAAATAGTTTAGAGATAATTATTAGTATTTTAAAATGTTTAAAATATAATTAAATAAAGGAGAAGGATATATGTGTGGGTTATTGAAGTTTAGAAGAAGATAGAGGTAATATCAAAGTTTACAAGGACATATGCGTAATATATCAAGTTTTTAAGGACATAGATGAAATTTTCCCAAAAAAAAGATACTTATTTTCTTTTTGAAAAAATTAAAATGGATTACTTTTTTAAAAATGACTTATCTTCTGCTAGGAAAAATTATAAGCACTTCCATCCAAATATTGAAAACAACTTATTTCCATTCCGTTAATGAAATAAATCAATAAATTGTTTTCAAACCCCGTTAATACATTAAACATTAAAATTATTCTTTGATTGCCAGATTAACACAAAATTATTTTTGTTGTCATAGTAGATTTTAGTGCATTTTTATATCTAAACGAGGTGGGAATGTCGCGCGTTGCTGCAGGTTATGATGTATGTGCGTGTTTTGAAAGTTTTTTTAACGTATTGTTGATATGCGGACGAATCCAAAGTATCAAAAGCTCCATTTCAGAAAAATCATTGGGATAGAAATGAGCAAGATGAATTAACTTGCTCTTATCAAAAGCTGCAAAATAGTCTCTTGGATCTAGACTGGCCATAGAAATCAACAAATCAGTGTTAGTCTCAGTAAATCGATTTTCCAACTCCATAAGTTGCAAATCAATGACAACGCAAATATAACTCAACACGATAACGATGTAAGTTTGTCATTTGTGGAGCTTTTCGGCATGACCTTCCAGGAAGTAAGAACATTTCGTCCATGTAACGAACATCAATATCATGTTTCTCACAAACCACACCAACTTGATTGAGTAGCGAATCCCACCTATCATTTTCAACTCTCAATTTTTGTAGTTGATGCTTGCAAACTCTAACCAATTCCATAGAATTTACAATATCTTGCTCCTTTTTTTGCAATGCCTGAGATAATTCATTGGTGATCCCCAATATCATCTTCATAAAGTGTAGGCAAAAGATAAAATCAAATGAGTGTAGGGAGTTAGATAGCAAACGAGCTTCTGACTTTTGTTCATGGGTTAATCCATCTTCTTCTATCATTTGAAGCACATCTATCACAAATGGAAACAATGTGATGAGACTAATCAAAGTACCATGATGTGATCCCCAACGTGTGTCACCCGCTGTTGAGAGAGAGGTTTCTTGATTGAGGCCTCGACCACTTAGGAGTTCACCCGAATTAAGTGCTTCAAAGACTTTGGCAGTTTGTTGTCCTCGAAGCAAATCACGGCGTTTACATGAACCTCCAACAACATTCACAATGTTGTTTACCAAGAAAAATAAATCGGAGATTTTCGAGTTCTTTTTCGCCATAGCAACAAGAGTAAGCTGAAGTTGATGAGTAAAACAATGGACATAATGTGTACTTCCATTTTTATTCAAAATTAGTGTCTTGAGCCCACCAATGTCACCTTGCATGTTGCTTGCTCCATCATAACCTTGCCCACGCAACTTAGAGATACTTAATCCATGTCTTGAAAACAAGTTATCAAGTGTCGCCTTAAGTGAGATTGATGTCGTGTTTGGAACATGCTCTATACTTAGAAATCACTAAATTATACATCCTCTCGTGTCCACATAGCGCAACACTCATTTGTTCTTTGGTGGAAACATCTCGGGATTCATCAACGAGCACTGCAAAAAGATCATCACCAAGATCACGTATAATAAGTTATGTTTTTTCTGTTGCAACAACATTAACAATGTCCTTTTGAATATCTGGTGAGGTTAACTTCAAGTTAACAGAAGCATTGTTAAGAGTAACTGCCTTGATGCTTTCATTATGATCAACCAAGAACTGCAATAACTCAATGAAGTTCCCTCTATTATCAGAATCTTCGCTCTCATCATGGCCTCGAAATGCAAGACCTTGTCTCAAAAGGAACCGAATGCAATCAATCGAGACAATCAGACATAACTTATAATCTATCATAGCTTGATCTGAATGCTTGATGATGATAGATTCGATATGTTGCTTTTTGTTCAACAAAGTTTCACAAAACAAGAAGTTGGAGCTAACAGTTTTTCATTTTTTCTATGTTATTCAGGTAGTGGATGTGAACAATGATAACATTGTTGCTAGTAATACATCTAAAAGGTATAAGCCAAAAGTGTTTTGAAACATTTTGTCATTAACTATCAAATATTCATGATAACTTTTAAATATTAATTATCAGATCGAAAATTATAAGTTGAAACTCATTAATAAGATAAATATTTAAGAAAATAAGACACTTAAAATAAGCTACACACTAATGGGTCTAAAAATAATTTATTCAATAACGTGTCAAATAATTAAATAAGTAATAAAGCATTTGAGGATAATATCACCATAACTCACAAGAATAGTTAACAAGAAATAAATAATTTAAGTATATCAAACATTATAAAATATTAACATAATATTCACAATATTAGATTATAAATAATAGGAATGTGTTTATTTTCAAATATTTACATTTGGTACATACATATCAAATATAATTTTAAATAACACATATCTTTGAATTAAAGAAAATTATCAATAAGTTTAAGTAAGGGTAAAATATGATTTAACTTCTAAACTATGTGTTTAAAAATGGTTCAACTTCTAAATTTTTTATTAAATATTTTAATCTCTAAATTTGTTATAATTAACTGTTTTAGCCACTTGACTTGTTAGAGATATTCAAGATCATGTGTTTCAGAAGTACTTCAAACTAGGGTTAAACATTCACTAGAGATAAAAAAAATAATTAAGTTAAACAAGTTTAAGTATTTAATCAAATACTATAAAAAATTTAAGGATTATAACATTTATTAAAAAAGTTATAAGGGCTAAACCATAAATAAAAATCTTAAGGGTTAAATCATATTTTATTCATAAGTTTAGGGACTAAAATGGTTTTTAAATGTGTAGTAAACCGGTCAAGTGGCTATAAAACAATTAATTATAACAAATTTAAGAATTAAAACATACATTTAAAAATTTTAAAGTTTAAATAATTTTTAAATGCAAAGTTTAGGGGTTAAATCACCATTTAAGTAGGGTGAATTCTATCTCCACTCCTTATTAGGTAGGGGTGTAAATAGGTCGGGTTGGGTTGGGTTCGGGTTCAACCCATTTATTAATTGGGTTGAAAATCTCAACCCAACCCAACCCATTTAATTAAATGGGTTGAGATTTTCAACCCAACCCAACCTGATGGGTTGATGGGTTGGTTGCAGGTTGACCTGTTTATGGGTTGATGGGTTGGTAGCGGGTTGAACCTGGGTTGACCCATTTAATTTAAAATTTAAAATTTTTCAAAACCTCGTTCAACAATCTAAAATTTATACCTATGATATAGACTGTGAAATCGATTTCGGTAACAAACTGTTTCGTGGTCGATGTTTGGTAATAGTCGCCAGTGGCGAAGGCGAAGTCTACCGACTGTCCATCAAGTTTTCTTCCGATGGAGGTGGCGGTGGCAAAGTTTGAACTTTGAAATTGAAGATGGAAAGGGATAAGTGAGAAAGTAATATGGAAATAAGGAAATGGAATGCACAAGAGACTATTTTAGCTTTAGGGAATTAGGGTTATAGCATTTCTTTTAGTTTTCTTATTATTTATTATTTAAACTTTATGTTAAAATATAAAATAAAATTAAATAATATGTTAAATGGGTTACAAACAGGTTAGAAATGGGTTGAGAACAGGTTACTAGTGGGTTGAAATCAGGTTGTAAATGGGTTAAAATCGGGTTGTAAATGGGTTGGGTTCGGGTTGTATACAGGTTGGAAATCTCAACCCAACCCAGACCCAATAAATAATTGGGTTAGGCGGGTTGACCCAATTAACTTAAACGGGTTGAAAATCTCAACCCAACCTGCTATTATTGGGTTGGGTTCGGGTTGGGTTGGCGGGTTGGGTCATTTTTTGACAGCCCTATTATTAGGCCATCCACTGTCGACCCACTGCAACCCAATGGTTTCAGCTGCCACATCAGCGCCACATCAGCTTTCCACAAAACTACCTAAAACTACCCATTTCATCCACTGTCGACCCACTGCAACCCACTCCATCAAAATTCATTTTAATTAAAACAATTCTAATATTATATAAAAATTAAAAAAATTTAATAAAATTAATTCTAATATTATAAATAAAAATTAAAAAATTACATTATATAATTTTAATAAAACTTAAAAAATTACATTATAAAAATTAAAAAAATTAATTTTGGGATGCCCAAAAGTGTTCCATTAAATCGGCTCGAAGTTGGAGGTGTGTTTCACTATTTTTGACTTCGTTGACGTTTTTGCGCTCGTTCTTCTTCGGATATATCTACTTCGATATCATCACTTGTAACCCAACTTTCATCAAAAGGATAATTTGCAAAGCCTTCGTCTTCACGAATCATGTTGTGTAAAATTATACACGTGTACATTGTATACCTTAATTTTTTCTTTGTCCACGTCCGTGCCGGATACTTAACAATGTGCCATTTTGATTTAAGTATCACGAATGCACGTTCGATATCCTTCCTAGCCGATTCTTGACGCTCCGTAAACGCTATCCGTTCGGGTTCCGTTGGATATCTATACGCTTTGACAAAAGTCGTCCACTTTGGATAAATCCCGTCCGCGAGATAGTATCCATGTTTGTATTGTCTGCCATTCACTGAAAACGAGCTATCGGGTGCTTTGCCTTCGAACAAATCGTTGAATACCGGTGATTGGTTTACAACGACTATGTCGTTTGTGGCACCCGAGGTTCCGTAATATGCGTGCCAAATCCAACCATCGTACGATGCTACCGCCTCTAAAACAGTTGTCGGTCCTTGATGATCACCTCTATGGTATTGACCCCTCCATGCTACGGGACAATTTTTCCAATCCCAATGCATACAATCTATGCTACTAAGCATGCCGGGGAGGCCGTGTTGTTGCTCATGCAATGCGAACAACAACTGAACATCATTTGAGGTAGGCTTCCGTAAATATCTTCGCATATAAAGATGTATAATACCTTCACAAAAATTAGTAAAACATTCCCTTGATGTCGTTTCGGACATTTGCAAGTACTCGTCCGTGGCATCAGCAGCAGTACCGTACGCCAATTGTCGGATAGCAGACGTACATTTTTGAAGCGGAGAGAACCCCTTAACTCCTCTTGCATCATGAGTCCACCTAAAAAATTCGTACTCCCTCTCAAGATCCGGAACTATTTTAAGGAATAGTCGTCGTTTCATACGAAACCGCCGTTCGAAATCGTTATCGTCATACACCGGATTATCTGAAAAATAGTCGTTAACAAGTTTCTCGTGTGCCACTATATGATTTCGACTTTTTGGCGTCCTCCTCGTTTGTCGACTTGAAGTTGCTTCGTCACCGACAAGTAGTTTGACCGCTTCGTTCACGGCGGCTATGGCCGCCAAGTGGTTGAGCTCCAACATATCGTTAGCATCGTCATCGTAATCCGGGTGGTAAATTGATGAAGATGATGCCGATGATGATCGTGATGATGATGATGAAGACATTTTTTGGAGAGAAAATTGGAAGAGATGAAGGTTGTGTTTGAAAAATTGAAAGTTGTGTTTGAAAAATGGGGTTGGAAGATGATATATATATATATATAGTAAATTAAATTGAAAAAAAAAAGAAAAGAAAAAAAATGAAAAATAGCCGTTGGAGTGGGGGGGGTGGGGGGTGGGGTGGGTAACGGTCAAAAAACACTCGGCTTGGTGAAACCGAATTGCTTCAACCCGATGGGGTGCGCGTGGTGTTCACTCATGAAGCCGTCGGCTTCATCTATACCCGAAGGCCTACCCGCTTACCACAGCGGATGGCCTTAGGGGGTGATAGTTGTTGGTGTCAGTGTATATGTGAGACCCAGTGATGGGACCCATAATTATTATGTGAGTGAGGGAATGAGAATAGCAATCCCCTTAGGCCATCCACTGTCGACCCACTACAACCCAATGGTTTCAGCTGCCACATCAGCGCCACATCAGCTTTCCACAAAACTACCCAAAACTACCCATTTCATCCACTGTCAACCCACTACAACCTACTCCATCAAAATTCATTTTAATTATTTTTAAAAAACAATTCTAATATTAATAATAAAAATTAAAAAATTACATTTAAATTGAAAATAAAAATAATACTAACATTAAAAATTAAAAATAAAAAGTTACAATAAAACTAAAAATTCAATTGCGATACTTAAAATTAAAAACTAAAAATTGCGTTAAATCTAAAAAATTAAAAACTAAAAATCAATCGAGAGGCGCCCATCCGTATTTTTGTCGTAGCGCCTCTTTCATTTCCAACGTTGTATATAACGCACCGCCCGAAAGATGCGCATGCGACGATATGTAAAACCTATAGTCTCGCTGTTTCTTCTTATCCTCCGCCTCCGATTCACGAAACCTCAAATCTCTTTCGCGCAAGTCCAAATCCCTTCGTTTTTGATCGAGTAATTCTTGAGATGTCGTGTTGAGCGTCGTTAACTCGCGAAACAACCCGGAGACGTATTCGCTCGAGGCGCCCCGATGCCGAAGCTCTCGCCGCGTTTCTTCCGATGGGTCGTGGACGCTCCTCTTCGTCTTCGTTTTCATCCTCGTCATCGACATCGAAAGGACCGTGTGCGTCGGAAGCGTCGGTGGTGGGCGTCGCGGATTCGGAAGTCTTTGATCGTTTGGGACGAGAGGTGGCACCTATGAGAGGTGTGCGTATGTATTTCTCGCACCCCTTGAGCACATCCCAAACATGTTCGTGTTGAAAAGCCTTCTTGTGCTCTTCTTTGTAGCGGAAGCGAGCCTTTGTTAACCAGTCGTTGTCACCCTCGCCGCTTTTACGTTGCGATTTTACGTTGTTGTAGATGTTGGAAAATTGTAGGACAACTTTGCCCAACGATACACATTTGCTCCTTATTTGATGCACGGTGCGGTATAATGGTGGGCATTCCGTGCGTTGCTCGAAAGATAGTCGAACCGTATCCCAAAAATCATCTACATGAAAAAAATTAAAAGTTCGTAAGTTGCGTTATATAGACAAAATGACACAATCAATATATAAAATACCTTGCGAACGATTGTTACCTACTACGGAATCCTCCGACGTCGCCACCCATGCCTTCGCCAACGCAACCTCCTCCACGGGTGTCCACGCTTTCGGCGGCGCCCGGTTGGGGAATTTTCTTTTCCCGTCTTTCGGGGAATTGGCTTTGCCTTTGCCTTTTTTGCCCGTGCCCGATTGTGGTGGTGGGGATGGCGGTGTCGTTGGTTGCGTTTCGGGTACCTCATCAAATTCGGGCGAGCTTTCTTCCCTATCTCGGGGCTCGTTTATATTTGGCATCGGTGTCAGAGTTGGAGTTGGAGTTGATTGAGACGCCATGGGACTCGATTGAGTGAGCATTCCCGTAAAGGATTGAGCCATCAACGGTAAAAGATTACCATGGCTCATTCCGTATTGCGGAACGTTGGTGTTAAAAAAATTCGGATCGTATACGGCGGCGGATGGCGGGATGACCCAATCCGTATTGCGGGCGAGATATGTGGGACTCGGCATTTGTGGTATATATGAACCGGCGGAACTCAAAGTTTGGTTTGGGTTTGTCGGCATCGGTTGGTTTGGGTTTGTCGGCATCGGTTGGGTTTGGGTTTGTTGGCTTGAACGTTTGGTTTGTTTCGGAGTCTTTTGTGAATCCATTTGGATGAAGAATGTGTAGAAGAATATGAGTTGTGTAGGAGATGAGTTGAATATAGAATACTATATATGAATGTGTAGAGAGTTGTGTGTAGGAAATAAGTTGATATAGTGTACTATATGTAATATTGAAATTTGAAAAAGAAAAAAAGAAAAAAAGAAAAAAAGAAGTAAAATAGAGCCGTTTTTTTTACCGTTGGGGGGGGGGGGTGGGGGGGTGGGTAGCGGTAACATTTCTTGCGGTTTGGTGAAACCGAATTGGAACAAGCCGAAGGCTACCCGATCGGTTTACCCCATCGACAGTGGATGGCCCTAGTAATTATCATATCTTATGAAAATATATTAGTGTGGTTTAATGGAGGTAATTAAACTAATAACTTGGCCAATATTCTATATCTTCTTCTATAGTAGTGAAAGGATGCTTATTAGAATAGATCAAACACATAAATTGATGCATATTTCTAGTCCATGGGATGTATTGTAACTGAAAAACAGGATATTAATGTAATAACGAGATTACTGTTAATCGATCTCTAATATGAATTTTAATTGTTAACATGGGCTTGGGTTAATTGATGGGCCTAGTATGTGAAATTGGCCTTCTAGAACTTGGGCTTTCTCTTAGATATTGCTTGTAATTTTAGGGGTCTTGAACCCTCATTTCTTTTGGGGAGAAAACAATCGTCACCTCAAACAAGCAATATTTAAGCTAAAGTGAAACACTAATAAATACACACACTAAATACTTTGCATATAAGTAGAATAACATTTTTTTTGAACGGCAGATTACACATACATCCAACTAACCTATTCATAAAATCTACTTTTAAATCTACAGCACCGTTCATGACGGGACTCGAACCCACAACCACAAGGGAGGAAGAGAGGAGCGGGGGGGGGGGGGGGGGTGTCGACTATCGCATCTCAACCAATTCTGTACAATGCTTATAGTATGTATCTATTTTATAACTGGACTATGATGAATTGTATACAAACACACACTTATAATACATTTACTTGTAATGCATCTTTGTGGTGCCTCATGTGACCTATCTTATTGCGACACAACACTTAACCTCACATAACCTAGGGCACTCTTCCAGAAAAAGAGTGATAAAAATGAGTATGACGATTTTTACCTAGTAAGCACTTATCAGATAAAAATATTACTTAGTATATTATTTAATAGATTAAAATCTTACTCGATAACTCAAGTGAAAATATGAAATCTTACCAATTAACATTTACCCGATAAAAATAAGATAAACTATCAAAAAATCTCTCAAAATATGAAAATACCATTAATTTTTTTTGAAAAAACCAAAGCCATATAATGCCATAGTGGCTGAAAACAACTTAAAAGATTTTGACGGAGGTAAATTCACTTCACAATCAAATTATCGGCTGGCTAGTACAGTCAAGTATGGCTTCATTTGATAGTTCAACAATTTTGACTTCCACTTGTAGCATTTATTACTCTCCAATTTAAACCTATGAACAACGCAAACAGTACATTTTTTTATAGTGAGTTTCCTGTTCAATTTATGCACACCGATTATTCTTTTTTTTCGACCACGAATTACCTGGGAGATGTATGAGTCTGTTTCACTACATTTTGAGGAGCAACAGTTGTGATACAATTTACAGTATTCTAAATACTATAACACAGACTAGTCTAATAAATTTTCAATTTACTTAAAAATATAAGTAAAAATTATCAGTAGCATGATGTATATAAAAATAAAACATTTATGAATGTCACTTTCTATCTAAATAGGAGTAATCATCATCTATTGTAGGGCAGAGAAAAATTGACATTAGAGAGCGACTTATAGTGTAAACGCTTGGACTTTAATCAAGGTACAAAGCCAAGGATCCAAGGAAGAACAAGAGATGGCATATGATGCAACATATTGCAATGAACTCCTACATATAAACTTTAATACGATCCTCAGTTACTGAATAGTTTGGTGTTGGAGGATTAAGTGGTTAGAATGATTAAGAAGATTTTTTGATATGGTGCAAAATGAAAAATGGTGGTTTGGTAATTGTTGACCATGAAATCAGGACTCTGAATGGTTAAGAGATATCCATGATACTAAATCATTCAGATGGTTTAAGAACCATTAAGAGGCACTCTATTTTTTATGCCAAACAAAATTCACCTCTTAACGATTCAGAGATTGTCTCTTAAAGAAACTTTTAAGAGATAAACAAACACCAACTTAGTTGTATAGAATAGAAACAATTATATACGATTTTTGTACATAGTCACTAAAAATTACAAGTTTAAACGATTTTTCTTTTAATTTTCAAACATGTACTTTATGTATAAGGTAATTTTGATTATTTGTTATATACTTACAAGAACATCTCCAATCCTACTTCCTACATTTAAGCTACCGAAGGGGGTGAAATGCATTGAAGTTAGTGTAAGGAACAAAATAATCATGTTTATTACATTGACAAGCATACATTACTTCATTATTGTTATTGTTATTATTATTTTTACTCGCTACAAGGAAATGAGATTTATAGGAAAAAATCAACTTCAGAGTATCTTAATAGATTACTTTATAATAATTTATAGATCACAAATTTAAACGTCATATCTAAAGATGCTTGTAATAAGTTTTTTAAGACGATTATTTACCATTTTAAAACTTTTTATTCACCATTGAGACGATGAGTTTAATTGTTTATATTGATGATGTGGATGATTTTAACCATTATTTTAGAAAAAAAAATTATTACTATATTTAGTTATTGTTATAATTTTGTAAACATTTCGAATATGATAATGATTTACTTAATTGCTATTTTAACATATTTCAATTTCATGCATATTTAGCATTTACCTATGATTATAATTTATGTATGTTATTTCTATTATATTCAAGTTTATATATAGATTAAATGTAAATAATTATAATATACTTGAAGAAAAAAATCTAATTATAGAGCTATTAGCCTGTTATGTCCATCGCCCATAAAGATTTTCTAATATCAGAATAGGAAAACTTTAAAAGTAATTTATTTAAAATTATACCATCATCATCATGATCATCCCACATATCATCATTACTACCATAAAACATCGTTTCTTTTTAATTTCTCATGTTCGTCACATCTTTATTTATTCAAAAGGATGCAATAATCATAACATTCTCGTCATTTAGCCAAGATAAAGCAAAAGGACAAAAGACCTACTAAAAACTATTGTACATGTTAAATATATTTATTAATCTTCTTTATGAAATTAAACATCATTTTAGTTTCAAGTATATATTTGATCTTTATTTGTAACATGAAAGTATTCAAACCGAATAGAAAGAAAACATTTTGCTTTTTTTTTTTGAAAAATATATATAATTTTTTCTTCTCAAAATATTAAACAGTTATATTTCTCAACTTCTTGACTATTCGATTAAATTGGAAAACTGTTATGCATAGGAGAAGCACAACAGGCTTCAATCGTAAAAGGTTAAGTTAGCGGAAAAATACATACATATAACATATCAACATCATAGAGAGAGGTTTCTATTGTTTCGTTGATGGAACAAATGTTATGTCCATGAACTCTAATATTTTGGTGGCATAAATTTATCTAACATCTTTTATCTTTTGGTGGGTAATCTTTTTTTTTTTTTTTTTTTTTTTGGAAAAGGTTCACCTAGACTTTGCCTAGACTACATCCTTTGGCACAATTTAGAACAAAAATTGAAAATTCAGCCGTCTGAAACTAAGCCTGGCCATAAGATGCGCACGAGAGGATTCGAACCTGGAGTGAATGGGATACCATCCACATTCCCCACAGGCCTTATTTCTACGCCACAAGCCTTGTGGTTTTTGGTGGGTAATCTTGTCTCTAAATGTTGATGAATTTTTGCCATCTAAATATTAAAGATTATATAAATGGCTCGTCGTTGCTATAAACTAATTTTTTAAACAGTTATATTTACTGTGACGACTACAAGTTGCTTATAACGACTAGTCACATATCATTGGTATAAAATGGCATTGCTAAATCTTTGTTTTCTTATAGTGAAAATTGCAAAACTTACCATTAAGGGTTTAGAATAGTTCATGTAGGATCGCTATTTGATTCTTTACAAAACAATACCACCGTGTTGACTTGTTTCGCCAAACATCGAGATTTTACAAGAATATATATAGAATCCATATCAATCCCGAGTTTAATAAGTCATAGGATTTGGAATTGGGGTAATTTTGAAATCTCAAACTACTTTGGAAATCCCATATATGATGGATTTTGAAATCCTATAGTAAGGTTAGGATTTGAAATCCAAATCTAGATGGACTTTAACCACGCTCTCTCTCACCTCCCTTGCTCCCTGCTCTCTCAACTCCATCGTCGACTTTGTTAACCGAAGATTTAAATTGCGAGAGCGGAGACCGTTCAACTTCTAGTTGTTGTTCAGATCGTCGTCCACTTAATAGTAGAACGATGTCAAAAACTTCGTTAACAACTCACCGTCGTTCAGATTACCATCTACGATGAAGATCTCGTGCTATTTTAGGAGGTTTTGTTGAGCTCGTTTCAACGACAGATCATAATACGAAATGAAGTTATTGAGACCTGATATGCGTTCACCGCTATTCTTCAACGCAAGCCAGCGGTGAGTTTCGACGAATGCTCCGGTCAATATCTATGTTCAGTAAATATCATATATATATATATATATATCATATAGTATTAGGTTCAAATGAGAAGTGCTAAAAAAATGAGAAGTAGAGAAGTGATCACCACTCATCCTGTCAATAAATGTGGCTTTGACCGGGTCCCCTCCTTTAATAATCTCTACCCTCTCATGAATGGCGTCAATCCCCCGTGATCGCGTCCACCGTAACCGGTCAAAGCCACCTTTATTGACCGGATGAGCGGTGAAGATCACTTATCTACTTCGTATTTTTTTAGCACTTCTCATTTGAACCTTTCTCATATCATATGTGTATATATATATATATATATATATATATATACAGGGGAAGTATCAAATACAAACCAAGTATTTTGTACAAACTCTATAAACCTAATCTTAACCATTGATTTTCCATTGATTTCTATTGATTTTGTTTATCTCCTAAATTTTAGGCAGTTTTGAAATGTAGTTGAGAGAAAATTTAGGAACTTAATTAATCTACACCATTGATCATGTAAATGTATGGTTGAGATTGGTTTGTATAGTTTGTACAAACTATCCGGTTTGTAACGGATACGACCCCTAATATATATATATAGAGGAAAGTTCAAATGTGAACCACTTTTTGGTTGTGAACGTGAGGACAACCGAGAACGCGACACGTGGCGGAGACTAGTCAATAAAGGCGGCTTTGAGTGTGGTCCCCCCCTTAATTCAATGCCCTCCCATGAATCGCGCCTAGTCATCCGCCGTGAACCTGACGTGGCGCCTAGTCATCCGCCGTGAACCTCACGTGGCGCCTAGTCATCCGCCACGTGTCGCGCTCTCGGCTGTTCTCACGTTCACAACCAAAAAGTGGTTCACATTTGAATCCACCCCTATATATATATATATATGTATATATATATATATATAGAGAGAGAGAGAGAGAGAGAGAGAAAGGTTCAAATAAGAAACATGACTTTTTAAAAAAACGTGAGAAGTAATCTCAGCCACTCATCCGGTTAATAAAAGCGGCTTTGACCGGTCCCCCCTTTAATAATCTCTACCCTCCCATGAATCGTGTCAATTCTCCGTGATCACGTCCAGTCCATTGTACCCGAATATGAGTGGTTGAGATTGCTCCTCACGTTCTCTTAAATTGATATACTTCTCGCATAAACATCCCTCTGTGTGTGTATATAGAAGTATATAAATAAACACTTCTATATAAATAAATTGAAAATTAAGAAGGAAAAAACAGTTAAACACGATCTCTCTAAGCAGAAGTATATGAATAAATTGTATCAATTAATTGAAAATGAATAAAAGTATATAAGTAAAAAAAACACATTCAAAGATAACAAAGTGAATGTTTTGACTTCCATACCAAAATTCAAACCCGAAGTCCCAAATCCAATTAGCAACATATGGGTCGGGTCGAGTTATAACTTTTGTTTGGTTTAAATGTTTGAAACTTTCAAAAGAAACTCAAAACTCACGTTAAGAAATACATAAATAGGAAATGGGCACAATAAAACCAAAGCGAGGCTGCTTTTATTGACTTCCCTCCCCTTCCCTTCCCTCCATCTCTACAACTCCATCCATTTCACATGGAGGTACAAATCATGATGCCGTCACCGGCCGTCGATTTCAACTGCGATAGCAGCAACACTACGCCCTACGTCACCGCACCTTCCACCCCTCAACGCTTCCCGACTTTCTTCTACAGCGCACCCACCAGCCCCACCCACACATTCCCTCTAAACAGCACCACCATCGACCCCCTCAAAAAACCCCTTTTCGAAGAAGACGATGAAGATGATGATTTTGCATTCGATTTCAGTGGTCAAATTGAACCGCCTTCTATCTCGGCAGCCGACGAACTCTTTCATTGCGGCAAGATCAAGCCATTAAAGCAACCCGCAGTCTCCGGTAGTCATTCAGAAAAAGCCACCTTCTCTCCTCGGTGCAAGAAGAAAGACTTCGGTTCTTTCTCTTCCGCATTTAATCAAACACCTGGCGATCAAAATCCATCCAAACGAGGTAGGGAAAAAACGACGTCGTCCACCGCCACCAGAGACAAAGTATCGTCTTCGTCGTCGTTCAGAATTTCCGATATTTTATCCGACGAAGAATCGACCCATGATCAAGGGCGAATCTATGTAGAGCACAGGTAGGTCCCAGGATCGGATAAAAATCTGCTATCCCAAATTCACCTGCCTATCTCTATCCAACCAATGAAATAATAATACATCAGATATTTATATGTTTTAAATTTATTTTATTCAACTTCATATTCTCTTTTCGATGATGTTTATTCATCTGATTGGTGAATATGATTGAGACATGGAAATTTAGAATAGATTTTTTTTAGAAGTTAGGTAGAATTTTGTTTTTTGAATCTACCATAAAAAGTTTAAGACCTGCCTTAATTTTCTTTTAGAACTTAGAAGTCTAAAGGAAAATTAACACAGATTTTATATTAAAATCTTAAACCTTGTTATTTGTGTTGGCTTAATTTAATTAAGGAACTACATGGTTTTCTGTTCTAGATTCGTCGATGATCAGAAAAAGTCACTGACTCATTCGTCATCGTTGTCGCCATTAACGTGGTACAACAAGTGGAACCTGAAGAATCTGTTGCTGTTCCGGAGTACGTCGGAGGGGAGTGCGAGGAGGATTAAGGAGCCGACGAACAGATACTCGAGGATAAGGAAGAGTGATATTGAGGACGACGAGGTGATGATGAAGAAGAAGAATTCTAGGGTTAGAAATGGGGACGGTCGGAGGGTGATGAGGAAGGTTTCGGCCCACGAGATACATTACACGGCGAACAGGGCGGTCGCGGAGGAGATGAGGAAGAAGACATTCCTGCCCTACAAGTCTGGGCTGTTGGGATGCTTGGGGTTTCATAACAATGGTGGTAATACTGTTCATGAGATTTCAAGAGGGATTAATTGTGTTATCAAACAAAGATGAGATTGAATTGAGGATGATGGTCCATGGATCATGAGATGTCTCATATTTCTTTCTCTTTTGCAAATTCTTCTACTCATATTTTATCTTTTGTTTTTCTTGTAATGTAAAAAAACAAGAACCTAACACTCTCAATGGTCTAAAATAACATTTTATTTCCAAAGTTATTATTATTTATTATTATCATATAAATACTCTTTAATTTCAAGAGTGTAACTAATAATTTGTTAAATAAAAATTATCGATGTGTTAATAGCTTGTTTGTTTAGAAATTTTAGTTAAAAATATGCTTCTTTTCCCAGTAGAGTGATTGAAGTAAAAATGTTCTTTTTGTTAGTCGTGGTGTTCAGGCAAGCTTATGCACATATGGATGGACCTCGGAAGTCTTGAAAATCCAACTCGAACCAATGAACAGTAAAGAAACCTTCAATGGTTGAAGTTTTATTATTATGAGTTCTCAAGGTTCAATTAAAATGAGTTTCAGTGCTTTTAGGCTGTGTTGAAAAAATAAGCTAGCTAATAGGTTAGTAGTTTTAGATGAAGCATAAGCTAGCTTATTAAATAATATATGGAGTAACTTTTTGGAGGTATTTTGTAGTTTTTTTTTTAATTATACCCTCCATAATATTAGCTATTATACATCAAGATACCATTTTTGGTTATTTTACTTACATATAAGCTAGTTTTTACCATACATAATTTGCTTATAAGCTACATTATTAGCTATTTTGCCAAGCACAACCTTAGAATGAGTCAAAGTTTTGGTTTTAGGTTGTGTTTGGTGAAAATAAGTAGCTTATAAGCTAATATATGTTTGGTGGTAGTTGTTCGTTGATTCGATGTTGTTATGTCTTCCAAAAAAAATGTTTGGATGGATCATAAGTTAGCTTATTGAAACACTAGTTGTAGTATCATTTTAGGAACTTTGTAGTTTTTTCCAATTATAAGAGCATCTCCGACAAATCCAGAATGAAAAATTGGAGATTTGAGACAATTTGATCTCTAACATATTCTCAAATAGACTTTCAAAAACTTTCTCCATCTATGGAGAAAGCAGGAGAGATTGTGCAAAAATCTCCAAATTTGGAGAAGTTTCTAAAAATCTCCAAGAATGATTATTATGAGATAAAATGTTTTTTTTTTATTATGTTCCACAATAAAAATTCTTGAAATAAAATATTTAAAAGAGAGAAATTGTATCTTATTAGGCCATCTGCAATGGGAACGGGAGAGGGTCGGTACCAAGCCGGTACCGAAGGGAACACCATCGAGGATGGCCTGCAGGGGACCGGTATGCAGGAGCATCGACATGGTGGTGCCGGTTGCCTACCCCACCCCACCCCACCCCACCTTACCTTTCTCTCTTTCTTTCTCTTCTTTCTCTCTCTTCTTTTCCTTTTCTTTTATTTTTTTAATTAATTAATTAGAGTGGTATGGAATTGGTATGGTTAAGGATGATATGGTATGGTGGTGTTGGTAAGGTGTTGGTAAAGTTGATGTGACGTTGAGGTGGCAGCAGCTATGGGTGGTATGAGTGGTACGGTTAAGGATGACCTTAGATATTATATATTTTAATATCATAAGTAATGATAGTATCTCTAAAATGGATAATTTGTTTGAGTTAATTGCATTTTCTTTCAAAGATTTTGAACTTTTCTTTTTTCATTTTTGAAAAGTTAAAGATGCTCTTAATATTAATTATTATACTTTAAGATATTCTTGTTAGTCATTTTATATGCTTATAGTTATATCGTTTTAATCAGTTTTAGTGCTTAAACGGATTTATAAGCTATATAATTTATATATATTTGGAATTAGCAATTTACGTAAATAATAACAACGCTTTTATATTTTGGAAAGGATGGTGTTTTTATTTTAGAGTTATTTGAGCGAGACAATAGAAATATACCATTTATAGATTA
The DNA here is from genome assembly GCA_030169165.1 of Centaurea solstitialis. Classification (NCBI taxonomy): domain Eukaryota; kingdom Viridiplantae; phylum Streptophyta; class Magnoliopsida; order Asterales; family Asteraceae; genus Centaurea; species Centaurea solstitialis. The sequence goes on along the minus strand of CM058041.1, from coordinate 36,385,129 downwards.
TGGAAATATCATATTAATATCAAATTTCATATTTAGATATGTTGAAAAATATAGATACAGTTGATGTTAAAAAGATCAAAATATGATTTCAAAATTTTAGAAAAATCAATAAAAGGTATAGCAATAGCACTACGAGAAAAATGACCTTTAGAAAATGTTTTCTTTTATATTTAAAACTTCAAAAATCTTCTCTAAAGGTTTTAGAGAAGTTTTTACTTCCGTCAACAACATTCCGTATATAACGATAGAAAAATGTTTTAGAGAAGGTTTTAAGTAGGAAAAGCTTATATTAAGTTACAGTTATCACATTTTGTCATATAATTCATTCTCTAAAAGTTAGTTTTAAATACGTTTGCAAATCCTTCTCTAAAACCTCTTTTTCTTATAAATAGTTGTATGAGTTCGTACTACTCTTAACTTTTTTGATGTAAAATACATAAGTAATCTTATATAACAACATTTTATATTACTTTATTAAACAAAAAGTTTAAGATTAGTAGACCCGCCACAACGCACGGACTATCCCACTCGTTTATACTATAAATGACTTGATAAAAAAATCAATTGTTAGAGTTTAATTTAACCATTTTCAAATTTCATTGTCGCACTTTTAACTTTTGTAATCCTATTGTCATTAATAATTAAGTTGGTTTTTTAGGGCTCGTATGATGACATAGTTATCATTACGATAAAATTAACTTTATAGAACGCTTAAAATGAAAAAAAATATATATTTTAATATAGTGTTTTATAGGATGCTAGTTTATAGAACCAAACACAAAAGCGTCTAATCTAAAAGTGTTACAAAAGGTTTTTAGAAAGTTTTTGGGCGTCGCAAAAAGTTTTTTAAAACGTTTTTCATATAGGTCAATGTTTGAAAAGTGTTCTAAAACCACAAGTGTCCTCTAAAAAGACCTGTTTATAGGACACTTCTCAAAAGCGTCCTATAAAATTAGCTAATACGACGTTTTATTTTAGAAATGTCCTAAAAAACTTGATACGACGCCTAGTGTCCTATAAATTTATTGTTACACCACACCCAAAAGTGTCCTATAAATTTATTGTAACACCATGCCCGAAAGTATATAATAAATTTATTGTAACACTTTTAGATATAACGCTTTTGTATTTGGTCCTATAAACTAGCGTCCTATAAAACATTTGATTGAGGTGTTTTTTTTTTTTAATTTAATCGTCATATAAACTCAATTTTAATGTAGTGTATTGTGTAGAAAATAGTGAAGGCCAAAGAGTAAGAAACTAAAGGATCGTTTGTGTTTTATAAGTTACCTCTTAAACCTTTTAACTCTGAAAAATAAGAGGTTTGCAAACTTAATACCATTTGTTTTATTTAAGAAAAGACCTTAAACTTCTACCATCTATTAAAATTTTAAGAGGTGAACCATTCACCTATATTTTTTAGACGTAAATTTAAACTTACAACGTTGAGTCCTTGAAAAACACAAACGACACCTATATAAGACCCAAATATGTTGTGAAATGTAAACATTTGTGTGCGAAACTTTTAAATCGAAAGCAATCAAATCAATTTAGGGACCAGTTTTTATCAATCATGTTTTTAAATAAAAAGAAAGAGAGCTACGGGAATAGCCAGGGACCGCTAAATATACCAAACAACACATCCATAACAATATATTCATTATTAATGTCATTTACTTTTAGTCTGGCACCTTTTTCCCATAAAATAAAATAACAAAAGGAAGCTTTTTGGTTCTAAATTTTCATTTATCATGTTTAAAACATAAAATTGATTTAAACATTCATAATGATTTTTTAATTGTCTTTAAATAAACAATGATCCCATAATCGTAATAATCGGGAACAATCTGACATAAGTTACAAGTAACGATTGGACTATTATTGTTTTATTCTATTTTCATAATAAAATTTCGGTTCTGAAACTATGTTTTTTTTCTTAGTTAACCATTTATTATTGGTTTAACGATCTAAGTCCCTGTGTTTCTCCTTAGTTTGGAGGAAGCATGTTCAATAAAGAGATGAAAGTAAGAGTAATTATTGAAATGTTTACTCAATAATATTGTTTTGATTTTCCTTATTATTAAACGAATTTTAGTAGTAAGGTTTGGTGGTGATAATGATTATGATAAGTGTTAATGCAATGAAAGTTGTTCTTTGGCATCTATAGTTCTATACCACATGGCATACATAGATTTCAATTTGTCCTTTGGACGAACTTTTCAAATAACTTTCTCTTTTTGATAATTTAAAGGTTATCAATTTAAATCATATCATATGCTAAACAAATATGTCACACCCATCTATCATTCCCCCCAAGAGCTACCGCATAGAAGTGGCCGGCCTATCGATGGTGATATATGGTTTTATAATTTATGTATGTTATCAATCATTTTATTGGTTTCAACATAGAACCCTCAGTCTCTTGAAATTATATACTTTTTATTAAGGTAGTCTTATGGATTAAAATGATTGCATAACAAAAATTTTACCATTTAACCCTATAAACCCATACAAAAACTATAATGGCATAACCAATGTCACAAACATAGTAAATATTAGAATCAGTTGTTCATGAATATCAAATGACTTAACGGTCTGTGCTTTACAGTACAAGCAAAAAAATAATATATATGATTAGTGCTCGTAATTTGTTCATTGATTAACAGTGAACAAATATCAAACAATACCAAAGAAAAAGGATTGCCTAAAGTTCAAGCAATACTCAAAAGATGGTTAAATGAAAAAAATATTCATACACATCATCAACAAAAAGTTCCGATTAGTGATTACCCACAAAGACTGTCAAACATTTTAAACGTGTTTTCTTCATGATTTGGATGCTATCTTTAAAAGTACCAGAATTTACCTCCAAACCCGATTCCAACAGAAAAGAAACAATTAGTTTGTGGTTGTGTCAATTTTATTTGATCTTACTACGATGTATCTGATTTTAACAATCTTTTATGTGTGGAGCAAGAAGAGGAAGGCAACGATTGTGAGGAACAAATGTTAACAAGGAGATAGACAACAATGATGATGCACAAATGGCTACATGAAGGAGAGAGTGAGTAAGAGAAAGAAGCGAAAGAGAAACTTTTTTTTATTACTATAGTTGTCTAAGCCAACTTCTACGCACCTCAATACTTAAAAGGAAATGGTATTTTAGGAATAAGGAAGGTTGAGTCCATTATGGGAAAAGGTTTACAAATTTAGCCAAATTGTAACATCCCTGAATTTATAAAATAACATACTTTAAACAACTTTAACAACATAATGCTAAAAGTTTACATGAGAAAAGGAAAGGAATGTATTAGGAGGCGCTTGGTTGGGGGCATTGCATGATAAGGAATGAGAATGATAATGAAAAATGTTGCTTGGTTTGATATTACATAATGGAATCATTCCTGCATATCCATTAATTTCCATTCTTGACCAAATTGAGGGGAATGAAAAATTTATTTTTACTTAGTTCTTTTTTGCCATAGGTTGATTCATCTCTTGATGTTAAATGGAACATCTTTTGTATTTTCAAGTTGGAGAACAATAATTTTGTAATATGAACAATTTTTCATCGATTATATTGGGTTAACCGAACAACATAAATACAATGCTCATTTCTATTCTCGTTCTCCTGCATTCCCATTTTCATTTTCATTTCCATTCCTTAAAATGAACCAAACACCCCCTCAAAGTTCTAACGGGATAATATAATCCTTAACATAATTAGAATAGTTCAGGGGTTACTTAAATCGTCAAGTCTGATATCTTTAAAACCGTATGACGCTTCTAAAGTTATCATACCATTAACCTCTAGAGAGCTCCAAATGTCTCTCTGATTTTATATAGACCTAATATACATTTTGATAAAATAACGTATTAGGCTTAATATTTAGTAAGTTAAAGCAATTTTATGATATAAAAATAAGACGTTTAAAATGAACATTGACCTTTAAACTATACCCATTACTCATAAGTTATAAAAGGAATATCTTTACACCACTTGTTATTTCCATGTCCAGTACCTATTTTAAATTGATAACTGATATAACAACTCACCCAAAACATGCACAAGGCGTAAACTCCAAAACACCAATCATATAGATAACACTATACATTCAAAACACAAAAAAAGTGGGTAATGAAGCACCAAAAATATATAATACAATTTAGTGACGGGGACCCCGGTTTTATCAAATGTGGTAGGAGCACAATAGTAAGGTACTTATCAATGTCCTTGAATTTTATCTCAGGCTATGAATCCCTATATACAACTCCATTGAGTACCACCACAAGATTTCCACATGACCTTAGTGTCTACTCAACCTCTAGATAAGTCTTACCACAAAAGTCATTGGGCTCAATATCCAACGAGCACAACCCCAAGACCAATCCCATATACAACTCAACCGCATGCATACCATGGCAAGCTAATGCCTTCATATACAACCCAATTGGGTAGCACCGCAAGCTCTCTACCCCATGAGTTGGAAACTAGTCAATAGACTTAAGTATGGACATCAAAACTCCATGTTTAACAATAAGACGTACTTATATGCCTATGGATCCAATGCATTACAATCTAATATTACATTACTCTAATTAAATAACTAACGCCTTTACCAAAAAAAACTAATGCTTTCAAAACACGTAATATCTAACAAATATGCAATAAATTCACTATAAGTCCAAAGCTTCATGTTGAGCTATTAAAACAAGAGAAATGTTCTCACAATCACCACAACAAAATTGACTTTAGAAGACACCAAAAAAATAAAGCGTTTTCATATACCGCTTTATAGGATTTCGTTTATAGGACCAAAAAATAAAGTGTCCTGTCTAAAAATGCTACCATAAGTTTATAAGACATCGTGTTAGCTATTTTATAGGACATTGTTTGAGAAAGGATCCTATAAAAAGAAGTGTTCTAACAGAAGATGGGTTTATAGGACACTTTCTCATAAGTGTCCTATAAAATGACTAATTCTTTTTCAAAACCAAATACAAATGGTTTATTGCAATAAGACATGATACACACATGTGATACATTTCATCAACTTGCTTACCTATGTCGATTTGCTTGCATGATCTCAGACGCTTAAGTGTAAGAGTCATCATACTCACTTACCATATCAGGTAAGATTCTTAATCGTCAACATGACATAGTAGGCAATTATTGCTAGGTAAGCGTTAACCAGGTACGAGTCGCCATCGTCACTTACCGGTAAAGATTGTCAATCATTGTTATTCCTTACCGGGTAAAAAATTTGGTCCTTATCACGCTCGTCCAATAAAATACATGACTTGGTAAATGCTTACTTGATTAGCGTATGATAAATGACCCCTTATGTCACAACAGCTTTTAATACAACAAATTGTAGCCTTATTTTCTCATGTTTTACCATTAAATCTTCGGGCTCAACAAGGAAAAAAATTCCAATTCCTAGATTAAAATTTTTGTTCTATTCATATAGGTTTCTAAATTACAAGGATAGCATTGTTAAGCGCAATTTCATTGGTCATAAAATCCAAAGAGGATAAATAGCATGAAAACAATATGTAACGAAAAAAGGTACAAGGGCATACCGGGAGTTTTTAACTAAATCATTGTACTTTAAAAAACTATTTACTAAACCATTGTACTTTTAAAAATATTTCTCCAATACTTGCATTTTTAGTTAAACCATTATTATTTTTATTTTTATTTAAAAATCTAAATCTTTTCCAAAGATATTTATTATTCTCATGGTTATATACAACATTTTCAATTTGAGAAACGATGACCAGACCTTACATATTTGTATTAGAGTGGCCATTCTTATTTAACACGAGAGTATCAAACATCGTAAAATTAATTATGTTTTATAAAACTAGTCAATAAATTAATAAATCAATGTAATATAACTATGTGATTATAAAATATATTTTAATAATGACTAGTTCATCGAGCTAAACTGATGAGAGGAAGTTTAGTATCATATTTCATTTACTATGATGATTTTTATATTATACTATTGCATCCTAGTATATATTTTAATTAGATAATCAAATTATTTTAAATAAGGGTTACATTAATAAATAAATAAATAAATAAAGTAGAGTTTGTTAAATTAAAAAATCAATAATTAAATATTTTATAAAGTATTATTATAATTTATTTAAAACTAATAATACCACCATGTTTAATATTTAAAGCATGTATATTGATAAGTACTTAAATGTTTTTAATAATAAAATTATAAAATAGGTATATCAGTTAATATCAAATATTATATTAATAGCTTTAGAACATATATATATTAATCAATAAATATATAACATTTCAAATTTTGTCATAGAAATACATATATGTATTTCATATAAATATATATTTTTATTTACGATAATAGAATAATTCAAACTTTAAATTTTATTAAATTTTGAATTGGTCCAGTAAACCTTTCTATCCTTTATGGACTTACAGCTGTAAAATAGTTCAAAATTTAATGTAATTGTGTTAAATAAGATTGCCCACTCTTCTAATACAAATCTCGCCATCATTTCTATATTGAAATCATTGTATATAGCCATGAGAATAATAAATGCCTTAAAAAATACACTTTCATCCATAGTTTGGAAAAGATTATGATTTGGAAACAAAAAAATAATAATAATAATAATGGTTTCATTAAAAATACAAGTATTTAGGAAATATTTCTAAAAGTACAATGGTTTGGTAAATAGTTTTTTAAAACACAATGGTTTGGTCAAAAACTCGGCATACCGGGCACATGGGCATCATAATTTCTTTCACTTCATTCTCCTTTCACGTTGTTATCTAATATCAATTCTTTTCAAAGTGTTATTATTTGAAATTCTTTTTAAGTTAATTCAAAATATTGATATTAATTTTGTGAAATAAAAAATTTATAAAAAGAGGACTTGAAATATAAAATATAAAAGTATTTATTTAGAAGATAAGGGATCGTGTGAGAAGTTGAGTTAGCATGAGAAGTGAAACTGAACTTTTAATCACTTTTAATCTCAAGTCCACCCATGAAATCGTGTTTGATGCGGGAATTGATCTGGGGCATTTTATCTCGGTGCATCTGATCCTAACATGATATATATATCCAGCAGTTGATGACCACTTTTCATGTTTCTCATGTTAACTCAACTTCTCACAGAAAACCAACCCTTACTTAGAATCACCACTTTAAAATCAGATATATTAATTAGGCCGTGAGTTCCATGGACAGGTAACGCCGGCAGGCTGGCCATGGTTTCCGGTGGGCTAAACCCGATAGTGGTACGCGGCTGGCAGGCAGGCTGGGTGGCGAGCTCACAAACCCGCTGGTTGCTCTCTCTCTCTAGATCTCTCTATTCTCTTATATATATATATATATATATATATATATAATAAAAAATGGTAAACGGTATGAAATGTTGTGTTGTGAGATTTGAAAGGTTGATGATAGTTTGAGAGTAAGATAGTGGAAAGCTGATGTGGCGTTGAAGAGTTGAAACCAAAAATGTGTATGGTAATCATGGCCTTAAAAAGAATTAAATATTAATTCATAAAGGTAAAAGAAAATTATTGATAGTAGTGAATTTAGCAATATAGGATGTAATTAGCCTTCTATTCTTTTTATTCAAAAACTTAAAATAGGTAAATTTTTTAAAGTCAACAAACATCTCAATCAACTATTAATGCATCATGCACCGTCCACCAACACCCTACATATTCAAGTCTTCACCACTTTTAATGTCATCGTTTAACGTGTGCATATATCACTTAAGTTACAACATTTGTATGATACATTACAAAAACTTAATTGGTTATAATAAGTGGATCAAGTCCTAGTCTCCAACTACTTAATAGTTTTGTAAATTTATATTGAAAACGGTGTGTAATTCAAGGACTTCGATAAATTAATGATGCATGGCCAAAATCTCTCTAAAACATGGTTCAATCGATGAGTTTTTTCGGCTTATAAGCATATATCGTTTATATATAAATGTAACCTCACTTCAACGAATCAAATACAATGGTTGATTTCAAATATAATGGAGAAATGAAAAGAAAGGCGATGGGGTTCAAGCTTCGCTCTAGAGTATGAATCTATATATTTCCTTGAAGTTTTAACAAGGTTTTTGTTTTAATAAGTTTTCGATTTGTTGAACCAAGAGGGACTTAGGACTAGTAATAAGATGTTAAATGACTAGTAATAAGATGTTATCAAATAATTAAAGAATATGGTGGATGGATTGGTTTAATATGCATTATTGAATATTGTAGGATAATCTTGTCACTAAAATTGTTAAAGTCAATATATTTACTCAAGGGTATTTTTGTCAATTCATATATTAATTAAACACCTTTTTCAAAATCCCATTTCCATACCGACAAGTGTGTATCTTGAATATGCTATCCGTTTGTAGTACTTATGATTTTTAGATCCTAGTTTGGAGTCTATTTGGCATTTGAGTTAATTATTTCATAGAATGTGGTATATAAGTCTAACGAGAATATATGTGGATAAAATCTGGCATGGAAAACGGATAAATGGATGAACAAATATAAACATAGCAACACCCAAAAACTATCTACTTAGCCCATGTGAACCACCCTCGAGTGAAGGCTCAAGTGTATACACCTGAACGGTTTGGTCCCTCTCTCTCTCTCTCCTTTCTTCCTCCTCTCTCTTCATCTTTCTCTTTCTCTCTTTCATATGTATATATACACACACACATATATATGGATGGACTTTCTTTAAAGTATATTTGTTATGTTGGACTGGAGTATATAAAAAAAACAGTGATCATTGTTCTATCTTTGATAGAACTTTTATGTGGAATAGAACAAACGATGTGAAACATGTGTGTTCCAGGCTTCCAGTCCACTCCACTGAACAAGACGGAACAGACTTATATTTTACCAATATAACGTCAAAATAAAACTCAATTTTCTCCTAAAACATCAATTAACTTTTCTCTTTACATTTTAGTCATCTTTTAAATTTCACTTATTATATTTTATGCTCTTTACATTTTCACTTTATTTTCCTAAAATATCAATTTTCTACAATTTATATATTTTGATTAATTTATTAATTGTTATAATAATAAAAAGTATAAAAGAAATATAAAAAACAACTTAGCCTTTTCATTTTGGTGTCATTTTTAATTATTTTGATAAAAAAAAATATTATGTTGTATTTTGTTTTAAAAAATATTTATTTTACTATATATTAATCAATTATATATAAACAATTCATTAAGGATAAATTAGGGGTTATTTACTAGACTCTTACCGAGTAAGTGCTTATCAAGCATCACTTATCTTATCGAGTTACCTTGAAAATGATTGAGAATCTTTGCCGGTAAGAATTATAGCAAGAATCAAGAATTTTACATGATAGGTGAAGGACAAAACTCTTACCTGGTAAGTGCATAATGGGTAGAATGCGCTTACCAACAATACATTTTAATGGTGTGGAATGTTACACGACAAGGTAAGTGAAGGTGGTGACTCTTGTCGGCAAACGCTTACCTGATGAGTGTTTTGTAAACCACACCCTATTGACAAGGTAATTGACACCGATAAGAAATTACGTGGTAAGTGTTTAATAAACGGCCCCTTAATCCTTTTATATGTTCTGTCAAATACAGTTCTATTTTACCAAATTTGGACAATTATTCGTCGTTTCCTGTTCCTCCCATTATGTTCTGTCATGTTCTGATACCAAACACAACTTTATTATTTATATGTATATTTTATGTATTTGATAGTAACATATCTTTTTTCTACCGGCCCATTTAACTCATCAAATGAAGGAAAACAAGCATGGCCCAAATAGTCCCCGAGTATGTACTTAACTACTTATGGTTTTGCATTTTTTGCTTTTATGTTTATTGTTCAGATTTTATCAGCCAATTTCAACATGTGTAATTTAAAAATCATATAAAATTTTGTTATTTTTATTTTTACTAAGTCAAATAAAAAAACTAGAACATTTTTAGCTAGAAAAGTAATAAGTAGGATAGTATAAAGATACTCAAAGACATATTTAAGTGTTTACAACATCTTATCAATTTTGATCACATAGTTATTCTATCATTAACATGTTACATGTGTAATGATCCAATGTTTACTATGTTGACCACATCCATTGTCTTCTACTCTTAGAAGAAGAAAAAAAGTGTTCATGGGTCAACCCAACCTACTTAGATCATGTTTTAACTTATTATCCAACTCATATAAATATCATTTATTTGTCGTTTAACAACAATTACTACAAAATCATAGTTTCCTCTACTTTTGATGCAATAACGAGCCTAGGGTTTTTAAGAACCAAATCTATATTAACCAATTCGATCTCCCAAGCAAAGGATAAATCAATCAAGCATTCTTGGATATATGTCATCAACTTCAACCCTACCCTAACAAACCTGATCATAAAGGTTGCAATTACAATGTTTGAGAGCAAGGTGGTGTATGAATGTACATATTCTAAATGATATTATGACTTAAAAAACCTAAAATAAAATACTAAACTAACTAAAGTTAAAGTTCCTCAGTTTTACAATTATGTCAATTACAACAACTAAGGACATGTTATTTTTCCAAAATAATTAAAATATGCATTCCTAAATAATTAAAGTCATTAGTTTTTCCAAAAACTTATTAGGCTATACGTAGCGTGGGGAATGGGTTGGGAGGAACCAACCCGGCGGGCTCAGGGGTTGGGCGGGTTAGGAGTTGGGAGGGTTGGCACGGGTTCGTCACACCGCTTTGGTTGTGTGTTGTGTGTGAGAAGGTTGGGAGGGTTGGGGTACTAATTAGAGAGGGTTCCAGAAAATTAATGGGAGGGTTGGAAAAAAGCTAATGTAGAACTGATATGACAGTTAGGTTAGGAGGATTGAGATACTGATAGCCTTAGCAATTCTGAACTGTCCCTTTAGTCATTTTTAACATCTATAAGCTACTTAACTTTTTAACTTGTTAAAAAAACATCAATTAAGTAATCTAAGCTACATTTTAAATTAAATTTTTAACACCTACTTCAAGTAGTATTTTAATAAAAATTTATTTCTATCTACCTTTCATTTATCCCCTTATACTTTTTAATTGATTTTAAAGGAGTGATCTTATTTATTTACTAACATTACCAATATACTCTCCTACCTTATCAACTACTTTCTAAATAAAAATAGAATCGAGAGCCTAAATGGTAATACACACGAAGAATAATTTCACATTACCCCCTGAACTGTATAAAGTGTTACACTTTGATCCCTCAGTTGGAACTTTTAACCAATCTGCACCTGAACTTTTCAACTTCAAACAACTACCACTCACATTTCTAATTCGAATCCAAATTCAATAATACAGAATTCTTCATTGCTTACGGTTAGTAGTTTTCCTTGATCCTTTAGGTTGGGTGTGATGACCTCCATGCCAATCTTCTGACCCCTTTAGTCCCACCCATACCACAAAAGAGGCTACTCGGAGGCCGAAACGTTAAGAGATCAATCGAAATTGGCAATACCCATTTCGCCCCTCTTCGGAAAACCCCAACTTGAAATATATAATAATTACAGTTTGAAAACCGCTTTGAATCTCTCCCAAAAAGCATTGCAGAGATAGGCCTTGTAGGACTCGGTCAAGCTTTCATCGTAACCTCTTGTGTTTCTGGTGGATACTCCATGCAGCAATTTCACAAATCCGAGAAAGCTCAGCTTACCATCCGTATGACGTATCCAGTCGTTCAGAACGGCATGCAGCGGAACAGAAGGACCGAGCCCGAGTTCCTAAAAGAGTTCATTCACCGAATAACTTTCAATCACATATTTGTTTTGACATGCTTCCACTACAACAAAATTGACTTTATAGGACATCTGATATATCTAAATGTCCTAATAAACCGCTTTATAGGACCAAACAATTGTGTGTGCTATGTAAAGGTGTTATGATAAAATTGATGAGACGTTTTTGGGTGTCCTAATAAGTTTTTTATACAATTTTGAAATAACACATTCTATTGGTTTATTTGCATAATGTCTTATCAAAACAAATGTCCTATAAAAAGATGTGTTCATAGAACACTAAAAGCTAATTGAACACTTTATTCCAAAACGTGTCCAAAAATACTTGTTATGATGCCCAAATAAGTTATCGTATTTTTACACCCATATAAACATATATAATGTTTATAAAGGAGCCTATTAAGACATTTAGGCTATGTTTGGCAAACTAGCTGATAAGTTAACTTATGACTGATAAGGTAGCTTATGACTGATAAGGTAGCTGGTGACTGATAAGGTAGCTGATGAATAAGTTACGTTTGGCAAAAACTAGCTGATAAGGTAGCTTATGACTGTAAAATGACAAAAAAAGACATTTAAAAATTGATAATATAAAAAGTAGAAGGGTATATTTGGAATAAAAAAATAATAAATTCCACAAGTCACTTAAACGCTAGTAGGAGTAGCTTTTCAAAAAGCTACCTTATAAGTCAGCTTATAAGTTAACTTATGGTCCATCCAAACATGTACCTGACTTATAAGCTGACTTATAAGTTAACTTATAAGCTACCTTATTTTTACCAAACAATGCCTTAAACATATTTGACATCTTGTAAACCTTTTACCGATTGTGCCGGTGTTGTTAATGGTGCGGTTTGTCAGTTTTGACCTATAAAACGATGGAAACAAGCAAATCTCTACTTACAGATGCAAGTTCTTCGATAACGATGGCCCTATTACCATCTTTGTCAAAAATCTCGTAAGCACAACGAGCATGTTGTTCCCATCGGTCAAATGATTCGAGCTGATGAACACAAACCGCAGCCGCACAGAATTCGTCAAAATCCAATCGTAGCGTACTCAGTTGCTATAGATAGATAAATCAACCATAACCGATATATTTCAATTAGAAAACGAAAAACGCCGTCTAAAGGGCAATCTATAAAAAAGTTAAGTAGCTTAATTAATCACCCAAGTAAGATAATCTGTGATTCGAGACTCCTTCATTGCGTTTGTAGCGTGCTTCGTTAACGCCTGATTAGTACCAAGTCAAGAGTTAGAGAACAAACTTTTTTCGGTTGTTCAAAATAACGGAAAAAGGATTTCGAGAAAATCAACGAAGCATACCGCTTTAATGCTTTCTAAGGTCACGATTTCGGATTTCTCAAGAGTTAAGTGCTGAAACTGCTTCTTAAGATAAAAAAGATCGTCGGCAGTCAACGTTCTTGACAACGCCTGCAGGTACGTATAAATAAATACGTAAGTTAATACACATTCTTTCTCGACGCAATCTGTTCGTAGATTTAGATCGAAATATATCGTACCCGTAAAGCAGCCTTGCGCAAAGGGGATGAAAGCGTGTAGGCTTTCAATAATCTCAGAATCCGAATGTCGATTGGAACTTCAACTCCGTTATGATCCCGAATCCAGGGGTGACCTGAATAAAATAAGAACCACTTAGAGCCTGTTATTTGGGATTTTATAAAGCCAATTTTGTTGTAATGAGGATTATGAAGTAATTCGGTTTTTAAAAAAGACGAAGGAAACTCACTTAGAGCCTGTGCGGCGGTCATCCGTTTACGAGGGTCTTTATTCAAGAGACACTGCACGAAATCTTTGGCCTGCGTAGATAGCGAAGGCCATGGTTGTTCGATGAAACTTGGATCGGTTTTGAGGACCGACCTGAAAATGCCCGACTCGGTTCGTGCCCAAAATGGTCGAGTGCCACATAGAAGAATGTAAGCTATCACGCCTATGCTCCACACATCCGCTTCTGTACCATACGATCTGAGGAGAACCTCCGGTGCTACATAATACGCACTTCCAACAATGTCGTTGAGCTTTTCATCTACACAACGCTATAAACACTTATCAAATCTTATATACCATCTAGGAACAATTTTGCTAGATTCTGAATGATTAACATAGTAACATACTAATAAACGTCGTTTAATTAACTCTAACTCCTTAATTAGTTTTAAAACGGACCTGGCTTGACGTAATCTGATAACCCGAAATCAATGGCTTTCAACTGGGAATCATCGTCTTTCGCTTTCAATAGGAAATTCTAACGAAAATGATGACAATATTAAACTCGGTTCATGATAACAAGCGGAATTACGAAGATTGTAATTAGAGCGAAAGAGTTCATACTTCGGGTTTAAGATCGCGATGAATCACACCTTGGAGATGGCAAAACGAGACCACATTCAGTATTTGTGCCATTACATTCTTGGCATAATCTTCGGTGAATTTCCCACCCCTGAAAAAGCGTTTATTATAATCACAAAATCAAACATGATAGAAGGTCGAGTTTGAAGCTAGGCAAAACGATTTTAAAGACCTTGCGAGTATTCGATCGAGAAGCTCGCCTCCTTCGCAAAGTCTGGAACATATATGCAGAGTTAGATGTACGAATTATATTTGTAGGTGGTGGGATAATACTCATATATGAATATGGTGGTAAGGTACGTACTCCATAACTATGTAGACATTATCGTCGTCTTCAAAAGCATCATAGAAGCGTACGAGGTTATCGTGCCCTGCCAACGCTTGCAATATTTTCACCTCTCTTCTCACATCCTCGACTGCAATAGCCGTTGTCATCTGCCAAAAATCATTACATTTTCGAGTTGTTAGGAAGAACGACGTTTTCTTTTTACATTTGTTTTCAAGTTACGTTCTAAAACTTGGATCCGGAATAGCTGCAAGCATTAAAGTTGTGTTTGGTAGGACAACACAAAACACACTGTCCCACATTTGGCGCGACATGAGACAAGGACAAGAACTAGCGCAATTATGAATTAAAAAAATTCTCATTCCACAAATATATCGGTAGAACATGGGACAAGAATTTGACAAAAACTAAAAAGTTATTAATAAACCCTCATTGATTAATATGGTATTTGCTTTAATGGTCATCACTGCTCCTCGCCACAATCGGCCACCTCCACTACAACCTCCTCCACACCCACTCTTAGCCACCGACCACCAGCACTGCTTCCACCATCAACCACCTCTACCTCTACCTCCATCATAACCATCACCACCATCATATACCACTACCCCTGCCCACCCATCACCGGTACCTACACCACTACGACCACTACAGTACTACCTCCTCCACCACCACCGGTGTTCACCATCTCTTGCTCCTGCACAAGCCGCCGCCACCTCTACCTCGACAAACATTGTTGCTGCAACAACCTTCGTTGTGCCACGTCAATTCACAAGGAACTTCCAAACCAAATAAAATATAGTTTTTTCTTTGTATGAATCAAGTTTTCGAACTATCATCAATTATATCAAATTCATATTTGGTATATGCGTATGAAATTTGTGTAAAAATGTTTATAAATTAAAAACTTCAAACATATATTTTATTTATGGCACTTATAAGTTATAACTTAAAATATATAAAATCATAACCAACTTTTAGGAGGAACTTATTCAGTCTTAGTCATACCAAACACAAGCCAGACACTTTTCTAATCCTCTCTGTGTACCAAATGTTGCTTAAAAAGTTATCGAGTCAATTATGGTCAAATCGTTGTTGATGGATCACGTAAGAATCACTTAATGCATTATTGTGTAATAGTATAATGATATAATTATTTTGTGTATCCAGTAATTGATATTTGAACTGGTTTTTAGGTTGAAGAAGGGACCACATTGTGTAAAAGGATTTTTTTTCCCTTAAGATCTGATTTATAGGTCATAAAATCCTTTGAATTTGGTCAAGGATGGATACGTTTAAGATAAGACACATCAACAGATAAACTGTAAAAAACAAGTTACATCTTTGATACTATATTTAATTAAAGAATCTTAGATCTATGAGTTCACATTTTTTAATAAACTCTAAACAATAAACAACATGCATTAATATAGATCTTAGATGCTTTTATTTCACATGCAAACTAAATAAATCAATTTTAAAAGGAAGTCCAACTAATGAACTTTCGGCTTTCCTTTACTTCAATTATGAAAAAGGAATCACCTAATCACCTTCCACTTCGTGTAACGTTATTCTCCAAACATGAGTGTATCTCAGAAGCAATAAGTTAAAATTAATTAATTAATTATATATGATTGTCATAATATATTCGATTCAGACAACCATGATTTCAAGGAGACTTGTGTTTTTATGGATAGTTTGGAGTCAATAGTAAATCAAACAGAGCATATTAAAACAGAATCAGCAAGTCCATTTTATAAATGTTGCAAAATGTATTTTCTATATCAAAATATGATTTTGGTGACCATTTCATAAGCCACCTAGCCTAAGCCCATTTCTCAAATCGATCCCACTAAAATTTAACTTAGAGCATCTCCAGACTCCAAATGTAAGGTTTTGGAAGAAACCTTCTTTGAGTTTTTGTATAAAATCTTTGGTTCTTACTTTATTCACTTTATTATAACTATTCTTTTTTGAACAGGGATTAAACTCACGCACACGTCCTAGCACGAAATCAACAAGGTATCAGGGATTCATTCGGGCACCCAACAAATCCTCAACGACCATGGACCGACACGAAAGTCAACCCATGATCAGAGTATCACCACATACTCATCACATGAATCAGACCCGAGTATAGGGATGCCATCCACTGGTGTTATTGACCACTAGGCTACTAATGCTTTGATTTTATTATAACCATTGATGAAGAAAAAAATAAATAGAACCCACAAAATGGATTCTTATAAAAATAAGGGGTTGTTATCCTTACCACCTTATAGCCTCTCTATGCACTCACATACATAAATCCATACCGAAGGGGGTTGTTATCCCTACCACCTTATAGCCTATCTGTGCACTCACATACATAAATCCATATCAAAGGGGGTTGTTATCCCTACCACCTTATAGCCTCTTTGTGCACTCACATACATAAATCAACAACGGAGGATGTTAACTGGACCTCTCATAGGTATTTTCTCACTCACATGAAAGTAGACCTCCTACGCTGGTCCCACTTGTGCACACATAAACCTACCCATACCCCTCATAAGGGGGTTCATTTATAATTCCCCATCCATACCCGTTTACCTTTGTGCACTCACATACATAAATCCATACGCCTCTACTTTGGGTCTTATCTATGCACTCATATACACATCACAGAATGGACCTCTCTACCTTGGGTCCTATCCTATCAGTGTACTCACATACACCTGTCCGTTCCTTGTAAAGAGGTATGGATAGAAAATTATGTGACAAGTAAAAGTACAAGAAATGGGTTGTTATAGGAACAAGGAACCTCCTTTCTTAAAAACTAGCTAATTCTGTTCCAATTGAAGAAAAATGAACAAAAAATGAGTTATTAGAGGGTACCTTACCTAAATTTTAAGATAAGCATGTAAATATCCTTTAATTAAAATCATCAACAAAATTTAAATGCGATCACATCATCTAGAAAAGAAAAGAATAGAATAGAAAAAGACTACCTTAGCCTTGGGTATGACTTTGACGGCGACTTTTTGACCGGAGTGATCACCTGACTTGCACGTGGCAGATAGAGTATACCCAAAATGCCCTCGCCCAACCTCCTCTCCAACCTCGTACCGATCCTTGAACCGCTTCGACAACCCGAACCGCTTGTCCAGACCCGCACCCGCCCCACCAGCTCCCTCCGTCACCGGCCGCCGCCGCCTCGTCAGCACCGCCATTATATGCTTCGCCGGCGACGGCGGCGGAAACGGCCCCCTAGTCGGCGTCGAGTTTCCGCGTGCCGGAGACTTTTTGTTTCCTAAAAAGAATCGAACAGGGCTGGGAGTACTAAAAAACGAGGGTTTTACTTTTTCTTCATCATCGGATTGTTGTTGGTTGTTGTTGTTGTTATTCTCCGGTGTCTGTAGTGGCTCCGGGAAGTCTCGTGGGCGATATGGGTTGCGTTTTGGAGGCTTTGAGGATTTGGAAGCGCATGTTCCCATGTTTTTTTTTAAGATTCAGATTCCGGCCGACCGGCGTGAGAGTAGCTGAATGGGTGTCTGTATAGGACTCTAGGTGGTGTGGTGTGGTGTGTGTGGGAAATATGAATGAATGAATAAATGGTTTTGGTTTCAATTCTTTACGTACGTGGTTTATGAGTCTTTTTGGTCTTTGTGATTTTCTTTTTTCTTTTTTGTTTGGGTTATTGTTATTCCAGCCAATAAGCGGCGGTGGTGGAGTCAGTTAAGCTGCGATTTCTTTGGCTTATTCTCGGAATTGGGTTGTTTACTTTTTTTTTTGGTCGCATTAAACAAGCAAGCCCATATGTAATTTTTTTAAATTTGAAAGGCAACCAATATACTAAAACCCAAAAAAAACTTATAATATAAAGAAATAGAAAAAGCTTTGCAAAAAAAAACGTATAGGAACAAAACCAACTTAAAACAAGACAAAGACAAAAAGAATAAGGTGAAAAGAAAGGAACACCATCAAACAGTACCGGGCACCCAACTTCACAACCAAAAAAGCCGTTAACTGGGAGAGGGCATCGGAAAAGCTGCAGTAAGCCAATGGCCGTGCAAAATACATCCTTCAAAAGTTTTTGAAATCTAATCGAAAGATCTTGCTTGAATATTAGCCAATAAAAAATCTGACGAAGAGGATTTATTCCAAAAAACGACCTAGTTATGATGTTTCCAATTCCCATTACAAATATGTCGGTCGTTCAAAGAGTACCGGAATGATTTAAAAAACTCAAAAGTTGAAATTCCCAACATAGTCCTCGATCTTCCACCACTGAAATAAGCATAATGAAACTCTCGAAGCTATTCTATACTTTGAAAGGCAGTGATGTTGAGTATGTTGATCATCTTTACAACATGGACATAAAAATGGAATCCAGATCGATCCCGCATCTAGCCAAAATTGCCATACAAAAATGTTTACCTTTCTCGGCACCAAGTATTTCCAACAGGTTGGCAAAGGGTACCCATCATAGGACAAATATTTGGACTCTATTACAATCATTAACTTTTTCACAGAGAACTCCACGTTAGCTTCCATCTTCCACCGCCATTTATGCCTTTGCTCACAAACGGGGTGTAAATTCTGAATTAAATTAAGTACATCAGAAAGTTCATCTCCCACATGATTACTCAGATTACGGATTCAATCCCACACCCACTCCTAATTCCCGTCTACCCATCTACCCTTATCCGCAACCAAAATGTTAGGATCTTTATCAAGTATAAAGATATGTGGGAATCGGTCACACAAATGACATTTACCTGCCAAATATCAAACTGAAATTGAACTAATGACCCATCATTAGGACTTTTACCAAAAGACGATGAAAACTACATGTCGCTCGACTAAAGAACTATGTTTTTCCCTCCCACCTCCCCTATATCTAGAATACATGACTTCAATCCTTCTTAACCCTCGTCATTACAATAAACACTTCAAATAAGTTTTGGCCAAAGAGAGTTACATTCAACTTTAAACCTCCACCACCACTTTAGTCCTTCTTAACCAACGCATGATTAGTCACCTTAAGACACCTAATACCCACCCCCCACCCTCCCCTCCGATCAGAAGAAGATACAAATTGTGTTCCACTTGATCTATGCTAGTTTCCCTTTTCCAAGCTCACCCCAAAATAAATATCTCCTAATTCTCTCAAGAGAATGGATCACATAAAAGTGGCACTCAGAACATGGATTAAAAGTACAATAGTAAGCTCCCTAGGACAAATTTCACCAAGGTAAGTCTACCTCCAAAACACAACAATTTTCCATGAAGATGGTCGTTTAGCAAATTTTTCAATCATGACAGACCAAGGCCCTTGACACTTCATTTCTTCTCTGACTAGAAGACCTAGATAGTCAAAGTGAAAAGACCCTGCTCTACAACCCATCCAATTAGCCATGATCTACACTTCACGTTGCAACACTCAAAATTTACTTTTGTTAAGATTTATAGTCAACGTAGACGCCAATCGAAAACATTTGAGGGCGCCCAGCAACTTTTTTGCGTTCGACTTAGACTAGTCACCAAAAATGTTGCTATCATCAGCGTATTGTAAGTGAGAAATGGCAATACCGTCACACAACCTACCTTTACACCTTTAAAGATATTTCTTGAAACATTGATTGCATAGCCACATTCAAACCCTCCGTTGCAATTAGGAATAGGAAAGGTGATAGAGGTTCCATCTACCTTATCCCCTAAGCATTGAAAAATTCTTAGAAGGAGACCCTTTAGTAGTATAGAAATTACGCATGAAGCAATCCATTTGCACCGTCTCTCCCGAGGCCCATTTCTGACATCATATTTAGAAGGAAATTCCAATTAAGACAAACATTAGCTTTTTCAAAATCAATTTTGAAGGTTAGACATTTCTTAGTTTCTTACCACTATTACACATCTTGAGACTCCCCAATGACATTCTCAAAAACTTTTTTACACTTCTACACTAGAATTTTAGCCAGGATTTTGTAATAACACCCAATCAGGCTTATTGGACGAAAGCCACAAAGCTCAATAAGATATGTGGTTTTAGGAAATCGAAGTCATGCATATGGATTACACCATTGTTAATAAAACCAAAATCATGAAACTAAAAAAGAGCTTTCATAAGGTCGCTTTTGATTAAATCCTGAAATCTTTTAATGAACTTGAAGTTAAAGCCATATGGCTTTAGGTGCCACATAATTTAAGAGCATTAGACACTTCGTCATCCATGAACATTATCGGAATGTAACTATTTGAAAGTGTAAGGCAACTTGTTGAAATTTCGATAAAAAATTATTTGTAGTACTCCAAAATCCAAATAAAGCTAGTTTTAATGATTCCCTTGCACAACCCATGAATGTTGTTTTAATTGCATTTTTTTCAAGCCATGATCTTCTAGCCTCCATCCATTGCGTCAACTCCCAAGAGTCCAAATCTCTTGATTCGCATTTAAGAGCCTCATTTCTAAAGATTTCAATACAATTAATTCTACATTAAGTTTTTCACTTCGTTTTATATTTTTATTTTAGTTTACATTAAATATTTATGTTAAAAAATGATTTATTTTCATTCTACTCTTAAAGTTGCAGTAAGATGAATAAATTAGTTTTCCCAATTGTTAAGAGTAAAACAAAATTAATTATTAAAACGAAAATAACTATTTACTCTTAATTTTATGTATTTTTTATTGTAAATATTTTAGAATAGATGAAATATATATAAAAAATCAAACTTTCATCTTACATTTTCAAAATTTCAACACATTAATTTGCTTTTAGAAAAGTTTATCTAGAAATGCTTATTTATATTATCCTTTATTAGTTAAAGTTAATTAAATAATATAAAAGTATTAATTTAGGTCATGTTAAGAGTAGGGAATTTTTGAGTTCTTATGCTTGATGTACATTCATACATTTTATAAATTATGCTACACTACTATATTGTATATGATTTTTAATACGTTAATACTATCACTTCAAACGAAAATACATTTAATACTTATTACTTTAAAAAATACGTACATCATTACTAATCAAAACTAAACATTTATTAATTCATAAAATAAACTTTTTGACCCCATTCAAACTTGTTTACATCCTTTTGGATTAAAAAAGAAGTTTCATTTTGTATTCTTTAGCACTGCAAATGGTGAAATATAGATATATGCAGCCACCTTATTTATTTTTTATTTGAAATAATCGGATTATTTTATAATTTTTAGACTTAATGTATGATTTTAACTCTAAATAATGTGACATGTGTAGTGTTTTTCTAGTATTAGTTTTTGCAATCTTTTTTTGACCAAATTTTATACACAATCGATAAGGACGAAATTCTATATTTGACACTTACCGAAATTCTATATTTGGCACTTACTCAAAAAAAACCCATTTCTCTGACTTTTTTTATTCATGTGTGTCATTAAGTCCGTCCAATTACTGCTCATCCATTTGGTTGTCATACCATTTAAAAGAAAAAAATAAAGGTAAATGCAAATATGGTCCTTCTAGTTTAGGCCATCCACTGTTGACCCACTGCACTTCAATGGTTTCAGCTGCCACATCAGCGCCACATCAGCTTTCCACTATATTACCCAAAACTACCCAATCCATCCACTATCAACACACTATCATTTAATTAACCCATAAAATAAAATAATAATAAAAGAAGAGAGAGAAAGAGGTGAGAGATAGAGACAAAGAAGAGAGAGAAAGAGGGGGTGGGGTGGGGTGGTGGTTTGCAGCGGCTTGGTGAAACCGAAATGTGGAACCCGAAATAGGGGCGCGGCGGTGTTGTGTGATGAAGCCGACGGGTTGGTGTTTGCCGAAGGTAACCCGAAGGTTACCCGGCTTCCACTACGGATGGCCTTACAAACTAAGGTTTCTTTAAAGATTTTTTAACTAATAAAGTCACTTTACTTTTGTTTTCTATAACATATATGGTACTTTTTATAAATAATATTAAAAAAATCTAAGTTAAGAAGGGACAATTTCGTCCATTCACTTTCTCATGCCTTTCATTTTATTTTTAACATATTTGGTCCCTCTTTGATTAAAATAATGGGTTAACAAAATACCGTGAAGTGGTTCAAGATTTTGTTAACATTATTCATTAATAACACAATATTTTTCTTATTGAGCTTTGTAATTAATTTACAAAGTGGTTCGTCAATTTAAAGATTTATGTATTTTCAATTATACCCTTACTAATATTAATTCTTATATTCCAATATACCTTTTTTTGGTCATTTTACATACCCATAAGCTATCTTATCGGCTACTAGCTAGCTTATCAGCTAGTTTGTCAAATGTTAACTTTTGTTTATAAGCTATCTTATCAACTACCAGTTAGTTTATGAGTCAACAACTAGCTTATCAGTTACCTAAAATACTCCTCTATCTTGAATGATTGATACACCCCTATATATAAGTCAATAATAATATGGTAGATGATTGATTAAGTTGGGTCACACAATGGAGATCGATGGTGAAATGATAATAAGGTGGCCGACAGACAATTAGTGTTGTGGAATAAAACGGAACCTTTTTTTTATGGCAAACTTGTTAGCAAGACATTTGCAACTTGTTCAATATGCTGAAATGATCCAATGAGGATTTTAAGCATCAATAGATGTGTTTGGGCCCTCACATGATGCAATTTGCCAAGATCTGGACCATGGTTTCTAACCTCCTACAAGTGGGATTAGTTTGATACGTGGTTTGATATACATAAGCTAGATTATTTAGATTATCTTTTTGGTATTTTGGAGTAATGTTTTAAAAACCGGTTGAATTGACTCGATCGAACTGGTTGAATCGGGAACCGGTGAAATAACCGAGTCAATTGTAACCGGTTTTATAGCGTTTTAAGAAGTGGTTGAACCGGTGGATCGAACCGGAAAAAACGGTTGACCCGGTTTCTAAAAATATATTATGTGTAAAACTTGTTATTATTATTTTTTCAATGTTTTTTTGATTAATGTAAAACTTATTGTAATGTGTATTTTTAATATTTTTTAACTTATAAATATAAAATTGTTGGTTATATGTATATATATAATGAAAAAACAGAAAAATGCTTGGAACCGGTCGAACTAATCGAACCGTGAAGGCGTGAACCAGTCATCACACAGGTTCAACTAAAACCCCGGTTTTTAAACCATTGGTTTGGAGGGACATAAACTAGCTTATTGAAATGTTAGTTAAAGTTTTTTCATTAGGCCATCCTTAGTCGGGGTGGTATGGACCCGGTATGGTGACCGGTACCGGTGGTAACACCACCGTGGTTGACCAGTACCACACCAGCAAGCAATCCAACCGGCACCCCCATGCCATTCTCTCTCCTCACCCCACTCCACCCCACCCCATCCTCTCTATCCTTTCTCTCTATCTCTCTCTTCTTTTCTTTTTCTTTTATTTTTTTAATTAATTAATTAGATTGGTATGGACGTGGATGAATTGGTATGGTGTTGGTAAGGTATTGGTAAGATTGTGGAAAACTGATATGACACTGAGGTGACAGCTGATAAAGGTGGTACCACTCTAAGGATGGCCTTAATAAACATGATTATTATTAATTATTACTATTAATTATTAATAATTACCAATTACTATTACTTAAAAACTATTAATTAGTTTAATTACTAATTATAGAGAACTAGAAATTTGATCTTTGTGGTTTAGTGGTTATAACACTCCTGTCTCTTATGGTTTCAAACTTCCAAATTCGTTGTTGTGTTATGCAAACGACCAAATTTGGTCTCTTCTGCCTTTAACAACAGTTAAAAGAACCCATCAAGCCAAGAGAATTTTAGTCTTTTTTACACTTTCTACTTCATTTTTGTTTACGAAGTTTATTTTGATGGATTTATTAACTTTATAATATATGTATGCATCAATTTCAGGGACGAAAACTGTAAATCTAGGTAAAAATGCATACTAGAACTCGACGAGGACCATAACCAGGAACCAACATCTTCGTTAGTTACAACTCCCAACCACAACTCGTCGGCCAAAGCATAGTCATGATGTTCTTCGACAAGATCTCCCCTCCCCCAAGGCGATGACCAAGTTTGCACTTATTACGACCATCCTTATTTGTCGATCGGAGCATCAATCCCTCAACCACACTTATTTGTTTGTGAGCATTTCATGGTAACCTGATGACATAGATCATTCCCTTCTCCTACCTAGTTGCGACAACCTCCGCCACCCTCATCTTTTCCTACCCCAATCTTCTCTCCCTATAGCCATATAACCACCCCAACCCCATGGATCTGCACTCTCTCGAATCTGCTATCGAACTACAACACCATCCTCATTTGGTTTTAATTATATTGTTGATACGAGAGTTATAAATGAACCACACATCACTGATCATTTGGCAGGAAGTTCGTTTATGTTTGTTTATTTAATAGATGAAAGAACATGAATAACTTTTTTTGGTTCGTTTAGCTAAACGAATGAACATGAAAAATGGTCTCTTTCATCTATTTTTGTTCGTGAACGTTCTTTCATTTACGTTTGTTTACATTCTGGTACGTTAGTTTATGTTTTCCTATGTTCATTTTACGTTTGAATAGATATATGTTTATGCCAAAAATTGCACAAATTACGTCATAAGATTATTTATGAGGCTAAACCGTCGAGAGAAAGAAACATCTTCGATAAAACGTACGTAAAACGAAGAAAACGAAGTAAAATGAGACAAAAGATTTGATGACGCAGGAAAAACCTCAAGACGAGGTGCGGTCGACTTAGGATCAAGTCGACATTCCACTATGCATCACCAACTAGGGGTGATATCCTTGTTGTTACACAGCGTTGATCGTACGTTTACATGTGAAAAATAACAACGATCGTATGAAAATTACAATAATTCATATGCTAATCTTAGGAAAGTAGTAGAATTGTTGATCATTTGAGAGAGAATATGTTGTTGTGTGTAGAAGAGTCGTCCTTCAGAATGAGCTTCAATCCCTTTTTATAGTTGATCATCTTGTAACCGCTTTGGGAGTTAATGCTCATTAATGGTGATGTTTGTAACAGTCGTAACTGTCATTGTGCATTAATTGCTCTTAATGTTGTCGGTCGTAACGGTCGATCTCCATAATTGCCTCTTTATTTGGTCGTCGGTTATGTCCGTTGAGCATTAATTGTATTTAAATGATCTTGGACCAGGTCTTTAACTGAAGGCGAGATATCCGGTAACTGACGATCTCCTGTAATAAATAAGAAAACTCACGATAGAGATTACTGTTAGTAATATGTCGTACGTCTTTGCATATACGTCGTACGACATTCATGTATTATTGTTCGACATTTACTTGAGGGTATTATTTAGGTTTATCTCAGGACCTTATCTTAATACAGGATTGCGATCCTTAAAGGTATCTTACGATTATAGCCAGTCGTCGTGCGAACGTAGATTTTTACCCAAACAGTTTGCCCCTAAAATTCAAAAAGCAAATTTGCTAATTTGGATTTTGGATTTTAAAACTAAGTCACATGCATACGCGGGCGGATGTTTCTTGCCCCAATCTTGGAGAATGTTGAGCGTTTGTAGAACGCTCGTCATCTACGTTGTTCACTGCCCCGAGTCTTTTATCGTTTATCTTGAAGGAGCGTCGGCAATTGAAGGCTGGTCTTGAGAAGAAAGATGTCGTCGCCTTATCTAAATCAAGACTTTGGAGGAAGAGGCAGAGTTGGCTCATGCCTTATCCTAGTTGTCGATCGCTATGACTCTGAATTATATATCACCAATCAGGGGTGACGTCTTTCGTTGTACAGTAGCCTGTCTTACGTTACAAAGAAGATATAAACACAAGTAACGTGTGTTGTAAGTACAAACATCGTATATACATACTAAAGTATGAGAGATAAAGTAGATGATTCGGATGTTGGTTACATCTACTAAGCATTCATGAGCTTTAATCATTGCATTCAAGCAAACATTAAAGCAGCAGTTATATGTTTAGATAATCGTGATCTTACGAAATCTTGAGACGATCGCACGAAATCTTAAGACGGTCGTATGATATCATCGTAGGATGAATGAAAAAAATCGTAAGACGTATGATAAAATCGTAAGACGATTGTTTCTGCTATATTCGCTCTTAGGAACCTTGTTTAAATACAAGCTCTGTCCTGTAATATTTGTTCTTATAATTTCGTCGGTCGAACGTTAGAGTTTAACCATAACAGTTAAAGATATTTTTATATCGTGCGATTAGCACCATTGCGACTAAGGCAACTGAGTGACTTTACTCCTGTAAAATGGGTATTAAATAATATATGAATCGTATGTTCCGAGCATTCATGCGTTTGAAGCACAGTAAATCATGCATTCGAAGCGAACCTTACGTTCAAGCGAATTTTGTGTTCAAGCGAACCTTGCGTTCAAGCGAAGCGAGCCTTGCGTTCAAGCGAATCGTGCGTTCAAGCGAATATTCATGCGACTAGGGCATATACCTTTATGCGACTAAGGCATGTTAGGTATTTAAGATTTTGACCGAAGTATTCGATATTTAATCGATACATATGGTCGGTACTTGCGTCCAAGTATATATCGTGCGTCGAGCGTATATCGTGCGTCTTGCGTTTCCAAGTGATTGTTATGTCTTCCGTTAGTGGACTAGGCATATAGGAGGTAATCGTGCGTTTTAGCAATCTTATAGTCGTGCGATATCTGCAGGAGGACAAATGCTACGGGGTGGCCGTTGGTTTGACCAACGGTGCTCCGATGCTTAAGTCAGTAATGGTCGTAGGAAATAATCGTGTGTAAAAATGAATTAGAAGTAATACCTTTTGAGGTGTGTTGCGTTCCAACTCCATGGGATGTTTTTGTTATCCATGGTCATAAGTTTATAAGCACCATTTTCTACAACGTGTGAAATTCGATATGGACCTTCCCATTTGGTAGATAGCTTACTTGCATTGAGCTTTTGGGCGTTTTGGAAGATACATCGTAAGATATAATCTGCAATTTGGAAGGTCTTGGCTCTCACGTTTCTGTTGAAATATCGTTCGACCATGCTTTTTTGTGAAGGCATCTTAAGTAATGCTGATTCTCGGAATTTTTCTAAGGTATCCACATCGTAGCCGAGGTCGATAAAGTTTCGATCGACGCTGACGCGTCTTTCGATTGGTACTCGCGATTTTATCGGTAGTACTGATTCACGATCATATACTAACGAAAATGGAGTCTGACTTGTGGATGTTCTTGGAGTCATACGATTAGCCCATAGAACGGATGGTAGCTCTTCGGCCTATCTTCCTTTGGCGGATTTTAGCTTTTTCTGGATTGTATTGGTTATCGTCTTATTGCTAGATTTGGCCAACATGTTGGACTGTGAGTATCGAGGTGTTGATATTATCAGTTTGATTCCTCGTTCGTCGCAGAACTTACAAGTTCTTTCGCTAATAAATTAAGTGCCATTGTCGCACATAATTTCGGATGGTATGTCAAATCTGCATATAACGTTAGTATGGATAAAAGATATGACTTCTTTATCCCTATCTTGCGAGAAAGCAACGGCTTTGTTCCTTTTCGGAAAGTAATTTGTAAGAACAAGTAAGAATACTTTTTGTCCCGGTGCAGGGGGTAATTTTCTTACGACATCCATACCTCATTGCATGAATGACCATGGTATTAATATGGAGTGTAGGGGTTCAGAGGGTTTATGTGACGTCCTGAATGCAATTGACAAGCATTACATCTCTGACTGCATTTTCTCTTAGGGTCGGCCAGTAGTACTCTTGTCGTGAGATTCGATTGGCAGGCTTCTGCCCCTTGAATGATTTCCACGTTTGTCATCGTGCAATTCTTGCAGAATCTGGTTCATTTATTCGTCACGCATCATAAGATGAGTCTTGCAGTAGATCCCGTTGTTCGAAGTTTATATTCGATGTTGAATCTGCTAAGGTATATGCTCCGCTTAGGCAATCATCCTGTCAATTCTGGCTTATGTAAAACAATCTTAAGAGGATAGTTAGTTAAAACAATCTTAAGATGTGTGTAAATGAACAAAGTAATGTATCTTAAGACGAGCCATGTTGTCGAAGGTTTGAACAATTGATCATTAAAGATCGTATGCTTGGAAGTTTTGAATTTTGTCTTTCGTGCTCCCTTGTGGTGATCTTGTGACGACTTCGAACCTCTTGTGTTGGCTGGTACGTCGTCCAAGTTGTGTCGTCTTGAATCGCCACAGTATATATCTTAAGTCGTGTTCCGATCTTAAGTTCGAGACTAAAAAAGTCACGACGAAGTTCGCCAGGACTGGTGACTTGTTCGTTAATTTGCAATCGACGTCGTAACTACTAAAGTAGATGTTCTTTTAGACTAATGGCCTATAATCTCATGTTTTCTTAAGACGGACTTAAGAATAAAGTTAGTTACGACAGAAATAAAATGTAATTCGAAAATTGTCGAAGTTTTTTAGCGGCTAAAGTTAAAAGTAACTTTTCTATTGACATATACCTAGCTTCGGTGTAGAAAAGTGGTTTACTTACATAGTAGATTGTAAGTTGTTGTACAACGTGTTGTCGTACCAAGACGTCACTTAGTGTATCTGGAATGATGGCCAAATATAACCGCATGATCTCCTTGTCGTGTGATTTGGACGGCAAAGGGGGTGACATCGTACGTCCGTGATCGTTCATCCAGTGATAATCTTTATTTTTACGTAAGACATTTATAAAATAATGATATATATTTGAGAATTGAGAGGTGAACCTGTTTAGAGAAGTTATTCTTCTAACGGGTTTTTGTACTCTTATAAGATTTTCCGGCGACTTGATCTTGTCAATAACCGTGGCTTTGATTTGGATTGGTCTCAATTCCTCGTCGTACGATCGTGTAGCCCAAGAACTTACTAGTGCGAACGAAGGAGTACTTACTAAGATTGAGCTTCATGTACGACTTGCACATGATTGATGCAAATACTTTATTTGCTATTTTTCTCTTTGGATTTGTCTTTTGAATCGTTGTTCTTGTTGAATTTTTTAGGTCGTTAAACAAGTGCTTGTATGGCTTTCAAAGGCTTGATGCGGTCTTACGCCACAATTTCTTTCGATGGACCTGTAAGTTCATAAGATAAAAATTTTTAGAAGTTATTTATGATTGACATATGAACTTACTATTGTCAAATATAATGTTCCAAGATTTTGTCGAGAGGTTTCTCGACTCGGGTGTTTCTTGAGCTTTTGATTCTGTTTTCTTGGTTTTGTCAAGAGATTTCCGGTTGCCCCAAGTTGCGTGTTCGTTGTCTGACTATGCGGCTCGAGGTGGTCTTCCACTACTTTGGTGTTGTAGTTGAATAAGAAGCATATCCTGATTTTCTTGGAAAATCATGTTCTGCAAAATAGCAAAAGAGTGCAAACCTCGAAAAAGATGATTAGTACGTACGTTTTATCAAAGAAAGTTTTTCTCAAAACGGAGCCCCACGGTGGGCGCCAAATTGTTTATGCCAAAAATTGCACAAATTACGTCGTAAGATTCTTTATGAGGCTAAACCGTCGAGAGAAAGAAACATCTTCGATAAAACGTACGTAAAACGAAGAAAACGAAGTAAAATGAGACAAAAGATTTGATGACGCAGGAAAAACCTTAAGACGAGGAAAACACCTGCGGTCGACTTAGGATCAAGTCGACATTCCACTATGCATCACCAACTAGGCGTGATATCCTTGTTGTTACAGCGTTGATCGTACGTTTACATGTGAAAAATAACAACGATCGTATGAAAATTACAATAATTCATATGCTAATCTTAGGAAAGTAGTAGAATTGTTGATCGTTTGAGAGAGAATATGTTGTTGTGTGTAGAAGAGTCGTCCTTCAGAATGAGCTTCAATCCCTTTTTATAGTTGATCATCTTGTAACCGCTTTGGGAGTTAATGCTCATTAATGGCGGTGTTTGTAACAGTCGTAACTGTCATTGTGCATTAATTGCTCTTAATGTTGTCGGTCGTAACGGTCGATCTCCATAATTGCCTCTTTATTTGGTCGTCGGTTATGTCCGTTGAGCATTAATTGTATTTAAATGATCTTGGACCAGGTCTTTAACTGAAGGCGAGATATCCGGTAACTGACGATCTCCTGTAATAAATAAGAAAACTCACGATAGAGATTACTGTTAGTAATATGTCGTACGTCTTTGCATATACGTCGTACGACATTCATGTATTATTGTTCGACATTTACTCGAGGGTATTATTTAGGTTTATCTCAGGACCTTATCTTAATACAGGATTGCGATCCTTAAAGGTATCTTACGATTATAGCCAGTCGTCGTGCGATCGTAGATTTTTACCCAAACAATATATAAATATATTTATATACTATGACATTAGTTGGTAAAATCCTTGAATGAACTAAAATTTTAGAATTCTATTGTAATCCCCTTAAGTTAATCCAAAATTTCATTTTGTTATGTTATTTTTCATAAACGAATTGATGAGTAATGGTGGTTGTTTTTTGTCCATTTGTGTTCATTAATTTAACATCTTAATGAAAGAACATAAAAAACAAGAAGAAACATACATATTTTCTTAACGAACGAACATTAACACAAAAAATTTCGTTCGTTCAACGTTCATGTTTGATTGTCTAAGCCATTAAGTTAAACGAACGAACATGAGGATGCCATCTTCATTCAATTTGTTTAAGCCTTCATTGATACAACATTAACATGGGTATATTGGCCCTGAAGTTTTTTCAAATACTTATATTATTTTTGATTTTAGGGTTTGGGTTTGAATGTGAGTCTAGGTTTATTTTGATGTTAGGGTTTACGTTTGAATTTGTATTTGAACTAGTTGATAAGCCCGGGCTTCGCACCGGGTTCATGAAGAGTAGCTATCGACACTTTAACATATTTCAGTCAATATGTTATATATGACTAAAACGTAAAATGAAATATAGAAAACTAAAAGATATAACGTAAATAAATATTATAAGTTTATAGGGATGATATGTAAGTTTAAAAGTGGGTATAGGATTCGGGTCGGTTAGAGGTATATATAGTACATAATAAAATAAATACATGAAAAAAAATTCAATGTTAGGCTCATTTCGATCTTATCGACCATAAGATTATAATGTGTATTTCGTTAACATTAAAACGTATTTTTTTACATGTATCGACGATACGATTACAATGACGTAATTTGTTAAAATTAAAACGTAATTTTTTACATGTTCCAACCAATACACAATATATGGGTAAAACATAAAATGAAATATAGAAAATTAAGGTATAAAGTGAATAAAGATTATAAATTTAGGGTGCTAATATGTAGATTTGAAAATTGGTATAGGATTCGGGTCGGTTGAAGCGTATATATAGTATATAATAAAATAACTACATCAAAAAGTATTCAATATTAGGCTCATTTCGATCGTATCGACGATACGTATATAATGATGTAACTTGTTAAAATTAAAACGTATTTTTTTAACGTCTGTTTGTCAATACACAATATATGACTAAAACGTAAAATGAAATATTGAAAGTAAAATGTATAAAGTGAATAAACCTTATAAGTTTTAAGTTTAGGGGACTAATATATAAACTTGAAAATGGTATAAATTTCGGATTGGTTGGAGCGTATATATAGTATATAATAAAATAACTACGTCAAAAAATATTCAATATTAGGCTCATTTCGATCGCATCGACGATACGGATATAATGGCGTAAATTGTTAAAATTGAAACGTATTTTTTTACGTATTTTGGCCGATACACGATATATGACTAAAACGTAAAATGAAATTTTGAAAGTAAAAGGTATAAAGTGAATAAAGCTTATAGGTTTAGGGGCCAAAGATGTAAAAGTGGATATGGGTATGAAATGGGGCGCGCGGGGGTCTTGACCGGGTGTTGGCCGGGTCTGGGTCAAAAAGTGAGAGAGGGGTGGCTGGGTCGGGTCGGGTTGCGGATCGGGAGGGTCGGGTAGATGTAGTGGGGCGGGGCGCCTGCTAATTGTAATGTATATATAATTGGTGTTTGGGTTTCACTTGATGTTGTTATGGCCGAAAAGCACTGGTTTGGCCAAAGTAGATTGGTTTGTAATGATCAACATTTGTGTACGTTTTTTTGGGAAGAGGTATCCCAGACCACATTGGTCCCCGACTAATCTTCGGCAATTTTGGGCCAAAGCCTGACTGCTAAAGCATGCAACCCGGGGTCGAAGCCCCCGTACCTCCAGAATGCGTCCCCCAGGGCTCGAACTCGGGTTCACCACTATGTAGTGCCCAAGCCTGTAATAACCTTAGTTTTATCCATTAATTGAACTTATCATTTTGGGCTTTTTCTAATGAAAAGTTGGGCTTGTGTAGGTTGGGCTAAAAAGCCTTTGTTTATAAGCATAAAATTAGGGATTTTGAGGAAAGGGGGTTAATCATTTCCAAAGATTCAAGTGTGTGTTATTGTGTGTGAAGGTGGAAAGGTTCAAAGTAAAGGGAAGTTTCTCCAAGGTATTGTTAGGATTATGTGCAAGATAGTAACACGGTTTACCGTGTCCAATGTTATAAGACACTAGTAGGTCACACCGCTGCACACCAATTAGAGATCAAGTGGATTTACCAGTTTGATGGAATAATTAATTAAGTATAAATTAATTATTGAGTGAGAAATAAATAATAAATAGTTATTTATTATTTAGTTAAATAAAATATCAGTTGGTATATTTTATCGGATTAATTAATAGATAATTAATTAATTAAAAGGGTTAAGTTATTTAATTAATAGTTATTAATTAAATAAAAGGTTTAAATCAATTAAATAACCTTATCGGGCTTTAAATTGATCGGGCTTTTTCTTTAATGGGTATTACCATATTTATAGTTATAAATATGGTAAAACCCTTATCACTTTCATTATGATTTAATCAATTTAGCCTAAAAGAAAAAACCCTAGAGAAAACCTGAAACCCTCCTTCTCTCTCACTCTCCATCGATTTCAAGGTAGTCCCGAAGGTGGTCTAGCAGCTAATCTCGTGAAGGTGTCAGTAGCGGTGTATCCCCTACTTGCGTTCCGGTGTTATTCACGATTAGAGGTAAATTTTCGGAACACCCTTATTTGTGTCTGTCTGTGTTTAGGATTGGATCCTCGATTGGGAATCGGGGTATTTTATTCCGCTGTGCATGTTCTGTAGCCTGCGATTCCCAACAGTGGTATCAGAGCCACTTCCTAAACCTAACAGATCAGGTTTAAACTGTTTGTTAGTTAATTAGGTTTTATAAAAATCGTTGCTTTTTGATTCGTTTTCTGTTTTAAAGATTCGATTTTTCGAAAACCTAACGTAACGACGATCGGCGGTGGAACGGCGGCAGTTAGCCAGCCGGACCTCCAGGCCGATCGCCGGAGAACCGAACCACCAGCCGGCTACACCATCGTATGTGGTGATCGCCGGCTGACACCGCATCGAACCACCAGCCGCACCACCGTATGTGGTGGCGGCGTCGGCCGTGGAAGGAAACCACCACCGCACCACCGATTGTGGTGGCGGTGGTGTCGATTGATAATCACAGCCGCTGGTAAGCGGCGCCGGGCCGATCGGGTGACGACCACCACACCACCGTATGTGGTGGTGGTGGCGTCGATGGATTTTGTTGATCGCGATCACGGCGGCGATGGTAGCCCGGAGCTACTGCTGTCGCCGACGATTGACTATGGTGCGGGCGGCGGTGGTGGCTCCTCAGCCGCTGCTGTCGCCGGTGGATTATGGTGGAAGCGGTGGTTGTTTGCTGCGGCGGTGGTGGCTCTCGAAGTCGCTGCTGCCAGCGGCGTTTGTGGGTGGTACGGACGGCGGTGGTGGCAATTGTGTCATCATCGTCGCCGGCGATGGAGAAACCACCGATCGACGGCCACGTTTTGGCGGATCGATGGTAATCGAAATTGTCGTTCTTTTTCGATCGTTTATCGTTAACGGGTCTCGATTAGGATTCGTTTCCGGATAGACTTCGAGATGAGAATCGTTTTTAATCAGATAAGGTTTAAAACGATTCAGGATTAAGTTAATTCGTTTTAAAATTAATTTTTAATTTTATAATTATCCTATTGAAATCCAGTTGCATTTTAATTTGTTTAATTATGTTGAGTCATAGTCGAACCCTTTAGACCCGTGGTTGTGTTTTTTATTTTATCCGTTTCTATAAGGGAGGCCTGCGTGCCATTTACAACCCATTTATAATAGTTAGTTTTAATATTAAGACCTGAAGACGGAGCCAAGGAGACAGTCATTGAGCTTGGAGCCAGTGGGAGCACCAAGAAGATTTGTCCCTTAGGAATAAAGACCGTCGTTTTGTGTTGGCTCACAAAACGACAATAGTTAAGGGTTTTTGACTATGACATGTTTTGATGCATGATTGTTTATATTTATCAGTTATGATTGCGTGGTAGTTTTTTAGTTGCGTAATTTTAAGATATAAACAATTTTATAAGTTTTAAAAAATAAAATTGGATACAAATACAGTTTGTGTTTGGATCCAAATTTTTTTTGAAAAACTGGCATTTTCGACCCTTGTTCAAATCATAGATTAGTAAGTGCAACCCACTTTGGGGGCACCTCCGGTATAAGGTACATAGGGCGTTGTAAGTGCACACACTATGAACGCCCGTGTTCAAACCGAAACTGGAGGGTGATAAAACTCTGCGAATTATCTCCAGGTCCCGGGTGGTGCAGTCTATTTTGGTAATTATTTATTCACTGGGTGGTACCAGGCCAAAATGCACTAGAGGGACTAAATATGCACGGATTATATTTCCGATGTCCCGACGATCTAGAAGTCGTATTTCGAATTAAAATACGATTGGTATAGTTTTACCTACCATAGATCGCATGAGTCGGTTTGACATGATCACATGCTTCCCGACACATGTGAGATATGGATTCTAGTCTAATAAATTTATTTTAAGGGTAATAATTTATTAGAATTTATATAATTATAAACTAAATTTGGAATTTGTTCTTAATTTGTAGATGTCGAAATCTGTAATTCCGTTTTATACCCCTGAGGAATCCCTAAGACTCATCAACTGTAAATGGAAGCTTACAGGCCAAAATTTTCCAGTTTGGAAAATGCACCTTGATAATATCTTGCGTGTACAGGGTAAGCTGTGTGTTCTGGAAAAACCTGTTTCACGACCAGAGAGTAATTCTCCCGAGAGGGATTTTACTCAGTATTTTCAATATCTGGAAGATGAATCGGATGTAATGTCCATTCTGATTTTCTCAACATCACCCGAGTTCACGGGAGATTTAAGAGTTAAATCATGTTACCAGGTTGTGAAAGATATAGAAGACCAGTTAGG
Source organism: Centaurea solstitialis (assembly GCA_030169165.1). Taxonomy (NCBI): domain Eukaryota; kingdom Viridiplantae; phylum Streptophyta; class Magnoliopsida; order Asterales; family Asteraceae; genus Centaurea; species Centaurea solstitialis. Next base: position 36,349,365 of record CM058041.1, on the reverse strand, counting down.
TCTCTATAAGCATACAGGTAAACTTCTGCTCATGCAAGAGATCTTTTCACTGAAGCTGAAAAGTGGTCAGTCAGTTAAAGACCATCTTATTGAAATGAGAAGGCTCTTTAAATGTTTATCACGTTTGGGGTACAAGATGACTCAGGAAGAGCTAGTGTACCTCATGTGGTTTTCCCTCACGAAAGAGATTCAAGACACAGCTAGTGCCTATATGAAGGAACCAAAGAAAGACGTGGATAAAGTTCATGAAGATATTCTGGCCAGTCTAGGGCCAGTACCCGAACCTGCAGATCTCATGGACACTGATATAATTGATGAACTGGAGATCTAAGTTGCCCAGAGTGCGGCAGCGAGGATATTTGCGAGCACTCGATGAATATCGACCAGATAGAGATCGGTTTACCCGATGCTCCAGGTATCTTTATGATAGATTGCTTAATCACTTCTTATGAATCATGGGTAATTGATACAGGAGTGGTAAACACATTTGTAATCATTTACAGGGATTCACTAGAAGAAAGACTCTGAGGAAGGACCGTTCGAACCTACGAGTTGGCGAAGGCACTCCGCTAATAGCTGAAGCTGTAGGATCTTATAGTCTTAGTTTACCCTCGGGTCTAGTTTTGGAACTGGATAATTGTTATTATATTCCAAATATGATTAAGAATGTTTTGTCTTTTGATTTGTTAGTAGACCAAGGATTTTATTATAAATATGATTATAAAATGATTTCAGTCTTTAAAGATAATATTTTCTATTTTAAAGCTACACCCGTAAATGGTCTATATACAGTAAATCTACAAGACAACAGTAGTGAAATCTATCATATAAGTAAACGATCCAAGGACATTGAGGATCAGACTTACCTCTGGCATTGTCGTTTAGGCCACATAAACAAGAAACGCGTTGAACTACTCCTGAAAGGAGGTTTTCTTGGAACTTTCAATTACAAACCTTTTGATAATTGCGAGTCTTGTTTATCTGGAAAAATGACAAAGCAACCTTTCAACAAAGAAAATGAGAGGGCTACTGACTTATTAGAAATAATTCACACAGATGTGTGTGGACCATTTAGTCATGTAGCAAGAGGAGGATACCGGTACTTCATTACCTTTACTGACGATTTCAGTAGGTATGGCTATGTCTATCTTATGAGACACAAATCTGAAAGCTTTGAAAGATTCAAAGAATTTCAGAATGAAGTACAGAATCAACTTGACAGAAAGATCAAGTTTTTACGGTCGGATCGCGGAGGCGAATATCTCAGTGACGAGTTTGATAATCATCTAATGGAGTGCGGGATTGTATCCCAACTCACACCTCCATATACACCTCAGATGAATGGTGTATCAGAAAGGAGAAATCGTACTTTACTTGATATGGTACGAACGATGATGTGTCACTCTACGCTGCCAATGTCATTCTGGGGACATGCGCTCGAAACAGCAGCTCACATACTGAACAGAGCGCCAACAAAGTCGGTAGAAAAGACTCCATACGAGTTATGGAAGGGTAAGAAACCCAACATGTCATTTCTAAGAATTTGGGGCTGTGAGGTTTACGTCAAACGACCTACCTCAGAAAAGCTCAAACCCAAATCCGACAAGTGTTTCTTCGTAGGATATCCCAGAACCACCGTGGGATATTATTTCTACAACCCTGAAGAGAACAAAGTCTTTGTTGCTCGAAATGGAAAATTTCTGGAAGAAAAGTTTCTCAGTTCTGGAAACACCAGAAAGGATGTAGATCTACAGGTAGTAGACGAAGAGAACACTACACCAATTGTTGAGCCAGAAATTCAACATGAGAATGTTGAACCTCAATCAGAACCGATTGAGGAAGTGCAAACACAGGACCTTCGCAGATCCAGCAGGGTAAGATAAGAACCAGATAGGTATCTTGGGTTTCTAGTCTCTCAGGACAGCGGAGACTTGAATGAACCAACATCCTATGGAGAAGCTGTGTCAGGCAATGAGTCTGAACAATGGCAGGAAGCCATGAAGGCCGAGATGCAATCCATGTACGACAACCAAGTTTGGGAGTTGACTGATTTGCCACAACACTGTAGAGCTGTTGGACGCAAATGGGTTTTCAAGAAGAAAACTGACATGGATGGGAATGTACACACCTTCAAGGCCAGACTGGTCGCAAAAGGGTTCACGCAAACTCATGGTATCGACTATGATGAAACCTTTTCGCCAATAGCCATGCTAAAATCAATTAGGATTCTAATGGCCATTTCAGCGTACTTTAACTACGAGATCTGGCAAATGGACGTCAAGACAGCCTTTCTGAACGGAAAGTTAACAGAAGACGTCTATATGGAACAACCAGAAGGGTTTGAAGATCCTAAGAATCCTAATAAGGTGTGTAAACTGCTAAAATCCATTTATGGATTAAAGCAAGCATCTCGAAGCTGGAACTTACATTTTGACGAGAGAATCAAAGAATTTGGTTTCGCCAAAAGTGAGTTCGAGCCATGTGTCTACACTAAGTTCAGTGGGAGCATAGTAACCTTCTTGGTCTTGTACGTAGATGATATTCTACTCATAGGAAACGATGTTCCAACTTTACAGAGTGTAAAGAGTTGGTTAAGCAAATGTTTCCAGATGAAAGACCTTGGAGAAGCCGCTTACATACTTGGCATAAAGATCTACAGAAATAGATCTAAGCGGCTTATCGGACTTAGCCAAAGTACATACATTGATAAAATTCTAAAGAGATTTAGAATGGATGAATCCAAGAAAGGATTTATCCCGATGCAGTATGGCATAGTATTAAGTAAAACACAATGTCCTGTTTCTAGTCAAGACCAGGACAGAATGAAATCGGTTCCATATGCTTCAGCAATTGGATCGATTATGTATGCCATGTTATGTACCAGGCCCGATGTTGCTTACTCAGTAAGTGTTACGAGCAGATATCAACAGAATCCAGGAGAACCTCACTGGGTGGCTGTCAAGAACATTCTCAAGTATTTGAGAAGAACGAAAGACATGTTCTTGGTCTTTGGAGGATCTGAGGATGAAATCAGCGTCACAGGATATTCTGATGCTAGTTTCCAGATCGACAGAGATGATTTTAGATCACAGTCGGGTTACGTTTTTACCCTGAACGGAGGCGCGATCTCGTGGAAGAGCTCGAAGCAGGACACAATTGCAGATTCAACTACAGAAGCAGAGTACATTGCAGCATCTGATGCAGCAAAGGAAGCTGTCTGGCTAAGGAATTTTCTATCGGATCTCAGAGTGGTTGCCAGTGTCTCTAGACCAATCGATATATTCTGTGATAACTCGGGAGCCGTGGCGCAAGCAAAGGAACCTAGAGAGCATCACAAGTCAAGACACGTGCTCAGAAAGTATCATATCATCCGAGAGATCATTGGAAGAGGAGATGTGAGAATATGCAAGATTCCAACAGAAGACAATGTCGCAGATCCGCTGACAAAACCACTAGCAAGGGTGAAGCATGAGGCACATGCAAATTCCATTGGGATGCAGTACTTGGACACCAGTAGCTAGTTTTTAGTTTATTAAATTATTACTATAGTTTAATTTTGAAACAATGTAATCATGTAAAGTTTTATTTCACAGTGTGTTGGAAATAAATGGAGATTTTATTTTCATGATTGTTCTAAATTAACTATTTTTCGCATATTTAACGTATCCATGATTTTACAAAGGTTTTGTATGAAATCTAAATTTCCGTAGCCACTTATTGAAATGGGAATTTCAATAGGAAGTTTAACGCTATTATAAATACTTGATGATTTATTCAAAGTAAAGAATAAAAGCACAAGTGATGTGACCAAGTATTTATAGATACTCATCAGAGTGTTTGGGTATTGGAAGTGACCAGTTATCAAGTCTGCTTCATGGAGCCTCAGTCATAAGCGTTGACTTGATAGGTTGTCCTTTGACCTGAGATACTTGGTTTGGGAACATGAGGACTGTTGTACTCTTAGCATGTCTTAACGCTGCACCGTAACAGGGCGGCTATACGGGACATGACTAGATGCAGCGGAAGCCGTGGATCCAAATGCAAGTAGTCAAGAAGGGATTTGCACCTCTTTACTAAAAGAGAGATATTTCTGGGCCCCTTGACGATTAAGATTGGCAGAAATCGCGTGGCCACGCTCGGATAGAATAACAGGTGTTATTTAGTAATATCCGTTACTGCAGGCAATCAAAATCAGAGTCAAGAAATACTTGATATTTAATAAATGAATCCTCCACTCCATGTCTTAAGATCATTTTAGAAATATCGTGTGCAAAAGGAATAAACCTGTGTACAAATTCAAGCGTGAATTGTATCTCTGGATATAAGAGATCTTATAACCTGGTTAACCTAAGTGTTTGGCTAGGGACCTCCTTAGGCTAATGGTAACAGTACAGTTACTAGTCTGGCACAAGTGGGAGTCTGTTAGGATTATGTGCAAGATAGTAACAGGGTTTACCGTGTCCAATGTTATAAGACACTAGTAGGTCACACCGCTGCACACCAATTAGAGATCAAGTGGATTTACCAGTTTGATGGAATAATTAATTAAGTATAAATTAATTATTGAGTGAGAAATAAATAATAAATAGTTATTTATTATTTAGTTAAATAAAATATCAGTTGGTATATTTTATCGGATTAATTAATAGATAATTAATTAGTTAAAAGGGTTAAGTTATTTAATCAATAGTTATTAATTAAATAAAAGGTTTAAATCAATTAAATAACCTTATCGGGCTTTTAATTGATCGGACTTTTTCTTTAATGGGTATTACCATATTTATAGTTATAAATATGGTAAAACCCTTATCACTTTCATTATGATTTAATCAATTTAGCCTAAAAGAAAAAACCCTAGAGAAAACCTGAAACCCTCCTTCTCTCTCACTCTCCATCGATTTCAAGGTAGTCCCGAAGGTGGTCTAGCAGCTAATCTCGTGAAGGTGTCAGTAGCGGTGTATCCCCTACTTGCGTTCCGGTGTTATTTCACGATTAGAGGTAAATTTTCGGAACACCCTTATTTGTGTCTGTCTGTGTTTAGGATTGGATCCTCGATTGGGAATCGGGGTATTTTATTCCGCTGTGCATGTTCTGTAGCCTGCGATTCCCAACAGGTATGAATTTCAATCATCCTTCATCATCATCTTTATTGATTTGCCCTAAAGTTTATCTAAGGTTTGACCTAGAAGGTGAATCATTAGAGATTTGAGTAATTGCATTAGCTTATTAGTAAATAGCTTCAAGAGTATCATGAATGGTAGGGAATTTTGGTTGATTGGAATGTTGGTGCAATAGTTCAATTTCCTTATCATCCCCATGGGTGTTTGATGTTAATAAGGGGTTCGGATGAAATCTTTTGATATGGAAATTGATACTCAAATTACTCTTAATCATTGATCAACCAAGTTTCTAGTAGTGTGTAATCATTTTTGGTCATCTTAGAAGGCTTGGCTTGAATTGGTTTTGGCTTTGGAACCTGCCTTTGGCTGCATACCTCGACCCGCAGGTCTGGAAGCATCCGCGGTCAAACGGTGGGTGGGGAGCCGCGTTTGACCCGCCGTTCTCGCTGGATGATTTTCATGATTTTCGTGATTTGACCCGTTTGAGCTAGAATTCGACTTAGGATGCTATTACAGGATTCCTAAGAGTTAATTAGTCATATTTGAGTTACTAATTCCTTGAGGATTCGATATCTAGGTGATTGTTCGGTTCGTAGGCTCGATCAAGTGGATAAAAAGGAGGTTTCGGATAAGGTGAGTCTTTCCAAACCAAGAATTATCATAAGTGGGTGCACCTTGCACCAAAAAGGTTTTCTAAAACTAAAGTAACTTGTGTTTCATGAAATATACCTTGCAACTTGATTTGAAATGACTATGTGAATCTTGAAATATGCAAATGCTTATGCATCAGTGTGATATATGGATCCATTTACTAGAACCTTGAATTTGTTTCGGGTTCCTATGATATGGGAGGTGTGTACCCATCAGTGTGGTCGTATTCACGATATTTAAAGTGTGCTACTATACTTGAATGTGTGACTCTTACTTAAATTGTTTATCTGAAATGTTTCTTAACCGATTTAAATGTTGTAAATTTAAGGAGGGAATCTCACTAGACTTTGCGTCTAACCCTCATTGTTTGTTTTTCCAAATTTAACTTTTCAGATAGGTTGAGTAGGACCGAGATAAGGAAGGGTAAGGAGCATGCGTGATTCGGATTAAGGAAGTTAGAGATTGAAGTCAAGATTCTAGTTGTCTTACATTTACGTTGGTCATTTCCTTGTTTAGACTTTTCAGTTGTGTTGTTGGTGAGGATTTTTCCTTGGGAACACCAAAGTTTGAGATTATGTTTAAGATTGAGACTTAAGGCTACGAGCCGTTTATGCCATTCTCGTTTTTATCTTTATTGCTATGTTTAAGGTCTTTACAAGTGGTATCAAAGCACCGGTTTAAGTGAATTAGGTACTAGTAGGGACCTAGTCTTAAACCTTAGAAGAGTGTGAGCACAACTGAAAGAATAAGGGATCGTAGCATGAACTAGTAGGCTAGGGCCAAAAGGTTAAATGGGTTGACATGTATAAGGGAATTTATAGTCACACCTAGCCAGTGTGATTACGAAATTTCCGCGTATATGTATGAACCAAATGACCTTCTATTATTGTGGAACTCTAAAGTGTATGTTTTATTGAATCAGTTATGTCTGCTCAAATGACAAGGAGCCGCACCCGAGCCGAAAATGAAGTGGAAGTTGAAGAGAATCACGAAGACGAACCATTAGACACCCCTCAATTCGCCGCGACGGGGCGGGGAACTCGAAAACCCCCAATACCGAGACAACCGGCGGAGCGAGGTAGAGGGCGTGGAAGAGGAAGGGGAAGGGTTACCGAAAGAGCCGCTACCCATGATGTGGGACCTTGACCTAAAGCAACCATTCGTCAAAAAGCTAAGAGTGTGGAAATAGTGGCGGAGCGGGAGGAAACCCAAAGCGAGGCCGCTAGTAACCCTTCGAAACATGATGAATTTATCACAAAAGGGGATTTTGAGGATAAGATGGGGAAAATCGAGAAATTGCAATCACTTTTAAAGAAGCAAGAGGGTGAACCAAGTGAATCAACCAAGTCCGAGTCGACCATGGCAATGCCCATAGAAAAGGAGGTTGCAAAGATCAAGAAAGGATGTACTTATAAAGACTTCGCGATATGCAAGCCCCCAACATTTAAAGGCGAAAGAGACCCCGTACTAGCTATGAAGTGGATTATGGAAATGGAAGCCGTTTTTGACACGTGTCATTGTAAGGAAGAGGACGAGGTAGTGTTTGCTCGATCTATGTTGAAATCGGAAGCTATTTATTGGTGGGAGATGGAGACAAGTGGGAAGGGATCCAAAGTGGCTCGATCTATGACTTGGGGAAACTTTGTGACCAAGTTCAAGGCGCAATTTTGTCCGTTGGCGGCAACAAAGAAGTTGGAAGACGAGTTCCTACGACTTGAACAAGGAAGCATGACGGTGCAAGATTATACAAACAAGTTTATGGAAAAAGCTCGTTTTGCGGAGATTTATGTGCCAACGGAAAGTCGGAGAATCGAGCGTTATGTTTGGGGATTGAGGAGCAACATACGTGAGTTTGTAATGACAAAGGATCCGACAACGTTCCAAGTGGCAATCAACGCGGCGGAAATCACGGAGAGAGAGAGAAGAATCGCCAAGTGACGGAACGAGTCGGGGAAAAGAGGAAATGGGAAACTTCAAGTGGAGATTTGAGGAGGCCAAAGACCGCAAGAGTGGAGCATCGTACCGCATCCAAGTGGGGACCAAAACCGTGTGGAAAGTGCAACCGGATTCATCAAGGGGAATGTTTGGCGGATACCAACGGATGTTTCAAATGTGGAAAAACGGGACACCTTGAGAGAAGTTGTCCAAACCTTCGTGCATGCTATAACTGTGGGGCGAATGATCACTTGAAAACCGAGTGTCCACTTTTGAAAAGGAAACCTAGAAGTGGATTTGGGGGAAGCAAGAGCGAAGGAGCGACGGAAAGGAAGACGGAACCGGTGCTCCCTAAGGCTAGAGTATTCCGTATGACCGCGGATGAGGCGGCCGACACACCGGAAGTTGTCACAGGTACATTTCTTGTAAGTTCTATGTTTGCAAGAGTGATGTTTGATTCGGGAGCGGAACGCTCGTTTATTTCACCTATCTTTGCATGTAAGTTGAACATCCAACCTAGACAATTAGAGAGTAAGTTTGAAGTAGAAGCGGTTGATAATTATTTTGCGGAAATAGGGGAGGTGTATGAGGGATGTCACATTAGTGTCGAGGGACATGATTTTCCTATACGTTTGCACCCGATAGGAATGGGGGAATTTGATGTTATCTTAGGGATAGATTGGTTGTGGAAATATGACGCCACGTTGGTGTGTGGGAAGAAGATGATTAAGATTCCGCTAGCAAATAAGCAAAAGATTGTGATTTATGGGGATCGTAGGAACCGTAAGACTTGTCTAATCTCCTTATTGAAAGCCCGTCGATGTTTAAGCAAGGGATGCTTGGGATTCTTAGCGTGCGTCCTTGATGTCAAAAAGGAGAAGAGCGTGATAGGTAATATACCTGTGGTTCGAGATTTCCCGGAAGTGTTCCAAGAGGACTTGCTGGGACTACCGCCCGACCGTCAAGTTGAGTTTAGCATAGATTTGACACCCGGAGCGGCGCCAATAGCGCGTGCCCCATATCGTTTAGCACCCGCCGAGATGAAAGAAATGATGAGTCAACTGCAAGAACTATTAGAGAAGGGATTCATACGTCCGAGCACGTCACCTTGGGGAGCTCCAGTACTGTTCGTAAAGAAGAAGGATGGTTCTATGCGTATGTGTATCGACTACCGGGAATTGAATAAAGTGACAATTAAGAATAAGTATCCGTTGCCGAGAATTGACAACTTGTTTGATCAACTTCAAGGCGCCAGTTTCTTCTCAAAGATCGACCTAAGATCCGGTTATCATCAGTTGAAGGTCAGCGAAGGGGACGTACGAAAAACTGCTTTCCGAACGCGTTATGGTCATTTCGAGTTTCTTGTCAGGCCGTTTGGGTTGACAAACGCGCCGGCGGCGTTCATGGATTTGATGAACCAGGTGTGCAAACCATTATTGGACAAATGTGTGATCGTTTTCATCGATGATGTGTTAGTTTACTCTCGGAGCGAAGTGGAGCATGAGGAGCACCTTAGGGCCATTTTGGAACTCCTGAAGCGGGAAAAGCTTTACGCTAAGTTTTCTAAGTGCCAATTTTGGTTACGCGAAGTCCAATTTCTTGGGCATGTAGTATCGAGTGATGGAATTAAGGTGGATCCGGCAAAGGTAGAAGCAATAAAAGAATGGGAACCCCCAAAGACACCGTCAGAAGTGCGAAGCTTTCTCGGATTGGCCGGCTACTATCGAAAGTTCATCCAAGATTTTTCCCGTTTGGCAACACCGTTGACGAAACTGACGAGAAAGAACGAGAGATTTGTGTGGGAGAAGGCTCAGGAAGCGACATTCGAAGCTTTAAAAGACAAATTGTGTAAAGCACCGGTACTATCATTACCTGACGGAGTGGACGGGTTCGTGATCTTCTGTGACACATCCAACTTAGGTTTGGGGTGTGTGCTCATGCAAAAAGGGAAAGTGATCGCCTATGCTTCCCGGCAGTTAAAGGATCATGAAAAGAACTATCCGACGCATGATTTAGAATTAGCGGCCGTTGTGTTTGCTTTGAAGTTGTGGAGGCACTACTTGTATGGGGCCAAGTGTCAAGTCTATTCGGATCACAAGAGTTTGCAATACCTGTTCCACCAAAAGGAGCTGAATATGAGGCAAAGGCGATGGATGGAACTTTTGAGCGATTACGACTGCGAGATTTTGTATCACCCGGGAAAGGCCAATGTGGTAGCCGATGCGTTAAGTCGAAAAGAGAAGAAAGAGAGAACTAAAGTAGTCGCTTTGAGGCTTGCGGTGACCAATGAATTGATGAAGGACATTAAGAAATGGCAAGAAGAGGCCTTAAAGGACGAAAATGTGAAATCTGAAAGAGTCGCGGGTCTAGTATCAACTTTTGGGGTCAATGGATCGGGTCTAAAATGTTTTGGTGATCGGGTTTGGGTCCCTAAGGGGGGAGAGTTAAGGAAAGTCATTCTAGAGGAGGCTCATCGAGCGAGATATTCCGTTCATCCGGGAACCAACAAGATGTACCGTGACCTTCGACGTAATTTTTGGTGGCCGGGAATGAAGAAAGATATAGCCTACTATGTGGAGCGGTGTCTAACTTGCTTGCAAGTCAAAGCGGAACATCAAAGACCGTCAGGAAAGCTTCAACCTTTGGATATACCCGAATGGAAGTGGGAAAACATCACTATGGACTTCGTCACCAAGTTGGCAAAAACGCCTAAGGGATTCGATGCTATATGGGTGATAGTGGATAGACTTACGAAGTCGGCTCATTTCTTGCCAATTAAGGAGACTTATCCTTTAGATAGATTGGCCAAGTTTTACATCGCGGAGATAGTGTCAAGGCATGGAGTCCCTTTGTCAATAGTGTCAGATCGAGATAGTCGATTCACCTCGCAATTCTAGAAAAGTTTCCAGCAACAGTTTGGATCAAAATTGAAGATGAGCACCGCATACCACCCTCAAACCGATGGACAAAGTGAAAGAACCATCCAAACGCTAGAGGACATGTTGAGGGCATGGGTGATTGATTTCGGAGATTCATGGGAAACGCACCTACCGTTGATAGAATTCTCCTACAACAATAGCTACCAAGCAAGCATCCAAGCCTCACCATTCAAAGCTTTGTATGGCCGGAAGTGCCGTACCCCTCTATGTTGGAACGAAGTTGGGGAGAGACAATTGGCGGGACCAGAAATCGTGCAAGTAACCTCGGACAAGATAAAGGTAATTAAGGAGAGGTTGAAGATAGCTCAAGATCGGCAAAAGAAGTATGCAGATGTGAGGAGGAAGCACATTGAGTTTCAAGTGGGGGATCTAGTGATGTTAAAAGTTTCACCTTGGAAGGGTCTTATGCGATTCGGTAAAAGAGGCAAACTAAGTCCACGTTACGTAGGACCCTTTCCCATCATTGAGCGAGTTGGTGAAGTAGCTTACAAGCTAGAACTACCCGAGGAATTAAGAAGTATCCACCTTACCTTTCACGTTTCAAACTTGCGAAAATGCTTGGTGGATGAGAACGCGGTAGTACCACTACAAGACGTGCAAGTGAACGAAAAGTTGAGCTTTGTGGAAAAACCGAAGATGATATTGGATAGAAAGGTGCGAAAATTGAGAAATAAGGAAATCATGCTTGTGAAAGTGCAATGGAGGTACCATAAGGGACAAAGTGCTACTTGGGAGAGCGAAGAGGAGATGAAGGAGAAATACCCGCACCTTTTCGCTTAAAAGGAATTCCGGGGACGGAATTCTTTTAAGGGGGGTAAGTTGTAATAACCTTAGTTTTATCCATTAATTGGACTTATCATTTTGGGCTTTTTCTAATGAAAAGTTGGGCTTGTGTAGGTTGGGCTAAAAAGCCTTTGTTTATAAGCATAAAATTAGGGATTTTGAGGAAAGGGGGTTAATCATTTCCAAAGATTCAAGTGTGTGTTATTGTGTGTGAAGGTGGAAAGGTTCAAAGTAAAGGGAAGCTTCTCCAAGGTATGAATTTCAATCATCCTTCATCATCATCTTTATTGTTTTGCCCTAAAATTTATCTAAGGTTTGACCTAGAAGGTGAATCATTAGAGATTTGAGTAATTGCATTAGCTTATTAGTAAATAGCTTCAAGAGTATCATGAATGGTAGGGAATTTTGGTTGATTGGAATGTTGGTGCAATAGTTCAATTTCCTTATCATCCCCATGGGTGTTTGATGTTAATAAGGGGTTCGGATGAAATCTTTTGATATGGAAATTGATACTCAAATTACTCTTAATCATTGATCAACCAAGTTTCTAGTAGTGTGTAATCATTTTTGGTCATCTTAGAAGGCTTGGTTTGAATTGGTTTTGGCTTTGGAACCTGCCTTTGGCTGCATACCTCGACCCGCAGGTCTGGAAGCATCCGCGGTCAAACGGCGGGTGGGGAGCCGCGGCTTGACCCGCCGTTCTCGCTGGATGATTTTCATGATTTTCGTGATTTGACCCGTTTGAGCTAGAATTCGACTTAGGATGCTATTACAGGATTCCTAAGAGTTAATTAGTCATATTTGAGTTACTAATTCCTTGAGGATTCGATATCTAGGTGATTGTTTGGTTCGTAGGCTCGATCAAGTGGATAAAAAGGAGGTTTCGGATAAGGTGAGTCTTTCCAAACCAAGAATTATCACAAGTGGGTGCACCTTGCACCAAAAAGGTTTTCTAAAACTAAAGTAACTTGTGTTTCATGAAATATACCTTGCAACTTGATTTTGAAATGACTATGTGAATCTTGAAATATGCAAATGCTTATGCATCAGTGTGATATATGGATCCATTTACTAGAACCTTGAATTTGTTTCGGGTTCCTATGATATGGGAGGTGTGTACCCATCAGTGTGGTCGTATTCACGACATTTAAAGTGTGCTACTATACTTGAATGTGTGACTCTTACTTAAATTGTTTATCTGAAAAGTTTCTTAACCGATTTAAATGTTGTAAATTTAAGAAGGGAATCTCACTAGACTTTGCGTCTAACCCTCATTGTTTGTTTTTCCAAATTTAACTTTTCAGATAGGTTGAGTAGGACCGAGATAAGGAAGGGTAAGGAGCATGCGTGATTCGGATTAAGGAAGTTAGAGATTGAAGTCAAGATTCTAGTTGTCTTACATTTACGTTGGTCATTTCCTTGTTTAGACTTTCAGTTGTGTTGTTGGTGAGGATTTTTCCTTGTGAACACCAAAGTTTGAGATTATGTTTAAGATTGAGACTTAAGGCTACAAGCCGTTTATGCCATTCTCGTGTTTATCTTTATTGCTATGTTTAAGGTCTTTACAAAGCCTTACCACTAGGCTAACACTCCTTTGGTACGTTAGTAAATAGAAGAAGGGATAAGAAGGTAGAGATGATGGTGATCAACAATGGGTTAGGGGAGGGTGTTGGTTATTGTGCATTAAACTAAAACATTAGAATTTTTTGATCACTGAACGTTAAAGTAACATGTAGGAAATTAAAAACTTACTACACTTTCATCAATGAAAATTCTGATTTTTTGACCAAGTAAAATGGGCCGATTCAAAGAAGCAACAGGGGCCAAAATCTAATCAAATAATGGTGTCCGATTGTCTGAAGTAGAAGATAGGTTTTTGAAGTCCTGATTTTTAATGGTGATTAATGTTCTAAATTTTTTTTTTGGTGATTAATGCTATTTGAATGTATGATCCCAATGTGTTTTTTATGTGTATTAAGTTTCCAAGGAAAAGATATGGATAGAATTTCAAATGTACATATCCCCCCCCCCCCCTCTCTCAATCTCCATCTGCGTTCCGTACTTTTTGGGAAAATATTGAAACCGAATATCGAAGTACCGATTCCCGAAAATGTAAACAACTAGGAATCTAGTGTTGAATCGATTATATGCATACGATTCTAATTTGGTTCGGTATAGATTCGATTCGCGTAATTAGTACTCGAGTCTCATCCCTACTGAAGATGGTTACTGGCACTCGTTCACCTTAGATGGAGGAGGTAGGCCCGAGGGTTCATCTAGGATTTGGGAGATGACATCTATATATATGTAGAGAGAGAAAGAGAGAGAGAAGAGAGAGGAGGGAGAGGAAAGTTCAAATGTGAACTCAATTTTGGTTGTGAACACGGATACGAATCTCAACCACTTATCCGGTCAATAAAGACGGCTTTGACCGGGTCCCCTCCTTTAATAATCTCCACCCTCCCATGAATGGCGTCAATCTTCCATGATCGCGTCTACCGTAACCGAAGATGTGTGGCTGAGATTCGTTCTCACGTTCACAACCAAAATTGAGTTCACATTTGAACCTAACCCTATATATATTAGTTTAAATATAATATATATTATAAACATTTTATTAATTAGAGTTTTTAAAAAAAATAAGAAAAAGATAACAAAAGACTAAATTAACCCTCAATTAATTTTGACTATTATTTCTATAGAATTATTTTTGAAATTAGTATTCATCGGTTATTAACTAGTTTCTTAAACATACCATAAGAATATGATCGGATGGCATTCTGAATTTGGAAATCAATAGATAGGTTTATCTAATATAGGAATTCATAATAACATTATATGCTTAAGATTTTTGTTAGTTTATCATAAATACTAATTTTATAGAACGTGTCCAAGAAAACAAAACTATCATATAATTAAAAACACAATTTATTGTCGATAGATGATTTTATTTTTCTATTTATCCATAACTTTTTACTAAAAGTTATTAAAAGTTATTATTTTATCTCCCATGCTTGAAAAAAATAATAAAGATAAGTTATTATATTATATTTTATGGAGTGAATTATAGTTAGGTCCCTTATGAATAGTTTATTTTTTGGTTTTTAACTCTCGAAATTATAAAGCACATTAGTGGTCCAAAAACAATGTTTTTTTAGCCCAAGTCGATCCTCCAATTAACGTTGTCCAAAATAATGCCATTAGGAGTGTCATGTGCTCTTTGCATTAAGGGCATTTTAGTCCTTTTACCACATTTTCTTATTTTTTAGAAAAATAAGATTAATTTTAACATTATATTATAGTTTTAAAATGAAAATCAGAAATAACATATATATTTTGGTAAAATCTACTATTTAGCAAAGGAGAAGAGCGAAAATTCAAAATAAAAAGAACAATTTCTGTTGATTTCGAAAATAAAATCACAAAGGAAAACAAAAACCTAACAAAAAATGATCGAAACAGTTTTTATTAATTTTTGAAAATAAAAAAATCGCAAAGAAAAACGAAACCCTAACAGAAAGAACAATAAGAGATTTCGAGGGCAAAAGAGAAAACGAGAATCGAACCTTAAATTAAATAGTTGATTTGGAGTCGGATAGAGGAAGAGTTCACCTTGGATTTCCTCGTTGTTGGCAAACTATAGCTTGCTAATAAACTCATGTCCAAGCCGCCAAGGTAATCAACTAAATGTCTAACTGATATTTAGTCTATTAATTATTTAATTATAAGGGATGGAGAATGAAATCGTGAACGTTCAAACAACTGAGCAAAATTCTTTTTTATTCATATATTCAAGTTTGACCATTCCAATTTTCAAGAAATCACATCTTTTTTGTAAATACTTGTGAGAACTTCAAATTTGATACATTTAAGAAATCATCATCCTTGTTAGGTATGAAATATTTAAAGCTTATTTGTAATTGGTAAGCATGAAAACATTTATGTTCATAGATTCATATTGTGAAATTGTTTTGTTGTTCTCACACTGACATAAAATTTTGGATTGTTTGTATTGTAAATATTAGCATAGTTTGATCTTTGTTGTCTTTTTAATTTACAATTGATCTGGTTTGCAACTATGCATGTTGATATGTAATTTAATTGTTAATTTTTATTCATATATTGAGATTGTTTTGTTTTGTACCTGTACCACTGTACCTGTACCGATGTACCTGTAGGTGTACTAGCTTAAGAATGTTCCAACGCGCTTAAAGATATCATGTTGCGTTTGCTAAAGAAACGATGGCGGGGTATTTTTTTAGTCTTTCTGCACAAGGCATCAAAAATCTCAAGACCGAACCTAATAGCAAACAACCATATTCGTGTGTGAATACATTAGTTAATATTTTCACACAAAAAAATTGATTGATATCATTAACGTATGTATGTTATGTTTCGATCATTTTTACAAATAGGAACATATATTTTCACACGTTGAGTATATAAGAATGAATATTTTTACCAACATATTTATATCATTCACCTATATATATATATATATAGTACAAGGTAAATAAATAAACATTTATATGTTATATATAGGTGAAAAATCATATGATAGGTTGAATCTGGATTGTTGATCACTTTTAAGCTCTTGCCCTCCGATAAATACCTTTAGTACGTCATCGATGCAGTTTAAAGAGAATCCCATAGCACTTGCACTTCCCTTTTCCAATAGTTACTTGCACTCTATCTCATAGTGAGTATATCTCATATCCGACGAGTTTCTTCTCATCGCTAAAAAAGTATGGGGAGACATACACTTTAGCCTCTTTAACATGGTTGAAATTTCTCCATCATTGAGGGATCTTGAATTCAGGCACATATATTGCGAAGCAGTTGCATAAGCTTCTCGGTGACATCCGAAACCCCCACTTCTTTGACCATATTGCATTCATTCATAACACAACCATCAACAACAGGGACAACTTGAGTAATATTATCATCCCTTATATTTAGTTGGTTTGCAGCATAAAACGATAAAACTGGTTGTCTAGCCACCAACACAGAACAAAACATAAATCCCTCGAACATTAGTTGAACCATTTGACATGTATCGTTTGGCTTGCTATTAGCAGCCTCAGTTATTATCAACTCGTATTCTGATGGATCGATATCAAGCACACTTGAAAAAGTGTGGGCCCACATATATTCCATCGTGTGAAAGTCAATACGTCCACGGATGGTGGGTCTTACCATGTCCACGACATATCTATAGTGAATTGCAGCCTATCCAAAATAATTAGCCGGATGTCAATCATATCCTGGTCTAACTTTCCCCATGATATTGGGAAAACTGACTTCAAGTGCATCAATAGTGGTATCTGCTTATAGAGCATAAAAATGGTTATATCATATACATATCGTCTTTAGGTTTATAGTATCAAAAACAAGAAATTAACTAACCTTTAGAAAGTTGCTTCCATTATCACAGATGTCAGTCTTTCTATCATAAGCCATTTTTTATCGACCTGTTCAAATCAAATTTTTTGAACTTAGTCACTTAAAGTTGAAAAAGTGATATGAAGCTAAAAAACCAAATGCCAGTTATAACCCCAAAATTATCCATGTTTTGGTCATACGATCGAACACACCTCTTGTGTTTTTTGGTTTCAAATCTATCTACAAAAAAAACGCCCCTAACTTCCTCGACTTTATTCCGTTCCTGGAGTGCCAAAATCAAAGCCTAGGCTCTGATACCAATTTGTTGCCCAGTGGGGTTTCAATCAAACAAGAAACAAGTAACAAATGTAAAAGATTGATTCTAACTTTTAGTTTATTGAATCAATATATGAAAATATTACACAACAATTCATACTTCTAAAACAAAACATAATAGCTTATTTATAGAACTCGAAACGGTGCCTCCAAGGGACGCGTTGGTTCGTTTGGGATGTCAACCGCCAACCACCAACCGTCGTGTAACCGTCAACCACCAACCGTCGTTCCTAACTAACTGATATAACTAACTATAACTAATTAACTAACTAACAAAGTCTAACGGAACTAGCGAAACTAAGGAGATTAGTGTAACATTCACCCCCTAATCTCGTTCTTTCTGTTAGTAATTATGTGCATAAGTTGACAAACCAGTGATTGCATGTCCAATGTTATAAGACACTTGAGGGTCACACCTGTGAGGACCTATAAATCGGATAAGTTAAATAAAACCCAGAAATGGAGAGATAGGGTTTATAATAGTTAATTATAAACCAGTTGGGTAATTTCAGTCAGAAATCCCAAAGTTTGAGGTTATTAATTAATTATGTAAATTATATATTTATTAGATAAATAAATATGTAATAAGATTAACTAAATTAATTAAAGATAATTATCTAGAAGATTCTTTCTTAAGGAAAAAGAAAGAATCAGATAATTATGGAAACTGAATCAGTTAAGAATTCCTTACCTTTAAATAAGCCTTAAGGGTTAAGGAAATTCATTCATTCTAATCTCTTATCAGTTCCCACCAAAAATCTCTTTCTCTCTCTCTCTCCTCGGCGCCGCCCCCTCCCCGTCCAAACCAGTTCGGTTTTCCGGTCAGCTCGGGTTTTTGAGTTCTGCTAGAGGAACGTTCGTGTGGTCGATCACCGGTGGATTAAATCTCAAGCAATCCAGGTAAAAATTCGCTTCTTTGTTAACGATTAAATAAATTAAACGAACGATCGTGGTTTTAGGGTTTTTAGCCATAAATTGCTTCCGCACTTGCAGTGTTCATCGAATCAAGTTTGGTTCGGAGAACACAGAAAAACCCAACAGTGGTATCAGAGCCACAGTTTTTTGTTTTAATTTATCGTTTAAAGCTTCTAGAGATCCGTTAAAAAAATGTTTCATTTAAGTTTTCTTTGTTAATTGTTTTTAAAGGTTCGATTTTTATCAAGTCAAAATAAAAAATCTGAACTTTATTTATTTTGAAAGCTTTCCAGTTTGTAATCTTTAACGTGTTCATCAAACCGTAACCGACGATCCGCGGTGGAACGGCGGCAGCTAGCCGACCGGACCACCAGGCCGATCGACGGTGAGCCCTAGCCGCAAGAAAATCAACGCCGGGCCGCACCACAGTTTGTGGTAGCAGCGCCGGCTGCTGCCAATGAACCACCAGGCCACGCCACCAGTTCGGTGGTGGTGGCCGAACCGCCCTCAAGACCGTGGCCGAACCACCAGACGGTGGTAGCCATGGTTGATCGATCGGTTGCCACCAGACCGGTGGTGGCCGAATCGATCCTTGGCCGATGACCGTATACCGCAACCACCAGAAACCGCAATAGCGGTGGTGGATGGCGGTGTTCACGACAGCATTGGATGGCGGCGGTTTCACGTTTAAGTGCCGGTCGCACCGTGCCTAGCGGTGGCGGCGTTTTGACTGCCGTCTTCTCAATTAACCGGCCGCACCCCAAATTGGTGGTTGCGGCGTCGTTTGTGGTTGTTAGATGCCACCCCACGGTTGGTGTGGGTGGCGTTGGTTGCTAAGCGGTGGCGGCATTGTTTGTGTTGTACGCCGGCATGACCATAGCCGCACCCAAGCAGGGTGGTGGCGGCGTTGCTTTTCGATCGTCGACCGCAACCACCAGAAGCCACCTTGGTGGCGGTGGTGTGCGGTGACCGCCGCTGGCTACCCTCACGATCACGCCAAGCGGCGGTGGTGGCTGTTTTTTGGTGTTCGACGGTGGTGGCAGTGTTTTGCCAAACAACCACGGCCAAACCACCGGATCGGTGGTGGCCGACTGTTCCAAACCATGATCATGGCGATGGTCGGCGGTAACCAAACCACGCCACCAGTTCGGTGGTGTCCGTAAGCGGCGATGGTAGGTGATCGTATGATCAACCAACCGCGGCGAGCCCGTGGGCCGAACCACGCTCGACGCCAAAGCCGGACCACCAGCGTGGTAGCGGCGATTAGCGGTGGCTGTAGCAAGATAACACTCGGAGGACGAACCCGCATCCGGCTGTGGCCGGATTGCGTATGTGTCATTAGCGTCACCACCGGTTTGGCGGAGATCGCAGGGCTATGGTAGGAATCGGCAAAGGCCGATAGCCTCCGATCCTATGCCAACAGCCGCACCACCAGCGGAGTGGTGGCGGCAGCATACGAGACTCGCGGCGCGAACAGGACTGCAAATCACTCTAGGGTTTTTTGGGCCTAATCGATACCGGGCCCGAAAACCAATAATCTTGGACCAAGTTTATGGCCCAAGAAGTTTTAGACTTTTTACCCAAATAAATTTTATTCAGTTATTTTTTATTCAAATAATTGTTTTAAACTTATATTTATCAAACTGATTATTTGATCCGTTTGATCAAAATAAATCCTCGTGTCATGTTTGACCAAACCGCGACACAGTTTACGGGTCAGTGTTTTGTATACCGACAAATTTATTCGGTAAACCCGGTTTGATATATTTTTTAATAAAAGGGTAAATATTTTAGAAAATTGATTTTGTTTTATAAAATAGGTTTATAGTTTATAAATCTTAATAAATTTTATAATTCAAGTGAAAACCGATTTCAGATTAAAAATGAGTCTTGGTTTATAAAACAGTTTGTTTTATAAATCAGTAAAAACCAAGTTTTGCGACAAACGGAACAAAATAATTTTTACGGATCTAGGACTGCTTTATGTGTTATATATATTGCTTGTTTTATATATATGCATGGTTGTTTAAATTATATACATACTTGTATATATATATCTGTTTGTGCGTATATCTATTATAGGGATTGCCAACTTAGGTCCTTTTTTGGTTATTTTCTGGGGAGTTCTGCGTGCCACTTACAACCCCTAGTGTAATAATGACCTTAGGATAGATTTTCTTTTTCTTTTTTGGGAGTTCCATCGAGGATGCCGAGGCCAGTGGGAGCTACGCAAGAAAAATGTCTGGAGTCCTAACGATCATGCTAAAGCAAGTGGGAGCTATGCATTTTTAGTAAACAGGTCATCAATGGTCCTCAGGAATAAAAGTTGGCAAACCTATAATCAGTTACTTTTAAACTGTGGAGCTATAGACTTTAACTGCATAATTGTTTATCTTGCATGTTAGTGGTTTTAAAATAGAAGGCTTTTTAAAACTAGATTATATCACAAGATTGAATAGGTTTTAAAATTAAAATCACCGACTCTTTCTAAAAACTTTTTAATCGGTAGATTTTATTTAAAACCTGCAAAATTGTAAATAGATTGTTTAAAGGCAAGTTGATAAAACAGTTAGTTTTGGTCAACTAGAATGCTATCAAAACAGCTGGTTTTGATTAGCAAGTATGCTTTTAAAAACAGTTAGTTTTAATTAGCAAGAGCCCTTTTAAAACAGTTAGTTTTAAAACAGCGTATGTTTGAAACAGTTAGTTTAAACATCGTTTTCTTTTCTGTTTAAACAATCAGTTTTTCCAAAAGTTACAATTTTCAAAATGACTGGACATTAAAAGGTTTTTCAAAATTACTTAAAACCCCGATAAATCATAGATCAGTAGTGCAACCCATCTAGGGGCACCTCAGGCGTAAGGTACGCGGGCGTTCTAAGAAGAACATACCTTGAACGACTGCGTTCAAACCGAAGCTGGAGGGGATTAACAAGACTCTGCGAATTATCTCCGGGTGGTACCGGCCAGAGTAAAGTGTCCAAGTCCCGAAATGGTGAGATCTGTTTTGGTTCTGTTAAGTTCACCGGGTGGTACCGGGCCAAAAAGCACTTAGAGGGACTGAAACATGTACGGATAATCACCGTTGTCCCAGAAAGATCTAGGAGTCATGTCAGTTAGATGTGATTGGTAAAAGTCCTTACCTACCGAAATAAATGTGTGTGCCTGATGGAGCAAGAACATTACGCACATCAGGGCGTATGAAATAAGGATCCTAGTCCAATAACATGATCATTTAAGGGTTTATTGATATTTATTGGAAAGTTAGTCTATTCACAAGTTGTTAAAACCAAATTTATTTTGTGTAGATGGCTAGCACTGTATCCAACACAAACAATCTTTCTCTCCGTTCCATCCTAGAGAAGGATAAACTTACCGGTCCTAACTTCCTCGATTGGGAGCGCAATCTAATGATTGTACTCAGGCATGAGAGGAAATGGTACGTCCTAGAAGAGCCTCTAGGAGAGGCCCCTCCAGCTAATGCTCCAGCTGCAGTCAGAAATGCTCACAAGAAGCATTCAGATGACTTGCTGGACGTTGCTTGTCTTATGCTTGCAACCATGGGCCCAGATCTTCAAGCAGGGCTCATGAACACAAATGCTTACGACATGATCCGCCAGTTGAGGGACATGTTCCAAACGCAAGCTCGGACAGAACGTTATGATGCCACGAAGGCATTTAACGAGTGCAAAATAGTTAGAGGGACCTCAGTGAGTGACCATGTCATGAAAATGAAACGTCATATGGACCACCTAGAAAGGCTCGGGCACCCAGTTCCGTTGCAGCTAGCAACGGATACAATACTCAACTCGCTGTCAGAAGATTACAAGCCTTTTGTGATCAACTACAACATGAATAACATGGAGAAGTCAATAGCCGAATTGCACTCCATGCTTAAGACCGCCGAGTTGAATATGGGCGCCAAGAACAAGACCAAGGACGTACTGATGGTGAGGGACGGAGGAGTAAAGAAGAAGTATGGGCATGGAGGCACCAGCAAAGGAAAAGGTCTAGTTCAGGCCGTCCAGAGTGCACCCAAGGTTCGTGAGAACATCAAAGGCAAGGGCAAGGGCAAGAAGGTTAAGCCGAACAAAGCAATGACCGAAAATCGTTGCTTTACATGCAATGAGATTGGTCATTGGAGGCAAAACTGCCCAAAGCGTCATGAAGCAGGTAAGTAAACCTCAGATATTTGTGATTGCTTAGTTTATCACCTCTCACTTGTTTGTTTTACAAGTATACTGACACCTAGTGCAAATGCTTATTGCAGGTGGTCAGAAGTGAATGCCCAGGATTGCAAGGATCTAAAGCACAAGTTATTTTGATTGGATTATCATCAAGACATTTTCATTTTAGTTTTTCATTTTAAAAAAGTTATACATTTCAATTTCTTATGGTTACATAGTTACATGTTTTGGGATTTTTGATTGAATGATTTTTAAGTTTTAAAGTTTTAAAATTATTGTCTTGAAAATATTTGTTGTGCTTATCATGAATAAAGTCAAGTTTTGACTTAGTTCGAATTTAGATTCTAAATGTTGATGATCACACTACCACTTTAATGACATATATGAAAACTGTCAAAAACACACTATAGCTATAGAAATGTATTTCTGAATAAAACAATCATGAGTAAAAGATTGTAAAAGGTATTTTATGATCTAAGATTAATTACTCATGTGTTTTAAAGAATTTAGGATATTATCTCACAGATCGTTGATAATATCAGTTCATATATAAAACTAGGAAATAATTCCAAGTTTTGGAATTGGGATTTAATTAGAAGATCCAGTTAAGTTTTATATAAACGCTAAAATTCTAATTACTTAAAATAAAATTGACTAAGTAGTCAAATTTTGACTAAGTCAATAGTTAATTTTGAGTAATAGTTAGTTTTCATAGAAGTCAGTGGGAGCCCAATTTATTCTATATCCAGATTTGTGATAAAGAATAAAAGATATATATGCTGATTATTGATTAGATAGATTTCAGAATTATAATCCAGATAGGATATAAATTCATGAGATCTAAGATCTACCTTTTAGTTAAAAGGAGAAAGGATAT
This sequence comes from Centaurea solstitialis, assembly GCA_030169165.1. Classification (NCBI taxonomy): domain Eukaryota; kingdom Viridiplantae; phylum Streptophyta; class Magnoliopsida; order Asterales; family Asteraceae; genus Centaurea; species Centaurea solstitialis. Next base: position 36,326,240 of record CM058041.1, on the reverse strand, counting down.
AATTTCATAACTTTGAAACAGTATAAAGCTATAACTAGTTTTAAATCAATAATTGTGTTGGAGAAATTAATAAAGACTAAAAGTGTTACACTAGAATAGTATTTCTAAGAATTTACCAGTGTGGCAAATAAGAAATCTGATTTTAGATAGAAATCATTCATCTGCACAGCAACTAAGAAAAGTTGCAGTTTGACTTTACATGTTCAGGGAAACTCGGAGTTAATCCAGATCTCCAAGTTCAGAGAATATGGTAAAAGAAAGCTTAATTTTGTTTTATGGTGTTTTTGCAAAACAAAATTAGCTGAAACAAGTATATAATATCAGTGGATATTAAACTTGTAATATTTTGGTTATTACTTTGATTAAATGGTAAACATTAATCAAAGGGTTTAAACTGAAGTTAGGTGATACTTCATTTAGACCAGTATTTAACAAACGTTGGATAGACACAATAAAAGATAATTAAGAGATGCTATTAATTTTAATATTATTACAGAGTGTAATATGGACTGTACAAAAATTAGTCTCTTAAATCTCTTTTATACTTTGCATGTTTTATAATCCAGGAATGAGACTAGTTTCCAGTCTTTCGTTCGAAAATGTCCGTGACAACTTATTGTGGTGGGAACCCAATAGGGTGTTAAAGTCATTGTGAGTTTTTGGGTAGTTATGATCAGTGGTTGAATAACAGCTACAAGCGTTGTAGACCAAAAACTGCACAGATATTCGATAGAGTAGCGAATATCGGACGTGATCCGCGGTTGAGATTACTTCTTGGATTTAGTCATAAGTAAAATCTCACAGTGGTTGTCCCTATCACCTGAGGTATCCGATTTGATATCTTGGGGACTACTGGATACTTAGTGCGCTCAACCGCTACGCCGTAACAGGGTGGCTATAAAGGGTGTGACTAGATTCAGCGGAAGCCATGGTGTTAAATGCAGATATGCAAGATGGGATTTGCACCTCTTCTCCGAAGAGAGATATTTCTGGGCCCCTTGACTGACTGAATATACTGATGAAGTGCATGGCCATGCCCAAACGAACTGATTAGTTCTTTGTCGTTTACCTATCAGTAGAAGTCGGATAGTCAAGAAACAGAATCTTGAGTATTTTGGAGTTGACTTAATCCAGGCTCATACTCATAGATGAAATATCGTGTTGCAAAGGGAAAAGCCAAGTTATACCCAATTTATGAATAGTTGTTTCGTAAATATTATTTCCTTATGGAAAGGTTTAAATCACCTATCTGGGTATAAGAGTTCTTGTAACCTGGTTAGCCTAAGTGCCTGTCTAGGGGCCTCCTTAGGTCAATGTGATCAAGACGGTATTGCCAACTTGCACAAGTGGGAGTCTGTTAGTAATTATGTGCATAAGTTGACAAACCAGTGATTGCATGTCCAATGTTATAAGACACTTGAGGGTCACACCTGTGAGGACCTATAAATCGGATAAGTTAAATAAAACCCAGAAATGGAGAGATAGGGTTTATAATAGTTAATTATAAACCAGTTGGGTAATTTCAGTCAGAAATCCCAAAGTTTGAGGTTATTAATTAATTATGTAAATTATATATTTATTAGATAAATAAATATGTAATAAGATTAACTAAATTAATTAAAGATAATTATCTAGAAGATTCTTTCTTAAGGAAAAAGAAAGAATCAGATAATTATGGAAACTGAATCAGTTAAGAATTCCTTACCTTTAAATAAGCCTTAAGGGTTAAGAAAATTCATTCATTCTAATCTCTAATTAGTTCCCACCAAAAATCTCTCTCTCTCTCTCTCTCTCTCTCTCTCTCTCTCTCTCTCTCCTCGGCGCCGCCCCCTCCCCGTCCAAACCAGTTCAGTTTTCCGGTCAGCTCGGGTTTTTGAGTTCTGCTAGAGTAACGTTCGTGTGGTCGATCACCGGTGGATTAAATCTCAAGCAATCCAGGTAAAAATTCGCTTCTTTGTTAACGATTAAATAAAGTAAACGAACGATCGTGGTTTTAGGGTTTTTAGCCATAAATTGCTTCCGCACTTACAGTGTTCATCGAATCAAGTTTGGTTCGGAGAACATAGAAAAACCCAACACTTTCTCCTTTAAGTTCTTCATGCCAAGTAATTCTCTCATATCCACGAACTTGATTCTTGCTAAGGCTTTAGTAAGTATGTCCACCTTTTGTAAATCTCCACTAACGTGCTCGACTTCTATCTGATTCTTTTCAATGCATTCTCTGATGAAATGATAGCGTGTATTAATGTGTTTGCTTCTTCCATGAAACACGTGCTTCTTCATAAGTGCTATTGCCGACTTGTTACCAACTCTGATTGTAACCTTTTCTTCTTTCCATCCTGTTAATGCACTTAATAGTCTTTGTAACCAGAATGCTTGACAAACTGCTGCTGTTGCCGCCATAAATTCCGATTCACATGATGATAATGCAACAGTAGGTTTTTTTGGGGAATTCCAACTTATTGGTGAGTTCCCAAAATAAAAAAGGATCCATGTCGTTCCTTTGCCTACTTCTGTGTTGATGCCGTAACTGCTGTCACTATATAAAAGTAACTTGCATCCTCCTTTCTTCTTGTAGGTTATACCAAAGTTTAATGTGCCTTTGATATAACGTAACACTTGTCTAATTGCCTTCATATGTTATTCCTTTGGTTCTTGCATAAAACGGCTTAACAGACCAACTGAATAACTAAGATCAGGTCTTGTATGAAGTAAATATCTTAAACACCCAATTAGACTTCTATTCTCTGTAGCATCAACTAGTTCTCCTCCCTCTGTCTTTATTAGCTTTATTCCTGGATCCATGGGAATCTTGGTTTCGTTGCAATCTAACATTCTTGCTTCCTTAAGAATCTTGTTGGCATATCCTGATTGCTTTATTAAGATTCCACCCCCTGTTTGGGTAACCTCTATTCCCAAGTAGTAAGCTAATAAACCTAAGTCACTCATCTCGAACCTTTCTTCCATTTGTGACTTCAACTTTTGAAGGTCTTCCTTACTGCTTCCAGTAACTATTAAGTCATCCACATAAATTCCAACAAGCAACATAAAGTCTTTACTTATTCTTGTATAGGCTGCTTGTTCTAATGTGCATTTCTTGAAATCTAGTGATTTCAAAGTTTGATCTAACTTCATATTCCACGCACGTGGAGCTTGCTTCAACCCATAAAGTGCTTTAGCAAACCTGTACACTTTATTTTCATTTCCTGGTTTTATAAAACCTTCTGGTTGTGTAACATATACTTCTTCCTTAAGTTCCCCATGTAAAAATGCTGATTTTACATCTAAGTGGTGAACTTCCCATCCATGATAAGCTGCCAATGCAAGAATTAACTAACTGTCTCCATTCTTGCTACAGGAGCAAAGACTTCGTCATAGTCTATTCCATGCACTTGTACGTATCCCTTAGCTACTAACGAGCCTTGTATTTTATGATCCTTCCATTTTCATCTCGTTTAACCTTAAATACCCATTTCAGACCAATAGCCTTCTATTTGTCTGGTAGGGTGGCTAGCTTCCATGTCTTGTTTTTATTGATTGCGTTAATTTCTGTCTGCATTGCTTCGGTCCACTTCTTATCTCGTGTAGCCTCTTTGTAATTTCTAGGCTCTTCCTCTAGTAGTAGCAATTCATTACTTTGCACTTCTGGTGCTCGATCATAGATTTCAGATAAGTTTCTGAACCCTTGAACTGGGGTATGATCATATGACCTTGATGAACTTGCTATTGATGATGTATATCCAGCAGACTCTTCTGAATTAGGCTCATAGGTATATGGTGGAGGTGTTGATAGATTGTCTAATGGTTGTACAATCTCATCATCAAACATATCACCTTGAGCATTATTTTTCATGGGACTTGGTGTACTCACTTCATTATTGGTTTCTGAATCTTGAGTGCAAACTTCATTAATGATCCTTGAACTTGATGTTCGGTTATCATTTATAAGAAAGTCTTTCCATTCGGGTTCCTTTGGATCAACATTATCCAAATAACCCTTCCAGTCCCATCCATCACCTTCTTTGAATTTTACATCCCTACTAACAATAATCCCCTTCGTTACAGGATCAAATAATCGATAAGCTTTTGATCCTGGTTCAGTTCCTAGGTAAACCAATTTCTTGCTTCTATCATCTAATTTCTTTAGATGTGGCTTGGTTACCTTTGCATAAGCTTTGCATCCAAAAACTCTAAGGTGTCTCAAATTCGGTTTTCTACCCTTTAATAATGCTTCATAAGGTGTAGAATCCCTCAAAGCTTTTGTAGGTACCCTATTTAAGACATATACCGCATGTCTAATAGCTTCAGCCCAAAAATTTTGTGGCATATTCATAGCCTTCAACATACTCCTCATCGTGCACATTACAGACCTATTCCTTTTCTCTACTATCCCATTTTGTTGTGGAGAGTATGGTGTTGTAAGTTGTCTGAGTATGCCATTTTCCTTGCAGTACTGTGTGAATTCCCTTGATGTGAATTCACCACCTCTTTCTGTCCTTAAAGTCTTTAACTTTTTTCCAACCTCATTTTCCACCTTCAACTTGAATTCCTTAAAAGTCTCAAATGCTTCATCTTTTGAATTCAAAAAGTACACCGACATGTACCTAGTACAATCGTCTACTAGCAAAAACATGTACTTCTTTCCCGATTCTGTTGTTGGGGAAATAGGTCCACATAAATCATCAAACACTAAAGTCAACGGTTCTATTGATTTAGTGTTTGTCTTGTTAGGAAAGGGGGCCCTAATGTGCTTTCCTAATAAGCAGGGATTGCACACTTGATTTTTATGACTTATACTGGGTATTCCTTCCACTCATTTCTTCCGTGTCATTTGTTTAATTGAATCAAAATTCAAATGACCCAACCTAGCATGCCAAAGCCATGCATGGTCCTCCAAATTAGTCAATAAACAGATGGGCACACCAACTTTCAAACTGATTTTGTAAAGTCGGTTTCTTGATCTCTCAACTCTCATAAGGAGTTTTTGATCCTGACCATATAGCAACAATATATTGTCTTGCATAAAAGATCTTACACCCATTCTCTATTAATTGTCCTAGGCTCAAGATATTACTTTTTAGACTTGGAATGTAATAAACATTAAGAATTATTCTCTGTTCTTTGTTTTTACATTCAAGTAATATAGAACCTCTACCCTTAATTTCTACATATGACCCATCACCAAAACGGACTCTTCCTGAGATCTTTTCATCTATCTCCTTAAAATGTGTCCTAACTCCGGTCATATGGTTACTTGCTCCATTATCCAAGTACCATAAGCTTTCATCCGTGCTTATGTACTTCTCAGGTTCAATCTCCTTTTCATCTAAGAAGATTTCCTCAACCTTATCTTCTTTATCTTGAACTGCCATCAGGAGCATTGGTTCCATATCTTCTTGAACCAAGTTCGATTGCTCTTGTCCACTATCCTTTAGTTTGCAGTTTCTCCTGACATGTCCAACCTTGTTACACTTGTAACATTTAACCTTACTTAAATCCTTTTCACCCTTCTGGGAGTTATTCTTCTTGAACTTGTGCGCGAATTTCTTCCATTTGTTAAGTGGTTTGGTTTTTTTGTCTTGCTTGTTATTCTGAGATGACCTAAACTTCTCTTGTCCACCATTCTTGAGATATTTCTCATGACTAGAACTGTTGTCATGGTTCGTGAACAGAAGTTTATCTTGATTTTCTGTCGGGTTTCCGCTTAACAGATTCAGCCTTTCTTCAAAGGCTTTCAGCCTACCAATTATCTCATCTAGAGTTGTTTTCTCTACGTCAGAAAATTGTTCTATGGCTGCGACAATCTATAAATCTCTTCGGTACGGAACTTAGAAGTTTTTGTACTAGAGTTTGTTGATCAAAAGTTGATCCTAAGCCACTTGCCCTTGTGACAATACTATTGAGTTTTGCAGAGAAAACATCAATACTGTCATCTTCTCTCATCTTCAACATCTCAAATCGGTTTTGAGAGTTTGAAGTCGTGCCTTTTGCACTCTATCTACACCTATGTGTCTGGTTTGCAGTGCCTCCCAAATTTCTTTTGCATTTTTGCAACTAGCGACTTGCAATATCATATCCTCTGGTAACGCTTGAAATAGATATGCAGTTGCTGCAATATCTTTCTTTTCATCCGGTTGCGTATTTTCACTAGGTTCAATCATTTCCCACAATCCGTTTGCCTTCAGTATGGTTTTTATCCGAATAGCCCATACCGTATAATTCGTTGCTTTCAAAACGGGACATTGGAATTGGGAAATGGTGTTTACTTCCTTTTGAATTATAATTTCCTTTTGGTTCTTATCACTCATCGTACTCTAACTATTCCTATCTCAAATTTCGACTAGATATAGGAATTTTGGAAATTATATTCAATTGCTAAGAAAAGAAAAAAGAATAAAATTCAGGTTTAAAATTAGAATGTAAAACCTGGATTTCCGACGATTCCTTTGATGAGACCTGTTTTCCTTTGTAACCGTGGTCCTCTCTTTCTTGAATCTCTTAGACAACCTTCCTTCGATTTCTTGACCACTAAAACCCCTTTGATGGTTTTCTTTGTTCCTTGAAAAACTCTCACCCCGAATACCGAAACTATTTGGTATTCAAATGCTAATAGAAACTAGCATGTACTACCCAAAAAATTGACCTTTTGTAAACTTTGCCCAAAAACTTTGTATTTTCACAATGATTAACAAAAAAAAATTTATTTGTTAATTTATAAAAGATCAAAAGTAAAACAGAGAAAGTTTGCCAAATTTCTTTTCTTTTCTTTTGTTTGACTTTTCAAAAATGTGTAGTCTTTTCTTTTTGTTTCTATCGAGGTCAATTAATGAAATAAACTAGTGGTTTTCTTTTTCCTTAAAAAAACACCAAGAACACAAAAGAGTTCTTCTTCTTCCTTTTGTAAATCATGAAAAGAAAAGAAAAATCTGCACCTCTTTTTTTTCTCTCGCGTCCTTCGGTCCAACAAGAACAACCAGATGTTCTTCTTTCTTCTTCGAAGTGACAAAAAAAACGCAGATGAGTTTTTTTCTTTCCCCTTTTGTTTCTCGATCAGCAACCAAATCCGAAGAACAAAAACAATTTGTTCCTTTGATTTTTCGTATCCTCCGATTCGCAAGAACAGTCTGATGTTCTTCCCTTCCTTTTTCGGAGCCAACAAAACACACGCAAATGTGTGTTTTCCTTTGTTTCCCTGATCTGTTTGTCCGAAGAACTCCCTGTTCTTCTTTGTTTTTCTGTCCGAACCAACGATCGAACACACCTCTTGTGTTTTTTTGGTTCCAAATCTATCTACAGAAAAATGCCCCTAACTTCCTCGATTTTATTCCGGTCCTGGAGTGCCAAAATCGAAGCCTAGGCTCTGATACCAATTTGTTGCCCAGTAGGGTTTCAATCAAAGAAGAAACATGTAACAAATGTAAAGGATTGATTCTAACTTTTAGTTTATTGAATCAATATATGAAAATATTACACAACAATTCATACTTCTAAAACAAAACATAATAGCCTATTTATAGAACTCGAAACGGTGCCTCCAAGGGACGCGTTGGTTCGTTTGGGATGTCAACCGCTAACCACCAACCGCCGTGTAACCGTCAACCACCAACCGTCGTTCCTAACTAACTGATATAACTAACTATAACTAATTAACTAACTAACAAAGTCTAACGGAACTAGCGAAAGTAAGGAGATTAGTCTAACGACGGTCCACATCGGTTGATTGTCCCCCATTTCAAATGTCAAAGTTCTCGGTAGAACTTTTCCGGCTTTGGAATTCTTTTTGTTTTTCCTTTTGATTTTTTTTTCGGGTTCCGCAAACGGCTCTAGTAATTCTGGTGTGAAATCTCTGAAACCACAACCAAAATGATCAAGGGCATCTTGCGGGATAAAATATAAAAACTAAAAGCTAAAATTAAAACTAAAAAGCAAAGAACTTGCAAGAGATAGAATCTCTCACAAGGATCGATTAACTAAACAACTAAAAGACTTAACTAAATAAACTACCGTTCCCCGGCAACGGCGCCAAAAACTTGATGCGGTAATATTTGTATATAAAAACAGAACCAAGTTTAACCCTTTATTTACCCAACTAGTACTACCACATTCACAGGTAAGCGTACCTGATTGTGAGTTATATAGTGTAGGAAAGTACCCGGTATCGGTCTTACCACTGGGAACGGTCAAGTTATCTAATCAAATCTTTAGAGTTTAATTAATTAATCTAACTACAACTAAAAAGGGGGGTTTTGTGAAAAGAGTTTTAATTAACTGAGACACCACTGAAAAGTAAATTACTAAACTAAGACGCAAACAAACAAAGATTGATTTAAATTAATGAAAGACAAACAAGTACTTATTATGGTTATGGAGATTCCTCTTGTGGATGATTAAAATACCGAAAGATATAGTTTATTTGATTATTGTAAGAATTTAAGCTAAGGCACCCTAACATGCGTATCTGCGATTATCAACCAGGTTGGTCTCCCGGCCCAATTACAGGGACTTATTGTCAAAAAGTCTAGTAAAAGTCACCCTAATCAGTGTTAAGTCGTATGACCCTACAATACAATCTACTCTCGGTCAGTGTAAACTGCTTACCACGTCTCTCCGCGTCACTAGAGTGAAAGGTAAGGGGATTGATTAACCTATTGGATTCTGTCTATTTATTGTCAGAAAATAAACACACCGAATCAATGACTTCAACTAACCACAGTCTAAACACCAATATAGGAATCAACAGATAAACATTCAATAAACCAAACATAGCTATTGTATTAAAACCAAAGTGAAATCATCCAACAAGAGTAATCAAACCATAAGAAGTACTAAACCTAACTACTCACTAAACATACTAATAAACGAAAATGAAAATGAAAAGAAAGACATTATGCAGACCATGCAACGGGAGATGATCGGACACCGGCTAGACGACTCCGGGTGAGGATCGGCCCACACTGATGGCTCATACACAAGTCTCTCTCACTACTGACTCTATTTTTTATTTTCTCATTTGATTTTATGATGGTTAACACAATAGGAGAAACCTATATTTATAGGACAAGAAACGACCCACTTCGCGTTTGCGAAGAGGCATCTTCGCGATGCGAAGCACTTATGAAACCCTCTCTTTCCTTTTCTGCTCATTCTGGAATCTTCCATAGAGAGTAAACACTATTTTCGCGGTGCTAAACTTCTGAACTCCAACGCGAAACGGGTGCAAAGCAAGAATCTTCTAGAAATCAGCCACTTCGCGATCGCTAAGGTGCTTCTGCCCACTTTTTGATCATTTTTCATTTTTTTTTCGCTTCTTTTTGTACTTTTTTGCTCAACGGCCTCCAAAACCTACAAACTCAGAAATATGGAATTTCGAGAGTAAAATGCATGAGAAATGGATAGAAATGGGATAAAAACATTCAAATTATAACGACCAAAACATGTATAATTTAGGAGTCATCAGACGTGCGATTCACTTCGAGGTTCTGGGGAGGTTTCATGAGGATATGGGAACTAAACTGCAGTTTAGCACTGCGTTTCACCCTCAAACTGATGGACAGAGCGAGAGGATGATTCAGACTCTCGAGGATATGTTGAGGGCGTGTGTGTTGGATTTTGGTGGTAGTTGGGATACCTATCTACCGTTGGCTGAGTTTTCATACAATAACAGTTATCATGCCAGCATGACTCCTTATGAGATGTTGTACGGAAAGAGGTGTAGAACTCCTATCTGTTGGGGAGAAGCGGGCCAGCGAGAGTTAGGGAGTATCGAAATCGTGCAAAAGTCGTCAAAAGAGCTATGCTGACAAGCGGAGGTCGGATTTAGAGTTTAGTGTGGATGAAGATGTGTTACTGAACGTATCGCCATGGAAGGGGGTGATCCGATTCAGAAAGAGGGGCAAGCTCAGCCCTAGATTCATCAGACCCTTCAAGGTGATAGCGCATGTGGGTAAGGTGGCATATAGACTTGAGTTACCACCGGAGCTCAGTCAGATACACAATACCTTCCATGTGTCACAACTGAGGAAATGCTTAGCTGATGAGGCGGCTCACATTCCGATAAATGACATTCAGGTTGATGAACGGCTCAACTATGCTGAGAGGCCGATTGCGATATTGGAAAGGAAGACCAAGACCTTGCGAAATAAAGAAATTGGATTGGTGAAGGTCCAGGGGAGCATCACAAAGGGTCGGAGTGGACATGGGAACCGGAAGCCGAGATGAGGGCGAACTATCCGGAACTGTTCCAAGCTTGAGCGATTTCAGGGACGAAATCTTGGTAAGTGGGGGAAAGTTGTAACGCCCCATTTTCCAAAGTTAGTATTTTAACAACGTTAGTGTTATGATATGTTAACTTTTGGATTATTTTGTGAAGTGTAGAACTTTAGGGGGCTTGGTGTAATTCTTCAAAGTGGAAGGTTGTGTTTTTGTATAAATATGGTTTAAAACCCTAGCTTCTCCCATAATCCTCCTGGGAGCTGATTTGGAGAGTCAGAGAGGAAGGGTTGGGCGATTTTGGCGATTGTGCAATTCACAGTTGATTACTGAAATCTATCAAGGTATGAATGTTAATTCCTTAGTATATTGTTGTTTTTCGAGTCTAAGGAACAGTTAGGTTTTGGAAGTGTAAAAGTGAAATTGATGATCAATGGATCATCGATTAGTTGTTTTGGAATCAGTTTATGTTATGGGATTGTTGTTAATAGTTTTGGGGTTGTTAAATTACAAGTTTTTGGTTGTGAATCGTCTGGTTCGAAGCCTTGGGTTGAGAAACCACGATTTTTGGTCGTTTCCTCGAAAATTGGTCGATTTGGGAGGTTCCGGAGCCGTCTCGCGCCTCGAAGAGTAACACTCGCGCCGCGAGGAGTGTAGCTCACGCCGTGAGCAGGTCAGCTTGAAGGAACTCGTTCGTTGTCATCTTGCAAGCGCAGGAGTGGGACCTCGCGAACGCGAAATTGTTCTGTTTTGACTTTTGAACTTTTTCCGTTGGGGCTCGGTTGGGGTTTTTGGGTTCATAAACCCCTAGGGGATGTTAGTACTTGATGATTCGTGAAGTTTGGGAGGAATTGGACTAGCGTAGCTAGGTCATTTCGGTTAAGGGGTCGGATTATGTGTTAGAATCCATTTCTGGGTTGACTTTTGATATGTGTGCACGTGTGTATGTATTATAAATGCTTAATACGTGTTTGTGGTGATTCAAGTGCGTGTCTTGAGGCGTTGTGACAGGTGAGTACATTAACCCTCTATGTGTAGCTATGTATGCTAATTGCGCGTATACGTGTTGTGGTTTAAATGAGAGTGGCTTGCTTGTGTTGGCCGTGCCCATTGTAGTGGTGGTGGCCACCGTGGGTATCGGTGGTGTGGTAGCCTGGTACCAGAGTCTGCAGTCTTTGATGGTAGAGAGCCGTAAGGACATTTGTGTGTTGCATGCTCAGTTCTTGTTACGCATGTGATTATGTGATATGTGGTTTATAAATAGTGTGGTTTGTGCTCACTAAGCGTAAAGCTAACCCATAGTGGTTCTATCTTTTTAGTTGCAGGTACTTCCGGCTTGGATATGGGAAAGGGACCGGCTTGATGCTCCGACATGGTCAAGGCTAGGCTCAATATTTTGGAAAACGTTATTTTATGATTGAGACTTAAATTGTGTGGTTGCTTAAACTTATTATTTGGTTTTGTTGAACCTCGTTGAGGAGTTCTTTGATTAAATGTTGGATTTTATTTTAAACATTATAATTTTTTAAACTTGACTATTATTATAATACTTCCGCTGTTAAGGTTACTTGAATGAGTTTGTTAAATGTTTCCGTTAAATATTGTAAAAATTGATTTAAGTTGTTATAGAGAGACACAAAAGAGAAAGAGGGATAAGTAGAGGGGGAGAGAGAGAGAGAGAGGAGTTTCCTCACGGGATGGCGAACCCAACGAGGTCCTAAATTGCAACCCCAGAGGGGTGGGAGTTGGTGTTCCCCCTTTACCCCGCTACCAGATCGACCTCTCCCCACTAAGCGAGGTTGCCACTCTGTCCCTCCTTAGAGGACATAAAGTTCATTTAATTTTTGTTTCTTTAACTTCCAAATGTTATATATATATATATATATATGTATATATATATATAGTATTAGGTTCAAAGTGGAGCATGCATGAACGAGTCAGACGCTTCTTCTATTCTTTTTCCTGGCGCAGCTGGGCCATCCTGGACCTGAACCAGAGTGCTAAAAATGAGAAGTAGAGAAGTGATCTTCACCACTCATCCGGTCAATAAAGGCGGCTTTGACCGGGTCCCCTCTGTAACAGCCAGGCGACCGTGGTTCGATATTGTCCGCTTTGGAGACACAGGGCCCTAACCGGTCACCCCTACTCCCTCACGGTTTTGCTTTGGAGTTGCCCAGTCCAGGTCACAACCCAAAACGCGTCTCACCAGGTGAGGTATCAACACACCTTATAAGGAGTGCTTCGTTCCCCTCACCAGCCGATGTGGGACGAGCTGTTACACTCTCCCCCCCTTACGGACACAACGCCCCCGTTGTGCACATCGGCCCGGTCCTAGCTCTGATACCATCTGTAACAGCCCAGGCGACCGTGGTTCGATATTGTCCGCTTTAGAGACACAGGGCCCTAACCGGTCACCCCTACTCCCTCATGGTTTTGCTTTGGAGTTGCCCAGTCCAGGTCACAACCCAAAACGCGTCTCACCAGGTGAGGTATCAACACACCTTATAAGGAGTGCTTCGTTCCCCTCACCAGCCGATGTGGGACGAGCTGTTACACCCTCCTTTAATAATTTCTACCCTCCCATGAATCGCGTCAATCCTCCGTGATCGCGTCCACCGTAACCGGTCAAAGCCACCTTTATTGACCGGATGAGTGGTGGAGATCACTTCTCTACTTCGTACTCTCTCTCTCTCTATATATATATATATATATATTACACACTTGTGCATTTGAGAGAAAATACAAAAATATAGGCAAAAGACCAAAATTCCCTAAGGGTGTGTTTGGTTTGCAGACTACATGGGACAGGACGGGATAAAAAAATTTAGGCCCATGTTTGGCATGACATGGGACAAGGAGAAGGTGGGACAAGGTGGGACTAATATCATTTTGATAGGACAAAACCAGTGTTTTTTGGTTCCACCCTTTTAGGTGGAACAACATTGGACTATTCTCAAAAAGACTTATTTACCTTTTAACACAACCTAATACAAAGAGATCGAACTCCTCTAAATCAATCAGACTAAGCATCTGCCAAATTAAACTCCTCCAAAATAAACTGAGATTGAATGCCTGATGAAACCTACCCCTCCAAATCGATCCTACTATAAACGTTGCCTCTTAAATCGAACCTGTTCTTCCAGATCTGTGTTATGTAGGCGGTGTTGGGAGAAGAACCTAGAAGATGACTTAATTTATAAGAAAAAAAACCTAAAAGATGAATAGAAAGATGATTTCCTAGGCAATGAAGTGTAAGGAAGAATGAAAAAGGAAGAACGGTGGTGGTGTTGACTGATTACAACAAACGTTGAAGAGGAAAAAGAAACTCTTCCTTTTTCTGAAGAAAGAAACATATGGCGGCGATTGGGGAAGAAGCTGAAGTTTCATACGTGGGGTTGTGGTGTTTATTTGGATTCTTAAGCTTTTTTAATAAGATTTCAAAAATAAAGTAAAATTATGTTTTATTTTTTTCTCAATAGGTTTGCATATATTTTTAAATAATTTTATAAATAAATTATAAAGTATGGTTTATGTAACTTATTTTACCTTTTATAAATAAAGTCATTTATATATTAATCAATTTGTATCATTGAAAAGTATTATATGTTAAAAGATATATAAAAACATTTTAAGGGCATTCTGGTCATTTTAACAGTTCTGTCCCATCATATTTTAGTCATACCAAACGTTGGACAGACAATTAGTCTTGTCATGTCCAATCCTGTCCAGTCCCGTCCAGTCCCGTCATGTCCCGTCCCGTCCCGTCCCGTCCCGTCTCATCTAGTCTGTGTACCAAACGCTACCTAAATGAAATATACTTGATGTATGGACTTAACGTCTGTTAGAATTAGACACGTGGGTATAAGCAAATTAAAACAATAAGATGTAATTTCGACTAGTAGTTCTCATAATTCAGCAAACAAGGTGTACTATTTATGTAATTTTCCTTGGTTATTTTTGTTCACATCGATCCAAGTTAAATGGTCATAGAGATTATTTTGTGATGGATTAGAGTGAATATGAAATTATTCAGACTTGTTGGTCAATATTTATAACTACGATGTTTGTTTTGGTTGTTGTTTGTAGTTTTTTTATTATATTATTCTTGGTCTTCTATCTTATCTTATGTAGTACTCTATTTGGTTTAGTGGGTTGTTGCATACTTGCATCTACTAATGGGCTAACAAATTTATTAAAATATGTCGTTCATTATTTTTGGAATATCAAGTTTCTATACATCATATATATAGAATTTGTTTGGTTGTAATACATTTAATATGCTAATCATATCTATATGACTATATTTACCCAACAAGTTGATTACTTTTTTTTAACGGCAGAAAAACACACACCCAACTAACCTACTCCTAAAATCTACTCCTAAATTTACACCACTGTCCACGACGGGACTCGAACCCACAACTACAAGGGAATGGGACACCTTAACATCACTCCAAATACCGTTGGACTACAAGCCCGTTGGCAACCAAAGACCTATATATATTATGTATTTGGGCAAAGTTCTTTTTACCACTTTACTAATTGAACTACACCAAGGCTATTAATCATGTCTATAAACTTTGATCATTAATATTTTCTTTATATACGTCTAATCCTTAATTTTTGTAAAGAACTTGTTTTTATATAAAAAAATCACAAAACTGAAACTCGAAAACCAATTCAGAGGTTGAGAAACACTATTTGAAGTTAGAATGTTAAATAAATTAGACTATTCCAAGAATAAATGAAATGAAATTAGTAATATATTTATCAAATTTGCTTTCTAAAATATTGAAATCTTAGATCTTTTAAATTTAAATGTTTAATTAAGGTAGAAAACAAAATCAATGGTTAAAAAACAAACTTTATATTAAAAATGAAAAGAACATCTTTAATGAAAAATATCAATAAGTTATTTATAAGATTTTTACTTACATAGTTAATAACATAGTATAAAACCATAAATAATGATTTATAAAAATTATTGTCTATTAAAACTCTATAAGACAAACACATTTCAAATTCAAAAAACAATATGTGAAAGCAAAATAAATAATACTCGAAGCAAAAATTATAGGTACTGAAGATAATTAACTAACATTCATTTATTTTTTTATGTCATAAAATTGTAAAGCTAAAACAAAAGATCATTTGATTATCCTTTCTTCAAGCGAGCCAAATCAAGCGTTCAAAGGTTTAGTACCAACGAAACAACGGCATTACAAAAAACTTCATTCCAGATTGACAATGGAAACCGTTGCTTTCTCCACAAGCAAAGTAATATGGCTTCCATTTGTTGAGCACAAACTCAAACCCTTCTCCTTCACCTTGTGATGTGTTTGCCACACGTTTCGCCCATCTTAGGTCGCACCTCAAAAAACTCCATAAATTTGGTAGCAGATAAATGCTATGTGGATGTGCATTGCTATTGCTAGGTGGATCAAATTTGAACACTGTAGCAACATCAATTTCAATAGCGAATCATATGAGGAGATATGTATGTTCGATTGGTTACTAAGATTATAGCAGTTTCAACAAATTAGGTTAAATGAAATTTAAAATATAATGAAACCCGAAAAGCATAAAGATACATACCTAGAGTATCGTTGAAGAAGAATGGAGCATTCGTCCTAGCCCATTCAGTATAATTAAACCCAAAGCGCCAATTATCAGATCCACCAACAATAATCCTTCTAGAGTTTTGAATTGGGTTCGTGTGTCTAAATGGCTCATTGGTATAGTTGAATCCAAAGTTCCAATTTTGGGGACCCTTTTGGAAGTTGGGATTGCTTGATCCAATTGCCAATATAGCATATGTTATGGTTATGAGAATAAACATTCTTGTGTACATTAAAACCATTTTACTTGTGTTTGAGCTTTCTCAAATGGAAGAAAAGGAAAGTAATGAAATAAGGATGGGTTGGTGGTTAGTGAAGTTTGAGAAATGTGTTTATATAGAGATTATTGAAGCATAGAATTGAAGTAACAAATAGAAATCAGCCTAATTTTGGCTTAGTTGGGTTGGTGTAATGTTGAAACCTTAGGATCTTTACATTTCTTGTGTTCTCATTTGCACTTAGTAGAAATGAAGTGGATATATTGGAAATTAAGGTGCAATCAAAAAGTTCAACTATATGTATAAAACTATAAAATTCTTAAACTCGTTATAGTTTATAGTAGCAAATTGACTCAATAACTTCTATTTAATTGTAACTGTGGTTTAATTTGAATTATATGATTTATTGGGTTAGCCTAATGCTTTGATCTTTGAGACCTTGAAAATTCGGATGTAGAAGTAAACCTGATCCTATTTGACGTAAAAAGTAGATTTAGGAGTCCTTTTACCACGTCCTTACTGGTTAAGAGCTTACCAACAAGAGATCCACATCAATAACCTAATGTTGTAACATCTTTGGCCATGAAAATAGATTACTGTAAATTATTTTTAAACATGGTAAGCATTTACCGGGTAAGAGTATTTCTCACACTTAATGGGTAAGAGTTTGGACCTTGGTTGCTTGCCATGTCTCAGTCTCTCTTCTCTCTTTTTTTGGAACGCACGATGGTATCGAACCAACGAACGACTATCACTAACACACACGCACGCCTCCTCGGCGGTATCGGGCATCCACGGGCATCCCACTAATCCGTGGTTGTCCCAACCCAGCTTACGCTGGACCTAGAGCCCAAGCACAGTCTTTCACTGGGCTGGGGGCAGCCATTACTCCCCTTGGATTCGAACCCGGGTAGACTGGGATGCTATCAACCCCCCCCCCCCCCCCACACACACACACACAAGGATGTTACCGCTCTTAGGAGGACCAACTGAGCTGGACATGATTTGTATGTCTCAGTCTCTTAGCAGGTAAGTTAACACCATGATCATTTGATAAAGTAAATAATATTGGTAAACGCTAATCCGGATAAGCATTTAATTAGTAAACCGCCCTTTAATGTTTGAGATAAATTTACTTAGCTCTTTTTTCTATTGCGAAGGTGGCTCAAGTTTGAATTTGAGCTCAAAACCGAAATAACTATGTTGTTTCGGACCACCTTGGTGGGTATCATTTGTAATGATTGTTACATATATGTGTGGGTCGGTCCTAGTTTGTATGATGAATTTAAATACGAAGGTGATGATTTGTGTTATTTGGCTTTTTAATTGGAAAGCCGTCTTTGACATCTCCAAATGCGGCCAGGTCAAAGTCAACTGAAAAGTTGGGTTGGTAAAAAAACACGAAATATGAACGTATCCAAAAAAACATGGAGAATAAGGAATGTTAAGTTTTAGTATCTACAAGTTCATGGATGATTTTATTTTTATATTTATGTTGATGTAGATCCAACAAATGTATTCATGAATTTAATTAAAACAAATGTTTTGTTTTAGTCACCAAGATTTAAAAACAAGTGTTCATATTGGAACCTTGAAAAAAAAAAAAAAAAACATAACACCCTTGAAGAAACAACTATAGCCTTTCTTTACCATTCAAATTGGTCCCTTGTGACTCCTTAAGAAAGTACCTTATTACCGAAATTAGCATACAAAATTTACAATGGAAAATGAAAGTAATAGGTTGTTATTTTGGAATATATTTTGAACCACGAAACTCTAAATAGTTTTTCCAGTTAGCTCGAGCTGTAAATGCGCACACACGTACGAGTTCAATGGTCTAAGGTCAATTCACGCCACCTCTCCTTGCATGCACACGTGATGACATGAAGTGGGTTTTTTTTTTGTTAAACAGTATTGTTGATATTCTATAACACAAATACAAGCGATGGCTAATCAAATTATATATTTAAAAGTCGTAAATGGTTTTGTACTCATGTGCTTTTTATAACCTTGGGATTCCGATCAGTTTGTGCATATCACAACAAATTTTATGAGGTCAAGGAATTAGCAGTCATAGAAATCATCCAACGAACTCGAGATGACTTAGCTCTCATGTACTTGTAAGTTTATTTATCCCTTCTTTCTCTATTTATCTTGTATTCTTCTCTTCTTCTCTTCTTCTTTTCAAACTCAAAACATATTCTACCTCTACCGTAACAGCTAACTTTTTCATTTGAAATCTTCACTTTAATTCCATAAGAAAGGCGTATTCGAACACCCTATGCACATATTAGTCATGACTAATTGTGTATACGTATGATGATGCATGATTTTATTGTAAAACGATGATAAAAATCAATATAACTTCACATAAGAAAAAAATTGACATTGTATTTAAATAAAACAGAAAATTACAGGTGGTGGTTGCACACATTTAGCTAATTTAATTCTTAATAATAAATTATTGATATTCATGACAAATTAAATCAATAAAATTCTTCTTCTTTTATATACTTTGTTTAATACAAACATGCAGGAAACTTTAGAGTTTTGGATTTAAAGATAAAGGCGTAACTTGTTTTAAATTTAATGGGGTATTTTTTGTGTATAAAGATGGGCAAAATTATATCGTATTAGTATGACTCAATGATTATCATGTATTTAAGCCTAAAACGCGTATCTCAATTACTTATTAGTTAGTTTTATAAAGTTCAAAGGGGTTCCAACGGGTCGCCCTCGTTCCGTATATCAGTTCTTTCGAATTTCTCGTCTCGTTTAATTCAATGAAAGGAGGACCTTGAGCGTGGTATTTTTTGTGTATAAAGATGGGCAAAATAATATTATATCGTATTGTGTGTACATGATTATTTGTAAACTTAAAATTTAAGGTATTATGCATTAATAAAATAATACTTAATATTTTATAACTTGTTTTTAAGAATTTTACTTACCTGCTCTGTGATGTAATATTGATAACAATTGAAACTACAAATATTTCATTGAAATCCTATAAGACAAACATTTTTCCAATTAAAAAAAACAATATGTGAAGCAGAATAAAACAATACTGGAAGCAAAAATTTATGAAACTTGATACAATTTCACTTATTTTCTTATGTTTTAAAATGGTAAATGGTAAAGCTAAAACAAAAACAATTGTTTCATCTTTCTTCAAGTGTAAAAAACCAAGCGTTCGAAGGGTTAGTACCAACGAAACAATGGCATCACAAAGAACTTCATTCCTGATTGACAATGGAAACCGTTACTTTCTCCACAAGCAAAGTAATAAGGCTTCCATTTGTTGAGAACAAACTCAAACCCTTCTCCTCCGCCTTGTGAGGTGTTGGCCACACGTTTCGCCCACCTTAGGTCGCACCGCAAATAACTCCATAAATTTGGCAGTAGATAAATGCTATGTGGATGGGCATTGGTATCGCTAGGTGGGTCAAATTTGAACACTGTAGCACCATCAATTCGAACATCAAACCATATGAGGATATATATGTGTTCCATTAGTTGATAAGATTAATAACATTTTTAACAATTTGGGATAAATGAAACTTTAAGTTATAAAAATAATTAGAAATACTTAGTCCTGGAACCATAAGAGTACGTACCTAGAGTGTCGTTGAAGAAGAATGGAGCATTCGTCCTAGCCCATTCAGTGTAATTAAACCCGAAACGCCAATTATCAGACCCGCCAACAATAATTCTCCTAGAGGCTTGAACTGGGTTCTTGTGTCTAAATGGCTCGTTAGTATGGTTGACACCAAAGTTCCAATTTTGGGGACCCTGTTCGAAGTTTGGGTTGCTCGATCCAATGGCTAGTATTGTAGCAGTTATGGTTATTAGAATGAGCATCTTAGTGTACATCAAAGCCATTTTACTTGTGTTTGAGTTCTCTCAAAATGGAAGAAGATGGCGTTTGAAAGTAATGAAAGATGGATAGGTTGGTGTCTTGGTGATTTGTAAAGTTTGGAAAAGATGTGTTTATATAGAGATTATTGAAGCATGAGAATTCAAGTAACAAATGGAAATCAACCTAATTTTGGCTTAGTTGGGTTGGTGTAACGTTGAAACCTTAGGACCTTTACTAAGTCCTTATGTTCTCATTTGTGCTTAGCAAAAATATCAATATAAGAAAATGGATGTCTTTGGGGGAGATAAGCATTTGTACAATCTAATAGTCTAGTATCAATATTTTGAAGTCGATTAAAGTCATTCCAGTTATAACTTGAATGTAAAACTAAATTCAGTCATATTCAATTTAAAGAGGAACTTCAATTATTGAAACAAAGGAGTCGTATGCTTAATTATCCAGGTATGTTCTTACCAGGTTATATTACGTTGACCGATTAATATTGTAAAAACCCAGAATTTTACACGGTAATTCGGTAAGAGTGAAACAAGGATCAAAATTTTTACGGGGATGGATTATTGCATTTGCATATGACGCAGTTTTATTGGACTAAATCATGCTCGATAAGATGAATGATAATATTGAATTTTACTGCTAAACACTTATCGAATAAGTGTTTGAATAAACAGACTGCAAATGTTACTTATTTTCAATTTAAGCTCCTCCGCCTACCATATATTGTTCATATTCTTGAATATAAAGAGAAGGAAAATTGACATATAAATTGGAGAAAATTTAAAAATGAAAACTTTAACTCTGTAAATAAAATCTCATATTGTCGAATTTATGCTTTTAGGGTTGGTTTCCGAAAAGGAAATTATGATGAGTCGGGTAAGAAGGGATCTTCATTTTTGATCAGTCATAATTGAAAATCAACAATATTTGGCTACACAGAGATGCAACGGGTCAATTCATGTGAGAATCATAATTCATAGGTGGGAGTGAGATTAAAAGTGGTAAAACATGAAGAAATTATTTTGGTGTTGTTTCGCCAAAAAGAAAACTACTTTATATTTTTGTATGTATGTTTGAATGAATATAAGCTAGCTTATTGATAAACTACTTTAAATTTTAAATAACTTATGGAAAAAAAATTTGATTATTTTTTTAAGTTATAACTTTGATTAATATTATTTATTGATTAAAATAAAATTAGATATAATTACTAAGAAATATTAACTGATTAATATTATTTATTGATTAAAATAAAATTAGATATAATTACTAAGAAATATTAAATATTTTAATAAAGTTCAGTAATTAATAAAATTTAATTTTATAAATAATTAAAATTTAATAACTATATTTAATTATACTTTACGTATGAATAGTCATTCTTAATTATTTATGCAAATTTTACAAAATTAAAGCTATATTTATTTTTTTCATAGATAATTAAAATATAATAAAAATTTTAAGAAAATATGTGATCCAATTATTAGTTATATTCTTTTATAAATACTAACTGATTGGTTATATGATATGTGTAGTTCAACGATTTTATTCATATATATATATATATATATTATATGTAATGTTTATTTATTTAAAATAATAGATTAATATATATATATATATATATATTTTTCTAACTTTTTTTACCAAATTCTAAATTAAATTTATAGTATATATAATAATTAATTTTAAGTTCGTTCAATTAACATATTGTATTACTAAAAAAAACTTTATCTTGTTTGTATTAATTAACATGTTATATCATTATAAATTTATTTTAATTGTATTATAAAATATTTATAATTGATTATTTATTCAATATGTCATTTTTGGTCATTTTACATCCTTATAAAGTAGGTTTTGTCATACATAACTATTTCATTAGCTAATTTATTACGACCAACTAACTTATTAGTCAACAACTAGTTCACAATTTTTATTTAACTTATCAATCATAAGCTAATTTATTAATCTAATCCCTTAGTTTATCAAACATAACATTTATATTTACCAACTTCATCTTATTAAAAATGATTGTCGTGTTAGATAAATGAATATATGATAATTGCATTGTTAAATCTTAAATTCTAAAAGGCATTTAGTGGTCAACGTCAACGGCCATAAGCCATTATCTCATATTAAGGGCAAATTCCACCAACCTAAATATGTAATTAACGGTGGCTATCATCGTTTTATAAAACGAGGGATTTAGGTTTGATTTTATTAAATTTTATTGATTTTTACTATAAGCAAAAGATTATAAGAAAAAGAATTAAAATAAGAAGGATAAGAATGAATCTGGATCATTGATTATTTTTATCTCAAATTTATCGTAACAAAAAATTGATCCAATACATTTCATCTTAATGTGTATACAAGGATGGGGATTACTTTCTTATCCTTCTCATAATAACTCCCTTTCTCATCAAAACCCAACCTTTTTGTTGTAAATCTACAATGTTTTTTTAAAGAAAAAGTTATGTATGGTTGAAGTGCTTAATTGTAAATTTGTAATTTACAGAGTTAATAGTTTACAAAACGTAATCTATGACCTAATTGTGTAATTGACCATGGAAATAAAGTAATAAGTTTCAAAAAAGGATGCTCATAAACATTTTAATTGTCTGTTTAGTCGCAACGTCATAAATTTGGAAAAGAATATCACGAATTCAAAGTAATGGTGGAAGTTTAATAGTTTCTCTAGATTTACAAGATTTATTGGTTGATGAATTTGGGTGTTTTTTTATCAGTACATTATATTATATACTTCAGTTAACAAAAAAAAAAGCAACTTATTAAACATTCTACATCATTACCTTGTGGTTTGCATAAATTATTAGACATGAGACAAGACAATAGAGTAAGACTAGACAAGATTGGTTAGGATTGGATAACTGACTCTCTCGTGTCATAAATTGGCGCCCTCTATCCTCACCCTTTCTAAGTGTCATAAATTGGCGCCCTCTATCAATCTATCGTTCCACCAACAAAGGTTCTACCTAGTTTAATCCATATGTATTCATGATCAAATCATTGACATCTTCACGAGACCTCGACTAGCATCTAAATTTACCTTTCTACGATCCAAGATGCAAGTTTCCATCCTAAACTTGAAGGAGCATATGAAACATCTCTTGTATGGGAATTAACATCATATCTTAAGCTTTTATATAGTAATTAGGGATCGTTTTGATAATGGTTTTAATTTTTGTGGCTTAATCGATCGACCAAAGAAACTAGTTGTAAGGATTCAACCATTTATCCAATCCTTTATTCCATATTTGCCTCTTCTCACAATTTCAAATCTAATATGCTATTCCATATTTAAAGAAATCTAGAAATCGATATTTTCCTTAATAAGGGTTTTCTTATTCCCACCCTTGAATTCTTATTTACACCCCATCCACACCCTCCTATCTCACTCCCACTAGTTATCCTACTAATTACAATGTAATCATTATCCTATAATTACTCCAACATTAACTACTTTATTTCTTTTTAACCTTAATTTTTTTTATTTACAACATTAATTATCCAATACACTTTTACAAAATTATTTTTAACATTAGTTATAATATTAACATTTTAATTCTTTTTAACATTAACTATTACACTTTTATTATTTTTAACAATGATTATTTAATATTTTTTTTATTATTTCTACAACTACAACTATAAAATAATCTAATATATTTATGTATGCAATAAATACATTATTGTTAAATATATCACATATAAAAATAATTTTAGCAACAATGATTTTTTTAAAGATTTATTTTAGTAATATGGTATAATTTTTTTTTTCAAAAACCACGTCATGAAATTAAATATTTTTGTCATTTCAAGTATTGAAAAATTTAGAAAAGAAAAGAGAGTGATATAAAATTATTTGATGTGTGGTGTGATAGTAGATTAGAGAGATTAATTTATATAGATGAAATAGTGTTGTTAATAATTAATATATATATATATATATATGTTATAAAAATGCAAGCGATTTACTAAACGAAGTTGTTCTTTAGCAAAAGAAGAAGGCAAGGATACGAGATTTGTAAAATAACATGATTTGTATAGAAACGAGAAGTATATATAAAACCGAGATTTGTAAAGAAAAATGAGTTAGTAAAATGAAAGTTATAAAATAATAAATATTCTTCTTTATTTAACTTAACAAAAAAAGAAGAAATAAAAAATCTTAACATAAATAAACATAGATAAAGTTGGCTTTTTTAAAACTTTCCTTTTCAATATCATTTACACCCTAAACAAGGGTGTAAATAACAGAACCCTTATTGGAGATCAAACATTCAACCTATATATCAACGATTGTATAAATTTGTGGTTAATATAAAACTGATGGTAAATTTGTTATTTTTGCCACTCAAACTGTTTATTCAATACCTTAACCCAACAACAATTTAGCCAAACCCGTTAGTTTCATACATACAAATATAAACTAGGGGACTTTTGGTTAAGGATATTGAAAGGTAAATAATAAGAACGATAATGAAAAATATGGTTCGATTTAATGTAATATTATGAACCCTTTACCTTAAAAGGCTTAAACCCATTGATTTTCATACGTGACTATATTGAGAAAATGATAATTTTAATTCTAGTTAATCCTATATTACCATACATTCCTCCATAATCCATATCTACAAATGTTAAAATGAAACATATTTTGTATTTCATGTCATATCAAAACGCATCTTGGGGGTCAATAGATGTTACCTTTGGTTACGTGGGTTCAAAACCCTGCGACAACAAGTGACGTTATCCAGGTTCTAGGTCGACCTTTGGGTGGGATTGAGACCGACACAAATTGGTCGGATGTCGAAATGGATCCCAAATACCATTGAAACATGTATGTGAGTAAAAAAACACCTTTTAGGAACATATTTTCCTTTTATTGAATCAAAGATCTTGTTTTAGGAATCAACCAAATTCAAAATTTTGAAATAAGAACACTGTCAGTCGCTCACTCCACCCACCACCACCACCACCACCACCACCACCGTCCTTTTCGCCGGCAACCACCCCAGCGCCATGGCCCCTGCGAAGCCAACCGGCCGCGCCATCTCTCAACAAGCATTCGACGAAATGGTAAAGGAGAACATAGACGATCTAGGTATGGAACCAACTGAAGCCCTAACCGACGCCATCGAAACCCTAACCCTTCAAGGCGTCGATCTCTCCGGCATCATCACCACTACACTCCCCGGAGAAACCAATCCTGTCATCCAATCTCTCGATCGAATCAAGCAGTTACAGATTTCCGATTGGACAGACGAAGCAGTTGCAGATCAGGCGCTGGGCTTATTGGATAATCTGGCGGCTTTGTCTCGTGTCGAAGGATCCGGAAATGCCGCAATTGCGACGAGAAACGGAGGAGTGGAGCTGATGTGTTGTATCTGTTCGAAGCTTGGCCGGCATTCGGCACTTGTATCGGCTTTGAATGCATTAGCTGCATTTCTTCATGGTAGTTTCATTTTAATCTCAAGTTTATAGCTTTAACTTTCGCTATTTTGATCCATTAACAAGTCGTATCTAGAGGAGGAGTAACCACCTGGTTAATTAGTTTCCTCTGCCTTTCGCTTTGGTGATCTTTTCGCTTTGAAGTTTAGTTCGGTTGATTTTTCAGTTATATCTGTTTCTTATTGATGGTTCCAATTTGTGTATATTATTTGCCAATTGTGACCTTTGAATTGGATGTTTAAAATGTGAATACATAGAAGATTATGAAGTTCTAATTCTTATTGATGGTGGTTTCAGATTTGAAAAAAGGATTATGGATTCAATGCTAAGTTTTATCTTAATAACCTTAAAATGTTATGATTTTGAAATTGAGCTAGTTATAAGATCATAAGTCATAATAGCCTTATAATCTAAAAGGATGTTTTTATGGAAAAACATTTCTTCAACAAAGAGGTATCACAATTTTATAACCCTTTCATTTTATAGATCCATACATCATGAGTGTAGAGAGTGAGAATAAAATTACCATTGATAACATATGAACAGAGCACATGTTGGTTTATGTAGTAATTATTGTTTAAGGTGAATTATGAATAGATTCTTTTTTTTATGCAGATCTTCAAAGTACAGAAACATTTAGGCAGAATGGTGGACCGAAAATGGTGGTTCATATCCTGCGTGATGGAATTCAAGATGTGAACATCTTGAATAGCGGCTTCTCTGTTGTTGCTGCAGCTGCAACTGGTAATGAGGTTCTAAAGGAATCTTTTATGGACTTGCACATCGATGAGTTGATTGTTTCAATCATGAGGAAGCATAGTAAAGGGAGCATCCCCAGTTTATATGATGCAATTCGAGTTCTTTTGACAGCTGATGATAACCGTGTAGTGGCTTCACAAGTTAGTGCTTAATACTTGATGTTAAATAAGACAAGCTGTTAACTTTAAATCTCAGCTTTCTTTGTACTGTCCGCATTTTAATGGTTTGGTTTGTTTGTTTTCTGTTTCTTTTCTCTATCTCATTTAAGCTCAGGTTCAAATGAGTTAAAATGTTTTTGAATGTATTCTATCCTATGTACGTCTTAAGAGATCCTTAATGTCCATGTTAAAGTATTACATGGTGTCTGTTTTAGGTTTATGGCTATGCTCGACAGTTTGCGAAAGCTGGAATTGCTGAAGCTCTTGTGGAGTCACTTGAAGACGGTATTAGCTCACCAAGTCTTGTATCAGCAACTATTGCACTAAAGGCTGTTGCAGTGAATGTGAGTGCTAAATTCCAAGTGCTAGTAAAATAGGAATGATATGTGGCGTACCCCATAATCGAAATTTATATGTGGAATACTTTCTTCAGGCGCAGTTCAAACTGTAGTTGTTTGTGTTATATTCTTTTACAATTGTTTAGATATGAAGGCTATTGTCTAAATTTCAAACTGGTTGTGAATCCTTTAAACTTGTTTACTATGAACATAAATCCATGATGCACAAAAGACTATGCTTATGTCTTTATTCTGATTAGAGAGGCTTATCTTCTTTTCTTGTCCTTTTTGCAAAACTAAGTATGTCCTCGGTTGTTGATCTTGCCTGTGTCTGCTTTCAGGATGAAATATGCAGATCTGTTGCTGAAAATGGTGGCATAGATTCATTGCTCATTTGTATTGATGATTCTGGTGTACAGGGCAACAAAGTTGTGGCTAAAGCTTGCTGCTCCTTGTTAACCAAGGTTTAACCAAATCTCCTAAATCCTTATAATTGATCACCTGTTTTGAATGAAACTTTCAGTTCTTTTTCTCACAAAGGCATGAGTCCAGTAGAAAGGGGGGAGGGGCTCATTTATACACAGATTCCATAGATTTGAAAGTCAATACTCACTACTCAGTCTCCGTGAATTCCGTTTGTGACAATCTAATTTCTTTTTCTATCTGCAGCTTAGGGTAGGAATCTAGTTAGAAATACTTATATGTCGACCTTTTAATTTTAAAAATTTCAACAACTCAAAAACTGTACCCAAGTTAAATGTCAGAAAGAACTTCAATGTCGTTGTACAGTGCCAGTGTTCTAAAATCCTTGCCTAGGGGCACTAAGCCTTACCCCACCTCTTCAGCTAATTAGGGTTAAGGCCACTTCACCTGATGTGTAGGAGTTCTTGACAGTGCTCTGTTAACAACCAATAATTGAAATGTCTCAAAAATTTTATAGGAATTAATTGACTCAACTTGTGGTCGTCAATCAGCTTCTTTCAACTTGGAGCGAATGTTAGAAATCTTTTCAGGGTAACTCTATCAATGGAACTGGTAATTCAATGGGTAATTGTACCAATAGACGAATATTTAACTCTTAACATTAATGCTTATTTTATACATTAAACTAGACTACTTAAACCATGTGTAACCAAATAAGCACTAGGCATCGGTCAACTGCCTAGCACTGTACGGTGCTTTTGGTGCTTATTTTAGAACACTGTACGGTGCTTTTGGTGGTTGTAGCACAGCCTTTTGTTGCTAGATATCAGCTTTTTACTGATCTTTGCAAGGTTGTCTAGCAAATAGCAATCTATACACGAATAATTATTAAATGGTGTGAAGCACTGCCCCCAGGGCCCAGAAAGACTGAATAAAATTCTTCTGAATTAGTTTCAGAAATGAACTTCCAGGAAAAGCAGTAGATGTAGAAGAAATCTGTAGGTATCTATCTGCATACCAAAGGGTCATTGGCCCAGTGGTAAATCTTAGCCTCCCCTCCCTGGAGGTCAAGGGTTTCAAATTTCACCAAAGGTGAGGAGTGCCAATGAGTATTTTGCCTTGTATAAATATTATATACTTGAAAAAGATTCATCTGCACGTTGAGTTTTATGCTTCTTGACTAGTTTTAAATAAATATATAAAAAACTTGTGCTTCTTGAGGTATTTGCATCCTTGTGATGTATATATTTGACTTGGCTAGTTGGCTGGAAGTGACTACAACAAGAGTGCTATCGTTGAAAGGGGAGGCCTGAATAGACTTATAACGCTTTCTAGCAGACTTGCTGATGATCCTTCTGTCCTCCAAGAGGTAAACATGATCTCATTTCGCTCTGCTCAGTATTTTTGTGCTTTGCATACCTATTTTCTTGGCATCCATAGTTGATGAGTATACCTCTAGAACTCATGTAAACACTTGCACTATCAATGAATAAGAGTAAGTTAAGATATATGGATGAAATGGTGCTTTTCATGGATTTTTAATACCATGGAAGGAAAGTTTGTTGATTTGAAAATCAAGTAGCCAAGAGAATTATTAATGATGGAATTTGAATATGTGATTTAGGTAATGTCCATCATATGTAGCTTGTGCTTGCGATCACCACAAACTGCAGCGTTGGCCATGGAAGCTGGAGCAGGAGAGCTAGCTATCCAAGCTATGCGCAAGTTCCCTCAAGCATTTCAGCTGCAGAAAAATTCTTGTCTCATGATCCGTAATCTTGTTGCCAGGAATCCAGAAAACAGGTTTTGTTGCAAACTCGATTACCTCATATGTATTTCTTTTCCTATCTTATGATAAAAAATTAAAAAAAAATGTGGTTGGACAGGTCTATTTTGCTGAGTAATGGTATTGAGAAGATCATACGGAATGCCAAAGAAAACCACAAAAGCTGTAGAGGTGCGGCCACTGATGCCCTTAGAGACTTGGGCTTAGAAAACTACAACTCGTAGCCTTGTTATCGAATGATATATACACGGTTTTGGTATATAACTTGATTTTCTGCAGGTGAGTCTTTTGTATAAGGAACAGTGGTTTTTTTTCTTTCTGAAGGGTGGTTGCTAATTTTGGTCAAATTTGAAGTTGAGATGCATGTTTTAGTTGTATTACAAGTACTTATGCTTTGTTAAATTTTCATAATCTACTACTGGCTTCCACCCTAACACATTTCTGGTCACTATGATTGATGAAAATTTTAATATTTTAGACTAAGCTACAATTTTGGTCCTTGTAGATGTCACAAACTACCAACAATATCCATTAACTTGCTGAAATGGTCACTATAGTTTGCATTTGCTATGAAAGTGGGAGGCATTTTGGTCTTTGTAACAACCATAAATTCTAATGTGGGTATGACTCAAACTACCAACAATATCCATTAACTTGCTGAAATGGTCACTCTAGTTTGCATTTGCTATGAAAGTGGGAGGCATTTTGGTCTTTGTAACAAACATAAATTCTATGTGGGTACTTATCCAAGGGTAAAGTTGTTATTTGGTTAACTAAGAAAATGATTACTCATGTTTTACACCCTAGTTATTGTACACCTTAGGTAAAAGGACGAAAACACTCCTCAATTAACGGTACTTTGACTTTCGGTGTTAGAGCAAGGGACCGCTCAATTGCAGAAGGATGAAAATGTAATAATTACTCGTGTTTTACACCCTAGTCCCCTTACACCCTTTGGTAAAAGGATGAAAATATTCCTCACTTAACGGTTTTTTTGGCTTATGGTGTTAGAGAAAGGGACCACTTTCATAGCAAAATGCAATTTGTAGTGATCAATTTTGGACTTGTTAAAAGTTTAGAAATGTTGTTTGTAGTATTGTGTAAACCTGACCAAACTTGTACTTTACGCTAGTATTTAATTTTTTTTTTTTTATTTAAAATTTTGAATACAAGTTATATTAGATTACATGGTCTAGATTACTCCCACATAAATGGAAAAATGGAATCAATCAATCCCATAGGTCCCAAAATAAATTTTTTTAACAAATGATATTCCTATGAAAAAGACCAATTAGTTGATTACAAAAAAGAAGTCCAAAGTATATTTGTTATCAAATAAAGAGGATTTTTTTTTAAAAGGAAGCTATAGATATGATCTTTTATCATATAAATATATCCATTTGGAAACTAATAACTATATTTACAGATAATCATTAGAAACAAATAAAAACCAAAAAAATTCCAAGGTTACGACTTCACTCCAACCACTGGCCCTGCCATAGGCATCCCAACACCGACCCTAAGAGACGAAAGCTAGGGAGCAAATGGGATTAGATATAGTGGCCCTAGTTTAAATTGAAAAATACTTTTCTTCTTTCATGAGCTCAAGTTCATCATGAACTTCGTTTGCGTTCTTTTAGATTCAATTTTGCGGCATCGAAAACAATTTGTCATCGTGAATATTTGCCGTCCAAAACTGATCTTTGCTTTTATACATAGCCTTCTAATATCCTAACAATCTTTGCTATTGTTCCAATTTGGTATGTGATAGTTTCCCCATGCCACAATGTTTACAAAAAAAGTTTGGTCATGTTTGGCAGCAAGAAGAAACACTACACATATCTCTCCTATTTTATGGTCAAACCAACAAAATAGTTGACAAAAAGCACACTTCTCATCCATGCTCTTTTGTTTGGGCGACAATATCTTCTGTATGAGATATATTGAGCTCGTCTAATTTGGTATATATGTACCATGAGGTGGGTTCATACGAGAACGATGTCAATTTAAGAAAATTCGAGGACGATTCTCAACCACACATTTTCGGTTATGGTGGACGCGATCATGGAGGATTGACGCGATTCATGGAGGGTGCATAGAGATCGACCATTTGCCACACTATGCGGTTCTTAAAAAGTTATGTTTCTCACATGAACCTTTCTCTATGTACCATTACCAGATCGACCATTTGCCACACTATCTGGTTCCTAATTGAATCAAAGATAGAAACCGGGATTGTTATCCTAGTTGATCAGATGTAATTTTCCATAAGCACTCTTGGAAGGCTTAAACCATAGAGTCCAAAGGACTTCAAGAAAAATACCAACATAGTTCACAATTTAATATGAGAGGCAAATAGGATGCATGCAATTCAACTAGAAACGACTCAAACTCATCGATGGTAATGCTTTTCAGTATGATATAAAAGAAGAAGTGTAAAATATGAATCCTTAATGGAGTTGTTCAGTTATCAGCTCTATGAAAAACACCCTTTACATGATTTGAATCAAATCATATACCAAACAAGCTTTGTAAATGCTTGTGATATTCTACGTCTGAAAGTAAGGTCTCTGGTTGGAGAAGTGTAAGTATAAAAGGAGACAATCTGACAAAATTTAAGAGCCCTGTGAACAAACATAAAAATCATATGGTAAAATGGTGTAAATATATAATTATATATAAAGTCAAGAATTGAAAGGTAGATGCCCACACTTGGATCATATTGAACATACCTCAAAATCATTCATCCACAAAACTATGAGAAAAAAATTTGGAGTATGCTTTCTTCTCTCTTTCGAGTCTATCGGCAACCTACACCCACGCCCGTTATGTTAAATAAGCTAAATTGGTAAAAAGAACAGCCGTGTTATCACAAACGATCCATAATAAAGGTTGTTTCATGTGAACTCACCTTCTTCAGTGCAGCATTGAGCTCCCTTTTTATTGCAGCTGTGAATACATTTTAACACCATCAGCAATCAGGTTTTTGCAAGTCTAAACTTTGAGCTTTCGGCTTAAGAATTGAGACAAATTCTAGACACATACTACTTTTCAGTTGCTGATTATTCAAATCCATCAAAATAAAATCTAGTTGATATGAATATATGTTTTCTTCTGAATATTCTTCTACAAGTAAAGAAATGGAGCTTAGCGCA
Organism: Centaurea solstitialis; assembly: GCA_030169165.1. Classification (NCBI taxonomy): domain Eukaryota; kingdom Viridiplantae; phylum Streptophyta; class Magnoliopsida; order Asterales; family Asteraceae; genus Centaurea; species Centaurea solstitialis. Next base: position 36,294,224 of record CM058041.1, on the reverse strand, counting down.
TAAAGGGGTAGACCAGTGAACTTACGGCCATGTTTGACAAACATAAACTAGCTTAATTTTTGAACTTATTGAAACACCACGTTTGGTAAGCCATAAACAAGCTAGCTTATGCAGCATTTTTGAAAAACTACTTCACGTCGCCTTTCAAACAAGCTTCAAGGCTTTCTTTTTCATTTTTTATTTCCAATTATGGACATTACATTTTACATAAGCGATCAACAACTTTATCATTTACGTAATTTAACATTGTCACCTAGTTTATCAACTAACAGCTAACTTATCCACTATTTTGCGAAACATAGCCTACATATACATAAAGAACTGTTCACATGAATATAGAAAGTATTGAAAATGTCAAATATGGTGTGAATATAAGTAAAAGGTAGTTTAGGAATTAACAGTTGCACTACTCATATGGTTCGAAAGCCGACCTACTTATATGGAAAGTGTTTATGAAGACCCTTTTTCCCAAAAAAAAAGTGTTTATGAAGATAAGTTGTGTCTTGGGGTATGAATTCATTAAGAGGTTTAACCAAATTGATTTCTTGATGTTAATTTCCTTGAGGAAAAACCATAGATTTTGCTTAATGAACAGAAACTGTCAGTGTCTCACCATCATTGGGTTCCAACTCTTTTGCCTTCTTGAAACTCTCAATTGCAGCATCTACCTCAGTGAGCGCCATATGTGCCTGGATGATACCGTTAAATTTTTTACTATAATTACCGCAGTATTAAGGGCTAACCATGCGAGATCTCACATAACTTAACCAGAAAAAGATGCTTAATGAAGTGAAATATGTAATATTTGTTTCTCTAGTATTTTTTTTATCTAGTTGATGGAAAATAACCAACCTGACCTTGGCGAAACCAAGCCTTTGCGTTGTTTTCACCATCACGCAATGCAAATTCTGTGTCAAACAATGCTCCCTTTGCATCCCCTAGTTTCAGTTTACAAGCCTGAGGGAGAGACAGAGAGAAAGATAAGGCATGGTATATCGTTATATGAGAGTGAGCATTAGTGAATGTATAAAAAGTTAAGATTTGCATTGCTGAACATGAATGGGATACTCTCAAGATAGAACATGCTGGAAATAGTAATGATGGCAAGATGCATATTATTTGATCAGAATTCTACACGAAAACATCTTCCTTGTGAGGTAAATTTTCATATGCATATATTTGTAAAAACCTATAGGTATTGGAGGGTTCAATTCCATATATCATGTGACTAAGCTTGTCATTTCATGGTACCAATGTTGCAGAAATCCCAGTAATCTTGGAGCCTAACTTTTGCATAGCATTATCTTAACTGAACTGCATTTATTTGTTTACATGATTCATATTATTCATTATATATTTAGAGGTTGAAGTTTTATTTTACTCAAAGGGGTAGTTCTAAGTATCAAGTCAGTGATAAAAATCAAATATATACAAACCACAACATGCCTTAAAAGTTATCAACAAATACATGTAACTTATATTTCTTAGAAGGATACAAAGAGAGCAAGCGACTAGCTAGGGAGACTTACAGCACTGTTTGTGAATATCTGTGCCTTCTTCTTTCCCAGAGAAATACTTCGCTCTGCAGCATTTAACCAATGGAACAGTGGAGAATCAGTTCAAATGGTAGTATGGTACTAATAAATCATGGAGGATGTACATGTACTACAAAATCTACGTATTAAAAAACAAAAGGATATCGGTCAACCATCATCAATTCCTTCTTTCTCCCAGCAGACATCCAAATAGCGCACGGCTTTCTTATACTTTCTGAGAGCCATTTTATGGTCTTGCTTCTGCACATAATAGTCATTACATATCATGAGCATGCATTTGAGCTTCAATAGGAAGAATCGCTCTTATCTTTTCTATAAAATGTGAATTAGGTTTATAAGAACTACCTTGAAAGCCTCATTCCCGGAAGCCCGGATCGAATCTACAGCATCCAACCACCAAGAGAGTTCACTAGAACTGTTGTCAAGGTCGGCCGGCCAATCAGGATACACATCACCATCCTTGAAAAAGTTTCCAACTCCATCATCTTCCCCTTCTTTAATTTCTCCACAATCAGCAATCATAACATCCAGAGTGGGGCAATCGTTATCACCGGTAGCAACATGCTCAATTGACTTGAGAACTCCCATCCCTTTAACTATCTTTCCAAATACAACGTGTTTTCCGTCTAAATGGGGAGTGCGAGTCGTGGTGATACGAAACTGGGATCCATTGGTGTTGGGGCCAGAATTAGACATTGCTAAGATTCCCTTTCTTTCATGTTTCATTTCGAAATTCTCATCTTCAAAAGTTGGACCGTAGATGGATTCTCCACCAGTACCATCTCCAGCAGAAATGTCTCCACCTTCAATCATAAAGCCTTTGATGAGGCGATGGAAACAAACCCCCTGAAGTCGTCGAAGGTGAGCATTACAACAACTTCCAATGAAAAGTGAATGAAAAATCCAAAAAGTAAATAGCACTTGTTACCAGTAGATAATCAATCAATCACCCCTTACACCCTATATTTCTATATAGATGAATGAAGGCATTTAAGACCTCCGTGTTGCAGAAATGTCATAGGGTTATATACTTGCTTGCATGATATTTAGGATGCTATATATATACATATAGACAAAAGCTCAAATGGAAACTCAAATCTGTTTGCGAATGTGAGGACCGCTGAGATCGTGCCATGTGGATTATTCAGAGTGAATAACAAAGCATTCAATGTTATTCAGAGTGAAGAATGTCGAATAGTACAGAATGTTGTATTATTCACTATCAATAACACTGAATGTTGTGTTATTCATTCTAAATAATTCATGATTATTCAAAGAAAATATGTTACGTGACACCCTATCGGCTGTCCTCAAGTTCGCAACGAAAAAACGAGTTTTCACCTGAACCTGAACCTATATATATATATCACTTCTGATTGCGGAACCATATCTAATAAAGTCATAAACCAGGCTTAGTTCAGCATCCAACAACAGTTGATACACAATCATATCGAATTCCAAAATTAACAATCCAAAACTACAAAAATTAATGCAATCAAACAGCATAACAAAAACGAAATAAGAAAAGAAGCAGGAGCAAATAATGTGCATAATGAACAGTGGATACAAAATCATATGGAATTCCAAAATCATAGTAGCAGTTAATCCAAAGCTAGAAATAATGTGCATAATGAAAAGAGTAGAAGATGATGATAGAATAGAATAGAATAGACCTTATAGTGAAGAGGAAGGCCGGTGATAGGTGAAACACCATTCTCTCCAGTACAGAGTGCTCTGAAATTTTGGGCTGTTTTAGGAACAATATCAGTGAACAATTCCACCACAATCCTTCCTTCAAGCTCTCCTCCTATGCTAATATCCAGATAACACCTCTCTCTCCTCATCTCTCTCTAAATCAAAAACCAGAAGATGAAGAAGATGAAGATGGAAGAATTATATATACATTAGCTGTATGTATATGTATGTGTAAAAAGGGAAGAGAGAATTGAAACCCTAAAAATGGAAATCCCCTGATTATCCTTTTATATATATATGATGAATGAATGAAATCACACAGATAGACAAGGTGACACTCTGGTCTCCCTCTTTCCGTTCTAACTTCCATCTTGTCTCCCCATTTTCAATGCTTATTCCTTTTTTTTTCCATTTTTATCATCTTCTAATTATACCATCACTTTTTCTTAATTCTAAATTTTTTAAAAAAATTAAAGACTTATTTCACAAGTATGTCATGATAGAATTTTATTTCTTTGAGCACTATCTTTAAAATGTCAATTTGTGATGTTTGTGACAAGATATTTTTAACAAAATAAATATTTTTTCTTGGTTTAGATGGTTTTCATACATCAATTTTAATAAGGTTTTTGTCTCTTCTTTACATTTTTAAAATAAAAGCCTTTTTGACAGAAGTTTATTAAATAAGTGGTTATCGATAAGAGTATTGCTCTTATTACCTTATCGGTTAACATTCTCGGTTAATACTTTTTTTTATGGCAGTAGAACACACACACGCCTCAACGAAGTTGAAGAGGTATCGGGCCTCAACAATAGGCAGCCCACTAATCCTTTCGACCATGGAAACCGTTACTGGCCCATAGCCTCGCCCATGCCTGGCCCGATGGTCGACCCATGAACTTGGGTGTCTCCTCTCGTTCCCTCCCGAATCGAACCCAAGTAGACAGGGATACCATCCTCTCCTTCCCCCCTCCCCGGGAGAGGATCTTATCGACTGTTGAGCTACAAGAGAATTGACGATGTCCTTAGGTTGCGTATGGAAAGGCTCGAACCTGGGTAGGCACTATGTAACCTCCAAGCGTTAAACATCTCACCACAATACCTTGGACTCTCGGTTAATAAAATTGATTGCCTATAAAAATATTTTATTCGATATGTGTTTATTATGTATAGTAAAAAAAATTATCTCCTATTTATGGGACAACAATTATTGATCTTTACCATGTCTTTTATATGTAAGATGATCGGTCTTTATCATACTTGTATAGTATATAAATACTTATTTGATAAGTGTACGATAAAAAAAAAAGCCATTGAATTTATTATACGTTACTTTTATATTTTATATTAATTTTTATTTGTAAAGAATAGTTTTGATACTTAACTAATAAATTGATATAGTTAATAAATGCTAGTAAACAAAATTATCAAATGCAAGTGGCTACTAGTTGCCAATAATGATGTTCGATTATGACAATCTTAGAAATATTATGCATTTATAAGAATACAAAAATGGGCCCTGCTTTAAAATGATATAAAATCGAAAAGTCATTGTCATGGTGTTGAATTAAATATTAAAGCACAACCTTGAAATCAACTACTAATTATGATTTTCTTTTCTAAAAAAAAAACAAAACAATCTTTCAACACATAACCTTCCATCACCATTTCTATAATTCATTCTCTTTTTTCCCTAAAAAGTATGATGTATTTTTAACCCACAATTCTATATTTGTATTTAATTAATATTTATATTTGTTACGTATTTAAATAACCTAAATTGAATTTACATGATCAAGAAATCAAAACAATTTATGAGTATTACAATAAGTGAAGAGCGATTTAATTTGCAAGTAAATGAAGATATAGAATAATTTATGCTCACAAGAACAACATGTTGCAATTTTGGTAAACTAACGGAGTGTTCGATAGTTGCTGAATGATTTGGTGCTGGAAGTATTAGAATGATGAAGAGGCTCTTATAATATAGTGCAAAATGAAAAATGATGGTTAGGTAATTGTTAAGAATGAAATTAGGGCTCTGAATGGTTAAGAGACATCGAAGATGTAAAATTATTAAGAGGGTTTTGGAACCATTAAGAGATAATCCATCTTTTTATCAAACAAGATTTATCTTTTAACGATTCAGAAGTTGTCTCTTAATAGAACTGTTAAAAGGTAAATAAACAGCCCCCAGGTACGGACGCCAATGAGCGAGATTTACATTTGAAAATTTTGACTCTTGCTTGGCACATTTATGTGGATGCATGGACCACTTTTCTTTTCTATTTTATTTTTGAAATCAAGACTCATATCACAAAACATATTTTTTTATGAATTTTTACTTGAATGATTTTAAAAACAATTTTGAAGTGTAATTACAAAGTGTAAGCATATATTCGACTTCAATTGAAGATATGAAAATGTAATAGGTCACTTTGCCTTTAGCATTCTCTTGAGGTATTATTTGATATTTCTAAAAGTTCAATTAGGTGATTTTAGATGTAGGCGGCATTTTTATACAACTAGAAACAACATAAAAAGTTTGTTAGTAAATTTGAGGGCCCGTTTGTTACAAGTCAATTATTATTTTCCGGAAAGAGTTGTGATAGTTAATACGATCATTACTGCAAACTATTTTACAAGATACACTGACCTTTAATTTGAAAAGGAAGCCATCTACTCTACCCATATGAAAGCATCCAATCATCATAGCTATAAATGTTTTGATTAATTGTATAATTAATGAAAAAATTATACCATAAGCATAGACAAATCCATCAACTTGTAATTACTTAAATAATTAACTTTGTCTGACCCAAAAATGTGGTGGTTATCGCCCATTTTCCATTTATATGAAGATGTCGTTTGTCTACTTTTATGATTTATGAATTTTATGTATTACTAATAATGAGGATGTATTTAAAGTTTTAAACAATCTTTTTATCAGATCCACATTTAATAAAAAAGACCCATAACCACTATTGCATTATCATGATACCCAATATTTAAATCTAAAACTGTGATTGGTGAATAGAAAGAAAAAAAAAACAGATGTTACAGAGATGGGTGAGGAAGGAAAAACAAGTTTAGTGGGATAAATGGAAGACAATGGCATAGTGACACCCACCATTGTAGGGGCTCACCACTTTCTTATTCTAATTTTATTTTAACCTATTATATACTATATAATATCATGAAGTCTCATGCTTTATATTAAAGCAATAATGTATATTAAAATATTAATTGCTCCCTAGTTGAGAAACTATAAGCCTATCACAAAGGTTGCATACATCTTTTTAAAACCTCTCTTTCTGATCTGATTTGCTCTTTTGCAATAAAACTATGAATCTCTTGTGGTTTCTTTTTGCTTTTATGATCAACTTTTAGAGACCAAATTTGATATCTTTTACCCATTAATCACATTAAGAATACAAGGTTATTTAGATTCAATGTATTAATAGTAACAATTTAAATAACATGAAACGTGACGTGACATTATATCCAAGCCTCAGGTTTTAAGAGCCATAACGAAGCAATGGTATTTTTCAATGCACGACTTATGTGCCAAGTTTCTAATTCATATTAATTTCTCTTCTTTACCTTCCTATATCCAAAAAAAAATTGAATGTTATTTAAACATACTTTAAAACAAACAATATATGTTAAAGAATCTTTTTTATGCCTATTTGACACTTGATAGATGCATAAACATAAAGAGTTACTTTATTTCTATATTTAATATGTAACCTTTCAAACATTTAATTGTTTAAGTATTTTTATCTAATAATAGTATTCACTATATTCAGGTTTCTTTGCTGTAGGGACGGATTTTGATTTTAATAGGTGGGGGAAAGATCCCCACTAAAATGACATATGTTAAAAAAGTTTAAGTAAAATTTTGTTTTTTTACTCTTATGTGATTTGTTTTCTCGGTCATTTTCAACGGTTCTTTCAATAACCTAGTCCGTTTTAGCAAACCCTCCCCCCCCCCCCCCCCCCCCCCCCGCCCCTCCCAACCACCTATCTTTATTTGAAAGGGAATTGAGGCTTTACCCCGGCTAATACGGACAAGGTTCACCGACAACTAAAGCATGCTATCTTAAGTTAATCCCAGTGGCCACAGTCTAGAAGCGTCTGAATTCAAACCTGACCATGTCGAAGCTCTTTGCCTTGGTTTCCTTTTTTCGCCTTAAAAAAAAGTCACTTTCCCCACAGGCCTTAACCAGTACACCATAACTTTGTGATTAAAACCCCACTATCTTGCTTGACAATTGTTTTCCTTGTATATAGTTACCGCTAATTATTGCAATCATGCTACAACAATAACATTGGTTGATGATTTCGTTAAACATAATCTCAATTTCTCGTGTCAAATCAATTCCTCTAAAAGTAAATAATATTAAATTAAATAATAATATAATTTACTATTCGGTTAACTAATACTGTTAAAACAATTGAACTGAAATTTATCTTATTTGATTAATCGAACTATTCAAACCTTTTTTAATCACATCATTGATGTTATTAATATATTTTAGATGAGAAAATCAAACTGCATTAGACAAAAGGCTATGTGGTATTAGTTAATATTCCATAGATGAAATCCACATATTTTCATTTTAGCAATGGTGTTTATTTGAAATAACTAGTTACAAAATTTATTTGCTTATTGAGTCATCGATATAAGATATCTCGAGTAAAACTTCAAACACACTAATGAGGGAACATTTTTGGTTTATTCAGCGGTTAAGGCTAATAGAGGCATTTTTTATAGAGTAAACTACAAATTTGATCCCCGAGGTTTACCTAAAACAACACGTTTCGTCCTTAAACTTTAATATCTACAAAAAACGTACCTGAGGTTCCATTTTTGCAACGGATTTCGTCCTTGCTCACTAACGCCGTTTGAACTCAGTTAAGTAAGGGGTTCTTTAGCTAAAATGAAAGACGAGGGCCAAATTGTAACTATCTCTATCTCTCTGTCTCTCTCCCCCTCTTTTTATCATCTTTATCTCCATCATCTTCATCTACCACACCACCACCACCACCACACCCACCACCACCACACCTACCACCACCACCCACCCTCCATTTTGTTCGTCTTAATCATCCACCACCCACCACCATCCACCACCACCACCAGCCACTGCTTGAGAAATCTCTAAATCATCCACCAACCAGCCATCTCCCACCACAGCCATCACTGAGAAATTGAATACCCACCACCGCCATCTCTCATAGAAATCATCCAGATCTTCAATTTCATCCAGAACTGTAGACAATGGTGGGTTTCGAATTCGTGATGTGGCTGTGGTGGAAGTGGTGGTGGTGGGTATGGTGGTGTGGTGTGGTGGTGGTGGTGGTGGGTAGAGGGTTAAAGATGAAGATGAATAGAGAAAGAGATAGAGATAGTTACAATTTAACCCTTCGTCTTTCATTTTAGCAAAATAACCCCTTACTTAACTGAGTTCAAAGGGCGTAAGTGTGCATGGACGAAATCCGTTGCAAAAATGGAACCTCATGTACGTTTTTAGTAGATATTAAAGTTCAAGGACGAAACGTGTTGTTTTGAGTAAACCTCAAGGACCAAATTTGTAGTTTACTCCTTTTTATATATGGGTAAAGTCTGGCTCCTTTATTAAATGTGTTACAACTAGAGATGGCCAAATACCGGTCCCGGGCTGGTCCTAACCGGTCCTTAATCGGTCCGGTCCTAAACAGTAACACATCGGGACCGGTTAAGGAGTAACCGGTTACGGTTCAGTCCGGTCCTATGATTCGAAGGTGAGGACTGGTTAGGCTACTTCAGATAACCGGTTAACCTTAACCGGTTAGAACCGGTTAAGGGACCGGTTATGGATCAGGACCGGTTTTTTTTTTTTCTTTTACAACTATATAAACTTGCAAAAGAAAGGTCACGTTCGTTACTTTAAAAATACGTTTTATTATTCTTCGAAAATATAAGCTAAGTACATTAATTATATATAAAATAAAATACATCGTTTAACGAGAGAGAGTTGAGAGAGTAGAACTTGCAAAAACGAATACGAATTATAACGAGAACTTTGCGTTTTTTGCGTTTTTCGTAAGTTTGTAAGTTGGTATTCATCCCAAACCCCACACCACTTATTTATATGGCAAATGGGGTCAAAAGGAGCCAAAAAACGGTCATCTATGCTAAAAATCGAAGCCAACGTCTATATTAACGTCTATATTAACGGTAATAATTTTTGAATGCATCGGTTCGGTCCTTAACCGGTCCCGGTCCGGTCCTAACCGGTCCTGTGAAAAACGCCAAAAATCGTAACCGATGGTGTGGACCGGTTGACGGACCGGTCCTTAATCGGTCCGGTCCTAACCGGTTACGGCTCGGTCAAGTCCCCGGTTAACCGGCCGGTCCGGTCCGGTCCGGTCCTTTTTAGCCATCTCTAGTTACAACCTACACGCTAGAAAATATCGACCAAATTAGTACTATATTTTTCTAATCCTTGCAACTTAATTTGCTTTTTTTTTTATAAAATAGTTGTTTAGGTATTTCTTTTTCCTTGTTAGGTCATTGTTAAGACAGTTTCTTTTATTGCTTTGAGTATGGTAGATTTTCTTCTTAGAATCAATTAATCAAAATATGTGTAGGGCCATGATGCCTATAATACCAACATTATGAAATCCCTTGATAGGATATGAAAAGGAAATGATCTAGAATTTAGGAATGACCAACTGGGCCTGGCCCATTTTATCTAAGTAAATGATATTTCGGTTCGTGTGTTCAATTTATAAAGTGTTTCAAGTCTTTAAATTAAAATAATTTTAATTTATAGTCCTTTGCCATCCTTTTGATAATCTCTTATCCTAAGTAACTCTAAAGATCATTTTGGTATTTTTAAATTTTCCCTTAATTTAAAGAAACAACTAAAAACATTACATGTGTTTGCCCATCGGGGACATATCCAGTTACGTGTTGTCATGTTGTTCATCCGACACAAGATAACAAAATTTAGATTCATAAAAGGTGTAACTATATCGTTTTCGAAGGTGCAATCGTATTATTTTAGAATGTGCAACCATATCTTGTAATCAACCAAAAAAACTGTTAAAATCAACCAAAAAGATGAAAAGGTCCCTCGAAATCGATAATTAAAAAAACTTAAAAATCCTTTGAAACAATAGAATTAGGTTATTGAACGTTTGTAAAAGGATAAAGACAAGTCGATTAAAACTGTGCTTTTTGTAATTATTTTTTGTCTATATTATTTTTTGTCTATATCTACCCCTGCTGCACACCCATCCCTTCCTATCGCCAACCATCTCCACAACCCAACCCATCTTCCCATCTTCCCATCTTCCCATCTTCAGTCATCTCAATAGTCTCTTTAGTGTAGAACATAAAAAAGTAGTGAAAATTTAGGAATGCAACCCAAATGATTATAGTGATTATTCAAGAAGATGAGTCCATATTATGAATCATAGCAATAACATAAATATCAACACATTTTACCCACCAAATCAAATATAAACACAGGAAATTGATGCAAATTAGAATTCGTACATAAAACTTTTTACAAATTACAAAATAAACAACAAACTTGTACAAGAAACCATAAATCTTTGTAACTATCTCTTTACATAGGAAGTGACAACCTCCTCAACCAACCAACCCCAAAAGTAAGTATACACAAGAATGGATGGAATTCAAATCTTTCACATATCCCAAGAAAGGATCAAATCACTTAATTTTGAATTTGGTAAAATGAATCCAATCAATTCATTTGGCTAACAAAACATCATTAAGAATTTAAACGAAGGAATTTATCATTCAAATTCTATCAAACTTGTTCGAATTCTGTAAAGCAAACAACAAGACTTAATGCATGCATAAAAATTGGTTCTTAAAAATAGTTATTTTATATATATACCTAATATAAAAAATTATGTTATTAATCAATATTTTTACTAAATATGAGTTTCATTGACACATGTATTTGACGAGGACAAATTAGCCCAAGACCTACGTTATCACTACGAGAGACGGATTTAAGACTTTTTTAATGGTAACACAGAATCAGGGGCGATTCTATGTTCACGCAAGGGGGGTCATTGGACCCCACTAAAATGGAAAAACAAAGTTTTTAATGTAAATTATTAGTTTTTTTTAATTTATATCTCATTTCACCCCACTAATTTTTTATTTGGGACCCCATTAATCAGAAAAATTCATTGAAACCAACTATAAAATCAAATTTTACTTTCAAAATCAACTAAAAAACTGAAAATGTTTCTTAAATCGACAAAAAAAAAAGTGAAAAATCTCTTGAAAACGACCAAAAAACCTCTTAATACTTTGGAAATCGTGGATTTAGGCTAAAAATATATCAAACAACTTTATCGACATTTACTCTACCTTAAAATGTGACCCCACTATAAAAAATTCCTAAATTCGCCACTGCACAGAATTATTTAATAAAATAAAAATAAACATTACATACCAAGAAGAAAATACTTTCTTTTAAGAGTAAACTACAATTTTAGTTCCTTAGGTTTACAAAAATCAACAAAAATGGTCCCTGAACATCAAAAACTACACGGATGGTTCCTGATGTTCCTAGATTGCTTTGAATCAAGTCCCTGCTTACTAACATCTTTAACAGACTCAGTTAAATGAGGGGTACTTTTACCACACGGACCAACATCGTAGTTTACTCATCTAAGTTGCACGGAAACGGATACGGGAAACGGAAACGTAACGGAAACGGGAACGGCAAATCTCGAAAATTCAAGAAACGGAAACGGCAAAGAAACGTCAAATATATAAAATATATATATATTAATGAAAATCCAACCAAAATAGATATATATCCAAACATTCAAAATCTTTCAAAGGTAATTAACTATCAATAATCAAATCATTCTCAAAATCCGGTTCATCTAGTGAGAGATCGGCAACCTCCAAAAACCCAACATCTTCCATCGAATCAAAAGCATCTCCACCCACATCCCACATCTTTGCATCTGGATTCAGATTCCTTGACAAAAGTCGGAGATTATTGTGGATGTAAACCAAGCACGACTTGGAGTCAACTTGTTCCTCCTAAGCGAGTGAATAAATGCATAAGTACTCCAATTACGCTTAGCACAAGAAAGGAAGTAGGTTGTCCAAGTAATCTAAAAGCCGAAGTCTGGAGTAAAGGAGCTTGAGCACCAAAGTTAACCCACCAATTCTTGGGTTCCATAGTACCCATCTTTGAAATGCATGTTAAATCATCAAAAGGACCGGTCTTCATTGAAAACATCGCATACTCATCAAGGACTTTGCTATACTCATCATCACTAGGAAACAACCTTCTGAAACATTTCATCCTTTCTTGTGAAATTTCTCCATCCCTATGTGGAGCACATCTTGTAGGATCTTCAAGTAACCATACATCATTGTAATATCCACAACATTCAAAAATTTAAACATAAGTATATAATAGTTTTAGAAATCAAGTGTATAATTTAAAATCATATACCTTGGATGTAAAGAGTGAGCTAGACAATGTAGGGGAGTGTTATTCTTCGCCCATCGAGCCACTAAATACGATGCACAACATCACAAAAGCAACTTATTTGAGACATCGGACGTTTTTCTTTCTTGTAGATCTCAATCTTCACTTTCTCAATCATCGCATCCCACATCTCATACACCAAGTGTAAACATGGCTTGTCGGTGTCACAAACTCTAATCATCTCATATATAGGTTCAGTGAAACTAAGAATATATGCTACTTTGTCCCACCATTCATCATTCAAAATATAGTCTTTCACCAAGTTTGCTTGCACAGTGTCATCCAATCTATAAGAAGACCATTCATCGCTTATGACCATAGCTTGAAGACCCCTTTTGATAAGTTTCAATCTCTTGAGCATCACAATGATGGAGGCAAAGCGAGTGTTGGCAACCGATAACATTCTAAGAGGAGTAAACTTAGTGAAAATAGAGAGTCTCATGTTATGGTTCATGATGAAATTCTTTATTGCAAGTGCCTCTTCGTGAACTTCTTTTATCCAACTGCACTGTTCATATGCTAGTTGATTTGTTTCCACATTCCTTGGTGAACAAATGTTCTTCAACGCAAGATTAAGCGTATGAACAACATATGGTGTCCAATAGATGTGAGGAAACTGACTCTCTATAATCTCTCCAGCCGCCTTACAATTCGTTGCATTGTTAGTTATGATTTGCACAACATTTTGATGACCAACTTCATTGATGACTTCTTTCATCAAATCAGCAATAAAAATCTATCTTTTACTTCCCCAAAACAATTCACTGCCTTTAGAAACAAAGGACCATTACCCGAGGTAGCCATGAAATTGATTAGAGGCTTTCTTGTAGGATCACTCCAACCATCACTTACAATAGTCACACCCTTTTCTTTCCATGTAGACTTAAGTGGTTGTAATAGCCTATGAACATTATCTTTTTCTTTTTGTAGTAAGGTTGTTCTTAGCTTATTATAACCAGGAGGCACATAACCATCAATTTTATTGTTAGCAGCAAACTGAAAAGCCCTAAAATAGTGTGGATTTCTTGCAAGATTAAAAGGTAAACCTCCCGTATAAAACATCCTAGCTATTTCTTGATCCAGTTGGTCCCTAATTTCAACACCAAAAGCTCTTTCAATAGGAGTCGAAATACCTTTTCTTTTCTTTGATCCAACACCGGCTTCACATGGAAACTCGACTTCTTTTGCTTGTGACTCGAGTTTCTTCTGTTCATACGCATCTTCTAATCGTTTCATGTTAGCTTTGTCAGCCGCTGTTGTTTTCTTGCAAATAGAAATTCCAAAACCTATATTGCAAGTAGAGAAAATCATTAAGTTAAGTAGTTAACAAAACATGATCCTTAAAAATAGAGATTAGTAGATTACCTTTGATACCAAGCAAATGTGCTCTAACTCTAGAATATGATCCTTGTCGGCTTTCATTGCAAAAGTTACACTTAAATTTCCAACTGCCTCCTGCTCCTCCAGCAAGTTTTTCCAGTTTAGTCACATTGTCCCACAATGGAGGTTGGTCTGTTGTTGATCCTTGTGTTTCTTCAAGAGAATCAGAATGTTGAGATTGAGAAGCAGAAGCCATAATCAATGATGAATTGAGCAATTGAAATTGATCATTGATGAATGATGAATGATGAATGATGATCAGATGATGAATTGGTACTGATGTATTTGATAATGATCGACTGCTAGTCTGCTACTGGATTCGGTGATCGACTACTGTACTTAGGAATTTATAGGACTAATCAGAATGATCAATTGAATGAATGGAATGAGAATTGATTATTTGAATGAGATGAATGAATCGATTGAATGATGATTGATGAGAATACATACTGATGAATGAATCGATTTGAATGACAATTGAATGCGTACTGATGAGAATCGATTGTTTGGGGATAAGTAATATGTTGAATGGAAGTTAGCCCAAGCCCATTATTTTTCAATTTTTTTTGGAAAAAGCCCGAAACTCCCCGGGAACTCCCCAAAACTTATCAAGAAACGTTTTCGGAACATGAGAAACGTTTCCATGCGTTTCCATCACATTTCCGTTTCCAAAACGTTTCCGAAACGGGAACGGCATGTTAAACGGAGTTTCCGTGCATCATAGTTACTCATTTTTTTTATAAACCAAAGGACCAAATTGTAATTTACTCTAACTTGTATAAACCAAAGGACCAAGACGTCGACCCTCATTGTTTCCTTGCACCTCATCGGCAACATCACCACCTCCAGTCACCATCTCCGGCCATTCCTGCAAGCCCTAACCTTAATTTTTCAGCAGATCAAGGGTGCAAACCATTTTCGGCCACCTTCGGTTACGTATCGCTGGATCTCCCCATCGATGAAGTTGATTTGCAGTTAGACAGACCCCCTTGATCCGACAAACCCTAACCATCTACAATGACCCTCCATTCTCCGATCACCATCTACGCCGATCCTCCTTTCTTCGGTCACCATCTACCACGACTCACCCTTTTCTGATTACCATATCAAAAATCAATGGGTCCCTCTGATTTAAACAAAATGATCGTGTTGCAGGGGTGGCCGGAGGAGGTGATCGGAGGTGGTGTTGTTGCTGGGAAAACTACTAGCAATGAAGGACCGGTCGATGAGGGTCGATGAAGATGAGGGTATATCGTTTTTAAGTACAAATCATGTCTAGATAAGTTGGTCTTCCTAAGGGTGGTGTAACGCCCCGTTTTCCAAAGTTAGTATCTTAACGGAGTTAGTTTTATGTTATGTTAACTTTAAGTGGTTTGCGTAAATTGTAGAACTTTGGGGGGATTGGAGTCATTCCTTAAAGTGAAGGGTTATTGTTGCTGTGTATAAATAGGGGTTAGAAATCCCTATTCTCTCATAATTCCCCTGGAGCCGAATTTGAGAGTCAAAGAGGAGAAGTTGGAGATTTTTTTGGAGCTTCAATTGAAGAGGGAGATTCATCAATTGGCTTAGTAATCGTTCAATTCGCGAATTGTTGGTGAAAGGTATGAGCCTTAATTCTTGTCATATTGTGTTTTTGGGTTGATTATGAGTTAGGGTTTATAGAGTTGGGGTTTGATTAATTGTTGGTTAAATTGATAGAGTTTGAGTGTTAAATTGATGTTAGATTGTTATTCTATGGTTGGGGATGCTTCTATATGCATCAATTTGGTTTATTGGTAGCAAAAATCTGTGTTAGGAGTGAAAACTGTTGATCCAGCTCTCCTAAGACCTGATGAAATGATAATGATCTTGATACTTTACTTAGTGAATAGGTTTTTACTTCTGTTATAGCTTGAGGAATTATCACTGAGATTGTTCAGTGTTATTCCATGTTACTTATGCTGTAACTTATTTTTATAATGATCAGGATCAGGATCAGGATCAGGAGACGAACGAGCTTGTTCTGCAGTCTACTGATCCTGACCACCGAAGTGAAGACCTCCTGAAGACATCAAAGTCATACTCAAAGAACCATCAGCGAAGTCAACGAATTAGCTGATGACAGGACCAGCATGCTCGTGATCTGAAGACGGAACTTAGTGATAGCAGGCTACTCAAATTCGTATGACATCCTAAAGACGCGTCAGGATACAGTGACCTCTGATCAACCTCAGTATCAGAGCTTTCCTCACTGATCAGTATCCTGATCCTGAAGGATTAGTGTAATGTCTTAATCTAATGCACAAAAGGATTATCCGTCTTTACTGACACAAAAGTACATAAGGACAGTCTCTTTTCTGTTCCCTCCGTACTTATCAGACCTCAAGGCAACTATTTACTCACATCCTCTTTTGCACACCATGCAAAGGGTATTTGTTTATAGTAAATAGTACATAGGACCACTTAGAATGTGACACGTACACAAAAGTGAGTCTGCATGTATTTAATGCATTGGGTATAAATAGGACGTGAAGAGATGTTCTCCATACTTCTTCTTCATCCTAAAAATACCCTAATCCTTTCTTTCTTATTCCCTCTATCTTCTTTCTTTTCTTATCTTCTCACTCTAGTGCATAGTGAAAGAACTTAGATTGTTTAGTTTAGACTTGTAGTCTTTTCTATTTCCGCAACAATCTGTAAATTCATATTGTTAATACAACAAAGAATTTAAAAGTGAAATTTGTGTGATTATATTCAACCCCCCCTTCTATAATCCCATACACTATCCTTACTTGAAGGTCACCTCATTGGGACCAACAAAAACCTCGACTTTGGGACGAAACCCCGTTTAAAAGTCGATTTTGGGCATTCTAGGCTGTTTTTGCGAAGCGAAGCTGGAATCTCGCGTTGCGAGGTATCTCACGAGAGCGAGATCTTTCTGTCTTGATTTTGGACTTTTTCCGATATGGCTTGTTTGGGGTTTTCTGGGTTATACTCCCCTAAGGGATGGTAGAACTTGATGATCAGTGGAATTTGGAAGAAATTGGACTAACGTAGCTAGGTCATTTCGGTTAAGGGGTCGGGTTATGTTTTAGAACCCATTTTGGGTTGAGTTTTGATATGTGTATGCATGTGTACGTGCTATAGGCGTTTAATACCTACTTGTGGTGATCCAAGCTCGTAGAATTGTGACGTTGTGACAGGTGAGTACATTAACCCTTTTTATGTGGCTATATGTGCTAATTACGTGTATGCGCGTTGTGGTTTAAATGAGACTGGCTTGTATGATTGGTCGTGCCCATTGTAGTGGTGGTGGCCACCGTGGGTATTGATTGTGTGATAGCCTGGTACCAGTGTCTATGGTCCTTGATGGTAGAGAGTCGTAAGGACAAAAAAATGTGTTGCATGTCCAACTCGTATTTTACGTATGTGATTATGTGATATATGGTTTACTAAAGTGTGGTTTGTGCTCACTAAGCGTAAAGCTTACCCCTTTGTGGTTCTATCTTTTAGTGGCAGGTACTTCCGGGGTTGAAAAGGGAAAAGCCATGCCTGAAGCTCCGATGTGACCGAGACTCAACTATACTTTTCAAATAAATGAACTTTCGGAACATGTCGAATATTATTGGTTTATCATTGGGATAGTTTTACGATGCTAGTTGGTTGTACCTCGTGTTGGGGAGTAGTTTATGTTATCAAATGCTTTGTTGAATTATTTGTTAGTAATTATGTGCAGAAGTTGACAAACCAGTGATCGCACATCCAATGTTATAAGACACTTGAGGGTCACACCTGTGAGGACCTATAATTCGAACAAGTAAAATAGACCCTGTTTGGAGAGTTTGGGTTCACGATAGTTAATTGTGAATCAGTTGGGTGTTTTATGTAAAAACTCCAAAGTTAAAGGTTTCTGGTAATTAATTAAGGATTATATATTTATTAGTTAAATAAATATATAATAGGTTAATTAATCAGTTTTATAATTATCTAGAAATTATATATGAAATAAATATATAATTAATGATATATTCTTTCTTAGATGAAAAGAAAGAATATTGATAATTATATGGTAGCTTTCTTAAATATGGAAACTTCTCCATATAAACAGATAAGCTGGGTTATCATTTTTTATTCATTCAATTTAGCAACCAGAAAAATTCCCTTTAAGCCTCCCAAAATTCTCTCTCTCCTCTCCCTATTATCGACTCAACCATAAACCCAAAAACCCTCTTGGTTTTCGTGTTTATTCGAAAATATAGTTCACGCGACAGCTGGTTCGTGATCGGTGGGTTTATTTCGGCTAGAAGGAAGTTTGTACGGTCTCATTGCGGGTGGATTAAACTCAAGCAACCGAGGTAAATTGCGTTAACCTTAATACATGTAGTTATTAGATGAACAATAAAGATCTGTGTGTTTTTGGGTTTTATACACGTAATCGCTTCCGCTAAATCAAACCTGTTTGGTTTGATCGTTTAAACCTTGGGAACAGTTTGTTTCTAAAAGGTTTGACGTGTATCTCATTCCAGTCAGGTTTGAGATCCACAGATTAATAGTGTCAGTTTGATGCGAAGATCTCACGAAAACCCAACATTATTTATTAACTTTTATGTTTCAAAGTTTAAATTTTTATGGACCTTTTTTTGTTGTTAAGGTTACTGTTGGGGATTAACGGGTACGATAAAGATACGCAGCGGAATAAAACAAACTAATCCCCAATCGTAGATCCATCCAAAATAGTTCAGATACAATTAAAAAGGGGTTTCCAAAAATTATCTCGAAATAGTTTATGCAAGTGAAAAACTCCGGAAAGCTGGTGAGGGATACACCACTACTGCACCACCAGGAGATTGGCTGCTAGACCGCCGTGGGTTACTGATAACACCAAAATTATACATGTTTTGGTTGCACGTAATCGTATGACTTTACCCCATTTCTCACCCGTTTATGATCATTTCATGCACTAAATGAGTTTTTTATTGATTATGAAGGATTTGGAGGCCGTAGAACGGAAAAATACGAAAAAAGGCGAGAAAACGTGAAAAATGCACAGAGTCAACACATAAGACACTTGGCGATCGCGAAGTTCCATGTTTGGCGCCGCCAAGTTCGACTGAAGTGTAGATTAGGGTTGATTTTAAGTGTTTGGCGTCGCCAAGATGGCAGTTTGGCGATCGCCAGATGGCGCCTGGTCGTTTTTCTTTAAATATCAGCCTCCTCCTTCAGTTTTGGACATGAGTTTTGAAGTGCGATACACGAGGGGAACGAGAGTGAGAGTACGAGAGGTGCCGATACGCTGCGGAAGTCGATCTCTGATCATCTATCGTTGTACTGTCGGTATCATGTCGATGTCTACTCTTGTTTATGTTTTTGTTTTCAATATGAGTGAGTAGTCTATTAGTAGTGCTTGTCATGATAGATGAACCTTTGTGGATGATAATTTGCAATTAATGTTTATTGGTTTGTTTTTGATTAATTGAATGTCGTTTATGGTTCTTTCTTGATTATTGTTGTTGTGGCGATTTGAAATCACTTGGTTGGGTGTATTTGTTAGACCAAAAACAGATAGACTCCGAAAGGATAATCAACCTACCTTAGCCTTACTTGGTCCATAGAGTTATGTTAAGGGGTTACTTTGACCAATAAGTGACCGATAGTAAAAGAGCCATTGCAATACTGATTGGGAAGGGTTTACCGATTCTAGATTGTGGACCAAATGATTTAGGATTGAAATTAGGAGGACCATATCCTAGTTCATAACCATGAATTGCACATATTAGGGTGTCCCAGACTTAAATTCCTACAATAGTTAAAACAACCAAACCTTCGATTTATCCATATCATCCATATTGGGGATTCGTATTATCATGATAAGTACTGCTGTTTTTCCATTATTATAAACTCAATTTTTATTTTAACCGCTTTCTTAGTTTTTACTTAGTTAATTGTCTTTTCCAGTATTAAAACCTTTTTCATACAAAACCCCCCCTTTTAGATTAATTAAACCGATTAAGGCTTCAGTCTACAATAACTTGACCGTTCCCAGTGGTAGATACGATACCTGGACTTTCCTACACTATATTACTCACGATCAGGTACGCTGCCTGTATATGTGGTAAGACGGTGGCTAGGCATTAGAGGTTAAAACTTGTTACGCTTTTTATATACGATAATTACCGCATCAAGTTTTTGGCGCCGCTGCCGGGGAACGGTAGTTGTTAGATTTTAGTCTAATTAGTTTTGTTAATCGATCCTTGTGAGGGATTCTTTCCCTTGCAAGTTTTTCGCTTTCTAGTTTAATTAATTAGTTTTAGTTTTATCTTTATTTATATTTTATCTCTTTGTTTCCCGCAAGTTGCCCGTAACCGTTTGTTGTGATTTCAGTCACGGCAGACTTGTTAGAGCCATTTGAGGAGCCGGAGAGAGAGTTCAGAAAAAGAAACAAAAAGAAATCAAAAGCAAACAAAGTTCGTCCGAGAGCTTTGATTTTTGAGATGGGAGACGAGGCACCAATGTGGACCGCCAGGAGAGCCGCTCCAACTGTACCCACCAATCCGAGCACGAAGCCGAATCTGAACAAAGAAATCCCGGGGAAGCTCCTACACATGATCAAGGACCTTACCTACGACGGGAAAAGCGATAGCAATCTTATCGTACATATGGAAAACTTCGTTGATATCTGTGATCTGTTCAAAACAGAGGAAGGCCGAGATGATACGATTCGTCTCCGAGTCTTTCCTCTCACTCTCACCGGAGAAGCTAGAGCTTGGTTACGATCTTTAGAGCCGAGCTCAATCACTTCATGGGAAGGACTTCGTTCCAAGTTCCTTTCCCGATTCTTTCCACCATCCAAGATCGACAAACTGAGAGCCGAGATCCGATCCTTCCAACAACAAGACGGGGAAACCATATCCGAAGCATGGGAACGTTTTAAGCACCTCCTAAACTCGTGCCCGATTCACGAGCTAAATAAGAGTGAACAGGTTCAAACTTTCTATAGTGGACTTGCTTATTCCTCACGAGCTACTTTGGATTCATCTACAGGTGGTGTCTTCATGTACAAAACGCCCACGGAAGGTTACAAGCTCCTCGAAGACATGCTCATACATAACATAGATTGGAGGACGGACAAGCGATTACAAATTCCGAGGATGGCCGGAAAGATCTCTACCGACTTCGATCCATCCGATGAACTAGCCGCTATGAAAAACCAACAGGTAAAGTTTGAACGCAAAATCGAGGAACTAATTAAATCTGTTCATGCTTTGCAGGTTGGATGTGAGGAGTGCAATGGACCGCATTTGACAAAGGATTGCCCGAACAAGCCGATGATGACACCCGAGGAGGTGAACTATATCAACCGAGGCGATTACCAAGGGAGGTGGAACAACAACCGTAATTTCATCACTAGACCTCCCGGTTTCTTTGCACCAACTCAACAAAACCAAAGGCCGGATGGAGAGTCACGTATGACTATCGAAGATCAGATTATCCAATTCATGGATGCGCAAAAGAAACTGAACGATGAAGTGGGTTCATACCTACGTAATCACCAAAGTACCATCCAGAATTTGGAATTGCAGGTTGGACGTGTTTCGCAGATGTTGAGTGAAATAACGCAAGGAGAATTGCCAACGCAAACACAAGTCAACCCGAAAGTGGAGAATGCAAAACCCATGCTCATGATAACCGGAGAGCCATCGAAAAAGAAATGGACGAACATCTACACGAAGAAGTACGTGGAGACCGAGAGTGAAAGTGAGCCCGACTATGCCACGGATTACGATTCGGATGGGTTCACCGTGTCTTTCGAACACCTACGACTCAAGGTTCCCGAGGCTTCAAGTGAGGATGAAGATGAGGAAGATGGAAAACAAGGCGGATACGCGGAATTCGTGATCCCGAAGAAAGAAGATAAAGGCAAAGAAAAGGAGAAAGAAAAGGAGAAAGCACCGGAAGATGATCTCATCTACATCGCACCAATCAAGCATGATCCAGGGAGTTACAACTTACCTATTTCTTGTCATAAATTTAGTGGTCTTGCTTTGGTTGACTCAGGTGCCGCTCTTAATATGATGCCTGTTTGCTATTGCAGGAAAATGGGAGTCAAGAGGATTGTACCAACAAACTATCAATACCGGGGAGTAAACGGTTATATGACAACACCGTTAGGAATAGCGAAAGGAGTCCCGATTCGTATTGGAAAATTTGTGTACTATACGGACTTCGTCATAGCTAACCTTCCACAGAACACGGAGATCCGATAATCCTCGGGAGATCTTTCTTGCACACCGCTCAAGTAAATACCGATATGCGCAATCAAGTCACGAGCTTAGGCTATGGAGACAATCGGATTTACTTTGATCCTAACGGAGAGCCGGTTAGACACCTCGATGAACCTTATGATGATCCTTCTCTGGCCTACACCAAAAGCACGAACCGCCCGCTACTCCCGCATGAACTTGGAAAGAAAACGGAGGATTATTCAAACCCGATGCATCAAAAGGATCAAAAACTCAAGGAACCGGGATCCTCCAAGAAAGATCACAGGAAGAACAGAGGCTCGTCATCCCGACGTGCCAAGAAATGAGCTGAAAGTGGGGTCGAGCTCTAGACCCGTCCAAAAATGAAGCGCTTCTCGGGAGGCAACCCGAGCTTTTTGATTTTCTTTCATTTTTAATGCTTTTCGTGTGTGTTTTTTATTAATGTTTTCATTTGATATTGCTTAGGTAACCATACGGAGGGGATAGAAACCAGATTCGAGCAAAATCGGAACGCGATGCAAAAATTCACAAGTTGGAAACAGTAGCCATTTGGCGATCGCCAGATTCCAATTCTGGCGACGCCAAGTGAGTAAGCCACGGGTCAGGTAAAATTTTTCGAACTTGGCAACGCGAAGAGGGCCGTTTGGCGATGCGAAACTTTTGAAAAATCAAGGTTTGCTGATTTTTGCCCTGTTTGGCGACGCGAAACCCAGGGTTTCGCGACGCGAAGTCGGGACAGAGGGGTTTTTAAACCTTCTTTTTCTCACTTTTCACAAACACACAAACCTAATTCCTTTTAGGCGCCGCCAAACCCTCTCACGTTCTTGCGAAATTCGACCTTCTTGAGCTTCAATTTCATCTTCCAACATGAACAAGGTACGTTTCCTAACTTTGATTTCGTGAGGATTGCTCGATTTGGTAATTGAAGATCTTGTTTTGGGTAGCAATGGTGTTTCTTTGCTTGAATGAAATTGATATGATTCTTGATACACCATTGATGATTTAGAGCTTATAGATGAATGCATGCCTTATATTGTGATTGAAATCTTGTTTCTAGCATGCTATTTGATTATTGAATCTAGTGATTATGGTTAAATGATAAGTGTGGGGATTTTGAGAAAACCAAAATCCCCCATTTTTTCTTGATAGCTAGATTGGTTTGTAATTGTGATTGAACTAAAAGTTCAAGTGTGGGGATGTTCCACATCCCCATTGTTCTTGTTTGTTATGCATATATGATTGTGATGCTTGAACTTGTTAGACGTATAGGTTTTTGTCTCGTTGGAACTTTGAATGTGAATAAACCTTGTCTTGCACTTATTGGATTGAAACCCTTCTAAGACAATGGTATTTTGATTTTGTAGAGACAAAAGACCCGCGCATCTAAGACCGCCGCCGCAATTAACTTCCATGCACCGGAAGGAAGTCATGTTTTCACTTCGTTCACGAACGACCCAACGTTGAACGCTCGAAAGAAG
The DNA here is from genome assembly GCA_030169165.1 of Centaurea solstitialis. Lineage (NCBI taxonomy): Eukaryota > Viridiplantae > Streptophyta > Magnoliopsida > Asterales > Asteraceae > Centaurea > Centaurea solstitialis. The sequence continues at coordinate 36,270,330 of CM058041.1, read as the reverse complement.
GAGGAATATCGGGACATTGTCAACCGACTTCTCCCCCGCCAAATTCTCATGCCGAAAAGAGTCGATTGGGATCTTCTTCGATCGATGCATGTTGAGAACGACATCAAAGCGATTCTTGAAAAGCATGCATACGACGAGGATGGCAACGAGTACTATATTTGCCATGCATGGGAGCGAGTTTTCGATATCGCCGAGACCCTATACCGAGAGCTTATCGTGGAGTTCGTAGCCACGTTTCGTTTCGATGCGATCAAGGCTCTTGGGGAATTTCATCAATCGTGTATGACTTTCCGACTTGGTGGTGTTTGGAGATCTCTTTCTTTGGTTGATTTTGCTCTTGCTTTGGGGATATATACCCAATTGGACGTTGATGCTCCCGGATTTGAGGAGTACATGTGGGCGACCGCAAAGAGACCCGATGATTTTGATCCGCGTTTGGCATGGGCGATTTTGGGTGATGGTGATTATCATGGCAACCTCAAGGTGAAAGGCTTTATTGCTTCGACGGATAGACTTCTACACCGCATGCTCATTCAAGCGGTGAACGCTCGATCTTCTAGTGAGGAGAAAGTAACCGTGCAAGATTTGTGGCTTCTTGAGCAACTCTCTACGGATGATAAATATTCGAATGCTCCGTATCTCATCGCCGCTCAACTCGCTAAGGCGAGCGGTTATCGCGAGGGTAGTCGCATCGTTGGTGTCCAGTACGTGACGCTCTTGGCCAAGCATTTCGGTATCCTAACCGACGCCGCGATTGCTTCGATGACGAACCTCGGGAGATGGGGTTGATTGACATGGATCAACTCCGAAGTATGGGCGTGGCGAGAGTTGAACATGCGATCGGAAGGTACTACAATGCATGGATCCGTAATCCTCAAGCGTATGGGGGTCAACCGAGAAGTCAACTTAGCCGAGCACCGAGGAGTACACACGAGACCGGTGGAACGAGTGGGGCGAGTGCAAGTCAACAACCGGCGGATTGGACGGCTTATTCGGGTTACCAAGACTTGAGTAACCAACTTTCGGAGATGTCACTTTCTTATGGCCGGCATCAACAACACATGGAGTACAACACCGTGGAGGCTCTTCACCAAGCCAACTGGCAAAGTGGAGTGATGAACCAGATGGCCTCCCACTTCGGTATTCAACCAAATACCGCATTTGCTCCATCTCCGTATTGGCCATACTCCGAGGATGCTCCGCCCGGTTACCCGACTTACGAGGATTGGCAAAACCAACCTCGTGGCCCTTATTGATCTCTATCTTTTATCTCCATTATTCGATTTGGTTGTCCTAAACATTTTTATTTTTGAACTGCGTGGTTGTGTTGAACAATTTTATTTTTCTGTTGGTTTGCTTAGGATTTTAAGTAAGTTGGTTTGGTTTATTTTATTTTGTTCGTTTTTACTTTTTCTTTTTCTTTTTTGTTGGTAGATATGGCGATTTATGATCGAGCACGAATTTTATGCACCACTCTCAGATCAGAACAGATTTCATCACATAACCCGGGAAGTTTCTCTTTTTCCCAATTACTCCTTAATTGTTTTGATTGTTGCATTGAGGACACTGCAAATTTTAAGTGTGGGGAGGGGGTTATGTAGACTTATCTGTTTAAATGGGTTCACTTTTTGCTTGTGGATTGTCGTTTTTCAAACTTTTGAAAGCTTTGAGATTTGACCCCAATTTTTTTCGAAATCTGAGACTGTTTTTGAGACTGAGTTGCTTGCATAGGAGAACACTGAATAGGATTAGTTGAGTAAAAGGATGCCTTGGAAAACTGATTACCATGAGTGCCTCACCCAATTCCGTTGAGAGATTGAGCCTATATTGTTATATCTGTTTATTTCGTGAGGAATACCGACTTTGACCCAAGGTAGAACTTGTCATTTGAATGCTTGTCGAGACCACATAAGAGAAGTATTTATCACCATTGCACTGATAGAGGCCTTCGTTTCTAACCCTTTTAGCCTTCGTCAGATAACCTCATCATAAGGTTATTTGATTTGCCTAGCCTTTAATTGAAAAGTGTTCATCTTTTAACACTTTACCCCTTGAAACCATTTTGAGGCTTATCCTTTTCATTTCATTACCCACTATACACTTTATCCTTGAGCCTAATTGTTTATCTATCTCTTGGCCGTGACTTAAATTTGAATCTTGAGATGTTTTGATCCAGTTTTCTTATCTGACAGTTTTTATGGGATTGAGATTTAAAAAGAGCCCAAAAGCGACATAGTTGCTGCTCTGAAAAAAAGAGAAAAAAGAAAATATTTGAGACTCAGAAAAGAAAAGAAATATCAAAAGAGTCGAGAATATTGAAAAAGAAAAAAAAATGAGAGTTGAAAAGAGTGAAAAAGAATTTGTGCCCCAAATAAGCCATAGGCTTAGGCCAATTCTAAGAAAAGAGAGAGTACTCATCCCAAAAGTCTCATTGTTTGAAAGTCATCTTGTTTCACTGTTTGGATCATTACTGATTAAGTTTTCAAATTTTTGTTACATAACCCTTAGTCACTTATATATCCTTTATCCTACCCTTAACCCCTAGCCTAACATTACAACCCTAAAGTCCTCTTGACGGTTGACAACTTCTCAGTGGTGGAGATTAGATTTGGTGACAGGCTTATGCATGCGGGAATTAGTCGAGTATTGGTGTGATCACTCATATATATACACTTTTACCCCCGAGAGATACACTTCATATTGTTATGCATATTATGTGAGGGTAAAAGGTTGGCCTTGGTATCCGATTGCTTGATGAGTCTTGTTTGTGTATTCGATTGTGTGAGTATACTCTGTTCTTTTTGATGATCTTGGGTGGAGATAATTTTGGAGTTATCTTTCTTATTTTTCAGTCTTTTGATTGAGGACAATCAAAGCTTAAGTGTGGGGATTTTGATAACACAAAATTATACATGTTTTGGTTGCGCGTAATCGTATGACTTTACCCCATTTCTCACCCGTTTATGATCATTTCATGCACTAAATGAGCTTTTTATTGATTATGAAGGATTTGGAGGCCGTAGAACGAAAAAGTACGAAAAAATGCGAGAAAACGTGAAAAATGCACAGAGTCAACACAGAAGACACTTGGCGATCGCGAAGTTCCATGTTTGGCGCCGCCAAGTTCGACTGAAGTGCAGATTAGGGTTGATTTTTAAGTGTTTGGCGTCGCCAAGATGGCAGTTTGGCGATCTCCGGATGGCGCCTGGTCGTTTTTCTTTAAATATTAGCCTCCTCCTTCAGTTTTGGACATGAGTTTTGAAGTGCGATACACGAGGGGAACGAGAGTGAGAGTACGAGAGGTGCCGATACGCTGCGGAAGTCGATCTCTGATCATCTATCATTGTACTGTCGGTATCATGTCGATGTCTACTCTTGTTTATGTTTTTGTTTTCAATATGAGTGAGTAGTCTATTAGTAGTGCTTGTCATGATAGATGAACCTTTGTGGATGATAATTTGCAATTAATGTTTATTGGTTTGTTTTTGATTAATTGAATGTCGTTTATGGTTCTTTCTTGATTATTGTTGTTGTGGCGATTTGAAATCACTTGGTTGGGTGTATTTGTTAGACCAAAAACAGATAGACTGCGAAAGGATAATCAACCTACCTTAGCCTTACTTGGTCCATAGAGTTATGTTAAGGGGTTACTTTGACCAATAAGTGACCGATAGTAAAAGAGCCATTGCAATACTGATTGGGAAGGGTTTACCGATTCTAGATTGTGGACCAAACGATTTAGGATTGAAATTAGGAGGACCATATCCTAGTTCATAACCATGAATTGCACATATTAGGGTGTCCCAGACTTAAATTCCTACAATAGTTAAAACAACCAAACCTTCGATTTATCCATATCATCCATATTGGGGATTCGTATTATCATGATAAGTACTGCTGTTTTTCCATTATTATAAACTCAATTTTTATTTTAACCGCTTTCTTAGTTTTTACTTAGTTAATTGTCTTTTCCAGTATTAAAACCTTTTTCATACAAAACCCCCCCTTTTAGATTAATTAAACCGATTAAGGCTTCAGTCTACAATAACTTGACCGTTCCCAGTGGTAGATACGATACCTGGACTTTCCTACACTATATTACTCACGATCAGGTACGCTGCCTGTATATGTGGTAAGACGGTGGCTAGGCATTAGAGGTTAAAACTTGTTACGCTTTTTATATACGATAATTACCGCATCAGTTACCTCTGAAAATCGATGGAGATAGAGAGAGGTGAAAGGGTTCAGGTTTTTCTCTGGGGTTTCTTTTCAGTCAAGATTGATTGAATGAATAAACTAACCAGGGTTTACCATATTTATATCCATAAATATGGTAATATCCAAATAAGAAAGCCCGCTCAATTAAAAAGCCCATTAAAACTTTTTAATCAAACTAAAACTCTTTATTTAATTAATAAACTATTAATTAAATATCTTAAACCCTTTAATTAATTAACTATTAATTAACAATATAAAATAGACCAACTGATATTTTATATAACTAAATAATAAATAACTATTTATTATTTAAATCTTACTCAATAATTAATTTATACTAATTAATTATTCCATCAAACTGGTAAATCCACTTGATCTCAAATCGGATGTGTAGCAGTGTGACCCACTAGTGTCTTATAACATTGGACACGGTAAACCTTGTTACTGTCTTGCACACAATCCTAACAGACTCCCACTTGTGCCAGACAAGTAACTGTACTGTCATCATTTGCCTAAGGAGGTCCCTATCCCGACACTTAGGTTAACCGGGTTATAAGACCTCTTATATCCAGAGATACAATTCACGCTTTGAATTTGTACACAGGTTCATTCCTTTTACACGCGATATTTCTAAAATGAATTCGAGACATGGAGTGGAGGATCCATTTCTCAAAAACAAGTATTTCTTGACTCTGATTTCGATTGCCTGCAGTAACGGATATTACTAAATAACACCTGTTATTTTATCCGAGCGTGGCCACGCGTTTTCTGCCAATCTTAATCGTCAAGGGGCTCGGAAATATCTCTCTTTTAGTAAAGAGGTGCAAATCCCTTCTTGACTACTTGTATTTGGATTCACGGCTTCCGTTGTATCTAGTCACGTCCCGTATAGCCACCCTGTTACGGCGCAGCGTTAAAATGCGCTAAGAGTACAATAGTCCTCGTGTCCCAAAACCAAATATCTCAGGTCTAAGGACAACCTATCATCAAGCCAATGCTCATGACTGGGGCTCCATGAAGCATACTTGAAACTGGTCACTTCCAATACTCAAAACACTCTGATGAGTATCTATAAATACTTGGTCACATCACTTATGCTTTTATTCTTTACTTTGAATAAATCATCAAGTATTTATAATAGCGTTAAACTTCCCATTGAAATTCCCATTTCAATAAGTGGCTACGGAAATTTAGATTTCATACAAAACTTTGTAAAATCATGGATATGTTAAATATGCGAAAAATAGTTAATTTAAAACAATCATGAATTAAAACCTCCATTTATTTCCATCACACTGTGAAATAAAACTTTACATGATTGAATTGTTCAAAATTAAACTATGGTAATAATTAATAAACTAAAACTAGCTACTGGCGTCCAGGTACTGCATCCCAATGGAATTTGCATGTGCCTCATGCTTCACCCTTGCTAGTGGCTTTGTCAGCGGATCTGTGACATTTTCTTCTGTTGGAATCTTGCATATCTTTACATCTCCTCTTCCAATAATCTCTCGGATGAGGTGATATTTTCTGAGCACATGTCTTGACTTGTGATGCTCCCTGGGTTCGTTTGCTTGTGCTACGGCTCCCGAGTTTTCACAGAATATATCAATCGGTCTAGAGATGCTGGCAACGACTCTTAGATCCGATAGAAAATTCCTTAGCCAGACAGCTTCCTTTGCCGCATCAGATGCTGCAATGTACTTTGCTTCTGTAGTTGAATCTGCAATCGTGTCCTGCTTTGAGCTCTTCCACGAGATCGCGCCTCCATTTAGGGTGATAACGTACCCCGACTGTGATCTAAAATCATCTTTGTCGGTCTGGAAACTAGCGTCAGAATATCCGGTGACGCTGATTTCATCCTCAGACCCTCCAAAGACCAAGAACATATCTTTCGTCCTTCTAAGGTACTTGAGAATGTTCTTGACAGCTACCCAATGAGGTTCTCCTGGATTCTGTTGATATCTGCTCGTAACACTTACTGAGTAAGCAACATCGGGCCTGGTACATAACATGGCATACAAAATCGAACCAATTGCTGAAGCATATGGAACCGATTTCATTTTGTCCTGATCTTGACTAGAAACAGGACATTGTGTTTTACTTAACATTATGCCATGTTGCATTGGAATAAATCCTTTCTTGGATTCATCCATCCTGAATTTCTTCAGGATTTTGTCAATATATGTACTTTGACTAAGTCCGATAAGCCGCTTGGATCTATTTCTATAGATCTTTATACCAAGTATATAAGCGGCTTCTCCAAGGTCTTTCATTTGGAAACATTTACTCAACCAATTCTTTACACTCTGTAAAGTTGGTACATCGTTTCCTATGAGTAGAATATCGTCTACGTATAAGACCAAGAAGGTTACTATGCTCCCACTGAACTTAGTGTAAACACACGGCTCGAACTCACTTTTAGCGAAACCAAATTCTTTGATTCGCTCATCAAAGTGTAAGTTCCAGCTTCGAGATGCTTGCTTTAATCCATAAATGGATTTTAGCAACTTGCACACTTTATCAGGATTCTTAGGATCTTCAAACCCCTCTGGTTGTTCTATATAGACGTCTTCTGTTAACTTTCTGTTTAGAAAGGCTGTCTTGACGTCCATTTGCCAGATCTCGTAATCAAAATACGCTGAAATGGCCATCAGAATCCTAATTGATTTCAACATGGCCACTGGAGAAAAGGTTTCATCATAGTCGATACCATGAGTTTGCGTGAATCCTTTTGCGACCAGTCTGGCCTTGAAAGTGTGTACATTCCCATCCATGTCTGTTTTCTTCTTGAAAACCCACTTGCGTCCAACAGCTCTACAGTGCTGGGGCAAATCAGTCAACTCCCATACTTGGTTGTCGTACATGGACTGCATCTCGGCCTTCATGGCTTCCTGCCATTGTTCAGATTCATTGCCTGATACAGCTTCTCCATAGGATGTTGGTTCATTCAAGTCTCTGCTGTCTTGAGAGACTAGAAACCCAAGATACCTATCTGGTTCTTGTCTTACCCTACTGGATCTGCGAAGGTCTTGTGTTTGCACTTCCTCAATCGGTTCTGATTGAGATTCAACATTTTCATGTTGAATTTCTGGCTCAACAATTGGTGTAGTGTTCTCTTCGTCTACTACCTGTAGATCTACATCCTTTCTGGTGTTCCCGGTACTGAGAAACTTTTCTTCCAGAAATTTTCCATTTCGAGCAACAAAAACTTTGTTCTCTTCAGGGTTGTAGAAGTAATATCCCACGGTGGTCCTGGGATATCCAACGAAGAAACACTTGTCGGATTTGGGCTTGAGTTTTTCTGAGGTAGGTCGTTTGACGTAAACCTCACAACCCCAAATCCTTAGAAAAGATATATTGGGTTTCTTACCCTTCCATAGCTCGTATGGTGTCTTTTCTACAGACTTTGTTGGCGCTATGTTCAGTATATGTGTTGCTGTTTCGAGCGCATGTCCCCAGAATGACATTGGTAGCGTAGAGCGACACATCATCGATCGTACCATGTCAAGTAAAGTACGATTCCTCCTTTCTGACACACCATTCATCTGAGGTGTATACGGAGGTGTGAGTTGGGATACAATCTCACACTCCATCAGATGATTGTCAAACTCATCACTAAGATATCCGCCTCCGCGATCTGACCGTAAAAACTTGATCTTTCTGCCAAGTTGATTTTGTACTTCATTTTGAAATTCTCTGAATCTTTCAAAGCTTTCAGATTTATGTCTCATAAGGTAGACATAACCATACCTACTGAAATCGTCAGTAAAGGTAATGAAGTACCGGTATCCTCCTCTTGCCACATGACTAAATGGCCCACACACATCTGTGTGAATTATTTCTAACAAGTCGGTGGCCCTTTCATTTTCTTTGTTGAAAGGTTGCTTTGTCATTTTACCAGATAAACAAGACTCGCAATTATCAAAAGGTTTATAATCGAGAGTGCCAAGAAAACCTCCTTTTAGGAGTAGTTCAACGCGTTTCTTGTTTATGTGGCCCAAACGACAATGCCAGAGGTAAGTCTGATCCTCAATGTCTTTGGATCGTTTACTTATATGATAGATTTCACTATTATTGTCTTGTAGATTTACTGTATATAGACCATTCACAGGTGTTGCTTTAAAATAGAAAATATTATTTTTAAAGACAGAAATCATTTTATAATCATATTTGTAATAAAAACCTTGGTCTACCAACAAATCAAAATACAAAACATTCTTAATCATGTTTGGAATATAATAACAATTATCCAGTTCCAAAACTAGACCCGAGGGTAAACTAAGACTATAAGATCCTACAGCTTCAGCTATCAGCGGAGTGCCTTCGCCAACTCGTAGGTTCGAACGGTCCTTCCTCAAAGTCTTTCTTCTAGTGAATCCTTGTAAATGATTACAAATGTGGTTACCACTGCCTGTATCAATTACCCATGATTCATAAGAAGTGATTAAGCAATCTATCATAAAGATACCTGGAGCATCGGGTAAACCGATCTCTATCTGGTCGATATTCATCGAGTGCTCGCAAATATCCTTGCTACCACATTCTGGGCAACTCAGATCCCCCAGCTCATCAATCCAATCAGTATCCATGAGATCAGCAGGTGCTGGCTACGGCTCTAGACTGGCCAGAATGTTCTCATGTAGTGCTGCCACGTCAGTCTTTGGTTCTTTCATGTAGGCACTAGCTGTGTCACATATCTTCTTCGGGAGCGAGTACCACATGAGATACACTAACTCTTCCTGAGTCATCTTGTACCCCAAACGTGTCAAGCATTTAAAGAGCCTCCTCATTTCCATAAGATGGTCTTTAACTGACTGGTCCTTTTTCATTTTTAGTGAAAGTATCTCTTTCATGATCAGAAGCTTACCTGTATGTCTATAGAAACCTAACTGGCTTTCTATATCTTTCACGACCTCGTGGCAGGATTTGTCTCTTAATCTATCCGCAAACTCGGACGATATAGAGAAAATCAGAATTGACATGACATCTGATTCATCCGCCATATACTTAAAGTACTGAGTAAATTCCTCATCAGGAGAATTACTCTTAGGTCGTGATACAGGTTTTTCTAAAACGTAAAACTTACCCTGTGCACGCAAGATATTATCAAGGTGCATTTTCCAAACTGGAAAATTATGTCCTGTAAGTTTCCATTTTCCATTGATGAGTCGTAATGATTCCTCAGGGGTATAAAACGGGATTACAGAATAAGACATCTACAATAAAATCCCAAGCTTAGTTTATAATTATAAAATCTTCTAATAAATTATTACCCTCAAAATAAATTTATCAGACTAGAATCCAATATTTCACATGTGTCGGGAAGCATGTGATCATGTCAAACCGACTCATGTGATCTATGGTAGGTAAAAACTATACCAATCGCATTTTAATTCGAAAACACGATTTCTAGATCGTCGGGACATCGGATATTTAATCCGTGCATATTTAGTCCCTCTAGTGCATTTTGGCCTGGTACCACCCAGTGAATAAATAATTACCAAAAATAGACTACACCACCCGGGACCTGGACAAGCCCTGGCCGGTACCACCCGGAGATAATTCGCAGAGTTTTATCACCCTCCAGTTTCGGTTTGAACACGGGCGTTCATAGTGTGTTCACTTACAACGCCCTATGTACCTTACACCGGAGGTGCCCCTAAAGTGGGTTGCACTCACTAATCTATGATTTTTAACAAGGGTTAAAATTGCCAGTTTTCAAAAACTTGTATCCAAACACAAACTGTATTTGTATCCATTTTTCCTTTAAAACATTCGATCAAAATACGACAATTTATATTCTATTACTACTACGTAATTTAAACAACCACGCAATTTAAATATAAATAACACTGTCATAGCCTTAACCCTTAAAACTAATGTCGTTTTGTGAGCCAACACAAATGACGGTCTCAATCTTAAGTGACAAAAGTCTTCAACTTCTGGCACTCCCACTGGCTCCGAGATCCATGGTCGTCGTCTTTCCTCCGTCTTCAGTAATTTAAAATTTCGTAATTACAAACGGGTTATAAATGGCACGCAGGCCTCCCGACTAATATATTAAAATTAAGATTACAAAAGGGTTGTAAATGGCACGCAGGCCTCCCTTACTAAAACAGATAAAATAATAAAAAGAAACAAACACAACCACGGGTCAAAGGGTTCGGCTATGACAAACAAACATATTTAATAATTAAACTAAATTATTAAAACTAACTGTTTTGATAAAAACTGGATTTCGACAATTATTATTAAAATTAAACTGAATTTTATAAATAATACAATAATTATAATAAGATAAATGTGTTTAACAAAAATAATAATCATCCGGGATTAATTAATCCTTTATCATCAATGTTTTATCGTTATCTAAACCTATCATTACACAACTGATAACGATTGTTAGTTTTGCGAAAAACATTACGATAACCGGTGGTTCGTTAAACGGTTATCATAAACCACCGTATCACCCACATCGCTTCTTTCCGGTGATGACAACAACGCCGAAGCATCTCCGCCATCACCGGTGGCACACGACGACGAAGGTAACGGCAAAGCCGCCACCATCAATCGCCGCTGCCGGCGATTCCGATCACCAACAGCATCGCCACCACCGATCCGCCTAATCGAGGCTGTCGATCGGTGGTGTCCGGCCATCGCAAACACAACAAACACCACCGCCACCATCTGGCTTTCGCCGGCGATCGAAAACAGCGGCACCCACCACCGCCGCCGCCATCGCCAACCGACGACAGTAGCAACGGTGGCCGATGCCACCATCAATCACCGCCTTACGGCGGTTGAAATCAAGCATCATCACCACCGATCCGCCTCGACTAGGCTGTCGATCGGTGGTTCGATTCACCGGAGACGGCTCAAGGGCCACCATCGACCGGCAACGGCGGCAACTAACTCATCACCACCATCACCGGCCGCCACGGACAGCAGCGGCAATCGGCCTTTGCTGCCGTGTCTTGGTCGATCGAATCCCATCACACGGCCACCGTCTCTCGGTGGTCGATCGTGGTGTGGTTTTATCGTCTGGCGATCGACCGTGGTTCGGTCGGCTAACTGTCGCCGTTCCGCCGCCGATTGCCACGATCAAACGATAATAAAAATCCGATTTTTATAACGAATAAATTTCAGAATTTTTAAAGAAACGAAATCCTTTTTATCAAAACACAAAATAATCAGATCTGAAAGATTATGGAAGTGGCTCTGATACCACTGTTGGGGATTAACGGGTACGATAAAGATACGCAGCGGAATAAAGCAAACTAATCCCCAATCGTAGATCCATCCAAAATAGTTCAGATACAATTAAAAAGGGGTTTCCGAAAATTACCTCGAAATAGTTTATGCAAGTGAAAAACTCCGAAAAGCTGGTGAGGGATACACCACTACTGCACCACCAGGAGATTGGCTGCTAGACCGCCGTGGGTTACCTCTGAAAATCGATGGAGAGAGAGAGGTGAAAGGGTTCAGGTTTTTCTCTGGGGTTTCTTTTCAGTCAAGATTGATTGAATGAATAAACTAACCAGGGTTTACCATATTTATATCCATAAATATGGTAATATCCAAATAAGAAAGCCCGTTCAATTAAAAAGCCCATTAAAACTTTTTAATCAAACTAAAACTTTTTATTTAATTAATAAACTATTAATTAAATATCTTAAACCCTTTAATTAATTAACTATTAATTAACAATATAAAATATACCAACTGATATTTTATATAACTAAATAATAAATAACTATTTATTATTTAAATCTTACTCAATAATTAATTTATACTAATTAATTATTCCATCAAACTGGTAAATCCACTTGATCACAAATCGGATGTGTAGCAGTGTGACCCACTAGTGTCTTATAACATTGGACACGGTAAACCTTGTTACTGTCTTGCACACAATCCTAACAGTTACTTTTCGTAAAACCTTGAGTATTCCGTTACAAGTATGAAAAATTGTTTTAAGTCGTTACAGGTGGTAACATCTTGGGGGTTGTGGATGACATCCTAGTCTACCCGGGTGCGAATCCAAGAGGAGTCAATTTGAGGGCATGAGGAGTACCTTGTCCTTAGGCTGGTCTAGTCATACACTGGGCTGGCCTCCCAACCTAGTCAAAGATGTTGGTTGGGCTCTAGGTCCAGCCTAAGTTAAGGTGGGACAGTGGCGGATTAGTGGGCTGCCAGTGGATGTCCGATACCGCCAGGGAGGAGTGCGTGCATGTGTGTGTGTGTGTGTTAGTGGTAGTTGGTCATTGGTTCTATGCAACTATGCCTTTCAAAAAAATATCCTTTTTGAGTAAACTACAATTTTGAGTAAATTACAATTTGGTCCTTTGGTTTATACAAAAATGAGTAAACTACGATTTTGGTCCTTGTGGTAAAAGTATCCCTCATTTAACAGAGTCTTTTAACGGAGTTAGTGAGCAGGGACTTGATTCAAAACAATCCAGAAACATTAGGGACCATCTGTGTAGTTTTTGAAGTTCTATGACCATTTTCGTTGATTTTTGTTAACGTTAGGGACCAAAATTGTAGTTTACTCTTCTTTTAATTTATGTTTAAAAAATATATTTTAAAAGACAAGGTATGAGTAATAGAGTATTGAGTTTCAAAATGTTTATTATCATATTGTTTGAAGAAGAACATCTTATAAACTGTATTTTAACTAATGTCAGCTTTAAAGCATTTTATGTCAATCTCAATTACGATAATAATTTTTTTTTTTAATATTTTAGTTACTTAGATTTTAACACATTTTTTTTCTCTAAATGATTACTATTAGTGTTGGGTTTTGTCACTAAACATACAGAGGTAGTCCCAAGTTCACATTAATATAAGCAAATTAATCTTAAACAAATTAAAAATCGTAAAAGGTTAGCCCTAAATCTAAATTAATCAACCCATCAAAAATTAGTCTCAAATCTAAACAAATTAAGCCTAAAAGCTAATAAAAAAATCTACATAAATTAACCCCAAATAGTTAGCCATAAATCCTTGAATATTTATGGTTTTGCTTAAAAATACATATGTTTTTATTAAGAATTTAAAATCCTTACACTTAAGTACTTAACCCTATAACTTTTGTGGTTTTACAGGCACAAATGGTGCCAGCATTGGCCCAAGATAACATTGGGCTTACCTTGAAAGTCAAATAAGATTTTTATGAACCATACATTTGTTTTTCTAGCAAGGATCATACTCTCTTAATGATGGTCCATCTTTTCTTTCTATGTAAAACCTCCAATACAAATCAATCTTAAACTAGAGTCAATTGTTTGTGAATTATAGTCTATCTTTTGCTATCAAGATAGTATTTTTTATTTATGTATCTATTTTCATTTAAAGAACAAAATGTATTGATATCCAATAATGTAACAAAGTTTCTCAATCAATACAATAAAATCAATATATATACTAAAAGGAAAAACCACAAGTTATGATGTGGCATCCTCTAAGGCCAAGAAAACTATTTATCTTTTTTCTCAAATTTTTGATTTTTTTAATGTTGAATATGTAAAAGACATTTCCACCCCTCTATGGAACATGTATGTTTCATTAATAACTTGGGTACTTTTGTAAATTTGCATACCTAATATTAACTCCTACTCTAAGTTTAACCTCCAACTTTTTACATTCATCTCATTATCTCTAATATTAAATTCAATTGCATAACTCCAAACTTTCCACCTCCTTAGACTATTCATCCCCTCTTATATTGAAACTATATAAGCCCAATCATTTCTCCTCCAAGTCTCAACAATCACAATGAGATGTTTTGTTGTCAATTTGTATGGATAAAGTTTGATGGTGAAATAGTCTTGAAAATTGATATTGGTTGAGATTTTATGTTTTATTAGGTTGTGTGCGTTCTATTGCATTTTTACTTAACATAGTGAATCATTCTTTTTATTGTAGGATAAAAAGTCTATTTTTTTTCTTAATTATACTTTTATCAACATTGATTTTTTTATCAAAGAGTAATCATGTTGTTAATGTTGTTTGCTCAGGTTCACAAATATCAAGTTAGAAGAATGAAGTTTTCTTTCACTTAAGATCGCTAGAACTATAAAAGTTGGGGTGATTTAGATCATGTTGCAAGCATAAATGTAAAAACCCTTAATGCATCATGAGTATGATGTATATAATTTGCTATGTAAGCTTTCATATTCTTGATTTTTTTAAGTCACTTCCATTTTTTCTCATCTATCTCTCTTTTCCCTCTCTCTATCTCTATCTTTCTTTCATTGGTATCGAAAAAGTTTCGGTTATATGTCTACTTTATGTCATTTTCTCTTGAAAATGTCCTAAATTTCTCCATTATCCACTTGATGAGTTCCATGATGTTCCTACTTTGAAGTTTTCATTTACAATATAAGAGGTACTTACGAAAACAAAAATGACATAAAATTTCTTCAAATGAATGAAGCAATAAGTATTGAAATAACAGTGATCATACCTCCTACTAATTAAAGCTATAAGGTTGCATCCAACATAATTGGTGTGTTTAACATTATTCCGATTGTATATATTCTCCAATAATATTCATTAAAAAACCACTCACCCGTTGAAAAAAATCCCACTCATCCATCTTCTCCTCTAAATTATTCAACTAGACTTTTCATCTTCATTCAATTTCATGTAAGTAATATAATTTTTAGAATGCGTTATCTTCTTTTAGTTGTTATGTAAGTATATAAAAAAAACACATTTTATTTTCACCTCATTGTCGTTTGCGATTGTTATGCTTGAAGGTTTAATTTCAAGTCTCCTTATGGAAAAATATTATTTCAAGTTTGTCAAACTTCAAATAAATATGTTAAGTTTAGGAGTTGGTATCTTCTTTTAGATATTTTTTAAATAAAGAATATATATATATATATATATATATAAATATATATTAATTTCAAACAATTATTTGGAAACCTGTTCATCAAAATATTATTAATATAATCATCAAATTTCTTTATGCTTCTATTTTATTTTACGTTTTTAACTGTTTAAACTTTCGTTATAGATATTTATCGTTCAAACAAGCTCATTCATGCACACAACCAAATTCCTACTTAAGATCAACTTTTAGACTTTGCTAAGTTATAGAAAAAAGTTATCCTATTTTAGCAAAAAAAAAAAATATATTACTCAATTTATTTGTCTCTTTCAGAAAACTAATCTTTAACCATTAGTTATATATGTTATATTTCATTTTTTTGAGTTAGTGTGTTTTTTTTAGTGTTAGAACACAATATTAGAATAAATTTACCAATTGATAAAAAAAATTGGTTTTTTAAAATATTGGGATCAATATCAATATAAGGTAAGTACTAAAATAGTTATATTCATATTCAATATGGTTAATTTGTAATTTTTTTTTTTAATATTTATATTGTTAGTTTTAACTTTTGAAACTATGTATAGTTTTATATTTAGTTGTAATAACTATTATTGATTGTACTTCAACACATCGACTTATAATTCTTAATGTATTTGAGATTCAAGAGTTCGCTTCTATTGTTTATAAAAATGATTATTCGTTTGGTATTTTTTATTGTCTTATACTAATTTATATTAATAATCCATTAACTTTACTTATGAATTTGTAAAATATTGTGAACTTAAAATCAGAAATCGCATTGAAGTTAAATGATATTAAATCATATTCACGAATTAGTATTTAAATACATTTATTAATATTTAAATACATTAACTAATTTGTAAAATATTATAAACTTAAAATGCATTTATTAATATAGGGTTTGTAACTTATAGATTTGTAGTAATAATGATTTAAAATACATTCCTAATACTAACTTATATTAATAATCATTTAATATCTCTTCTTATTATTTATGTACATGCTTACTATTTTTTATACCTAATAAATTTTTCTTACACATTTTTTTCATGAAATATATATATTGGACTAAAAACTACCTTTAGTACATAATGGATGTTGGTTGTGGATATTACATTTTGTAGACTATGGGACTTTTTGAATCGCAGGAAAGATCAAAATTTGATTAGTTTGGATATGGTTTTAGTTAACAAAAATGTATGTTCTTATATTACTTTATTAATATGATTATACTGATCACTAACTAAGTTAGAAACGGTGATCATAATTACATGAAAACTCTAATTTTGTTTCAATTATTGTTTGGGGTATAAAGGTTGTTTTAACAACTTATATTTAGTTGTTTTAGTTGGTGCATTCCATGTCAACATTAGTGGTATGTCCCATTTGAAAAGTAGACATTTATTTGTGTGTTAGTTACGTTTTATTGAGAAATTATGTTTTATTTTAAATCTGCTCAATACTTCTATAAAAACATTATCGTTACCGTGCAACGCACGGGCCCATCACTAGTTCTATAATAAAACAAAATCACTAGGTCACTATCAAATAGGTACCAAATAAAAAAATGAATCGTGTGCATCATCTACAAAGAAAAGGACTCGTGATTGTACTAATAGAAAATAAACAAAAAATTATTGCGTTTTAATGTATTTTACCCTCATTTAAAAAGATGATCCTGGCTAATTATTCTAGCCCCATCTCTCTTTACAGGATACCATACTCATAAAGGGTACTTTCATACTAAGGCATTATTAGTAAAGATAAGCTAGCTTATAAGTCATGTGCATGTTTGGTTGGATCATAAGTTAGTTTTTTGAAAAGCTACTTATACTAGCGTTTTGGTGACTTATGGAATTCAAGGGCGGATCCCTTAAGGGGCCATTGGGGGCCATGGCCAATATCGTATTTTATATCTTGGTATAGATATGATAAATATCGTATTTTACAATTTAATATTTATATGGTAAAGCAGCTCAACTAGTTATCACCTTATACGTTCATGATGAAGGTCATGGATTCAAGACCCCTTCCTTGCACTTCCCTTATTTTAATTTTTTTTTTTTTTTTTTTTTTTGCAACTACAAATTAATATCATTTAGTTTTTCATCATTTTACTTTCCAATTAGCAATTTTCATTCTCATCAACTATATCATATGTAAAAAGTACATTTTAAATAATATTTTAAAAAATCATTTACCCATTTTTATCATTTTTCTTTTTAATCCACTACATACTCTATTATTAATACTAATTATATGAAAAAACTAGTTTTTAAATACTATAAATAAATAATGTTTAAGTTAGTACATAGTGTTACATTACTAATATAAAGAGTTCCTTTTATCGATTAATAATACTATAAAAACTAGGGGTGTTCATTTTACCCCCCAACCCGCATAAGCCGTCCAACCCGCACCACACCGCACCAAACCGCGCGGTTTGGAGCCTTTGCAGTACGGTTTACGGTTTGTATTTTTTTATACCGCACATTGCGATTTGGTTTGCGGGTTTTAATTGTCCAAATCGCGGTTCAACCCGCACCACACCGCACTTTAGTTCTATTATTTATAAAAATAGTTCAATAATGTCATCTTTTAATAAGGTAATTATAAAAACATTAATCAAAAAAAGGAAGTAATAAAAATGCTACTATGAATCTATGATTGTCTAACCTTAAAAGGAATACGCCGTCTTCATCTAGTTTATCTTAAACTCTCAAGAGTCGGAAGTTGATCAAAGTTGAAAGATGAAGCTCAATCGATTTTTTTGGCGTTTTTATTGGTTTATTAGGATTTATTATTTGAAAGTTTTTATACTTCATATTTCCATGAAGTATTTTGTTTGAAGTTTGGACTATGAAGAATTTTTTTAAGAAATTTTGTTTGTTATTTTTCATGCAACATATTAGATATAAACCGTAAAACCGCATTGTACCGCACCGCACCGGATTTTGCGGTTTGGTTTGTGGTTTGAAAAAAATGTCTAAACCGCATATGCGGTTTGGTTTGTGGGTTTGGCTCTAATTCGCACCGCACCACACCGCGAACACCCCTACCAAAAACATAACAAATATTTGGTACTATTTTTCAGGTAGTAATTTAAATGTCCTCATTTTCAATCTTACGTTAACCATTTGTTTCTTTTGAAATTTAATGTTACATCATATTAAAAAAAACTACTTGCAATAAAAAATATATTTCGTCCCCCGAGTCTATGAGGGTTGTGTTCCGCCCCTGATGGAATTTATGAGACTTTTTTATTACAAATATACCATTCTATTTTTTTTTACATTACTAACTTTTAAACATATTTTTTTGTTACTTTACAGTCATAGGCTATCTATCATCTAGTTTTTGTCAAACACAACATTTAATCAGCTACCTTATCCGTCAATAACTATTTTATCAGCTAGTTTACTAACAGATAGCCTAATTATTGTAACACGTGAAGGTCTCCACCTAAACAAATAACTATAACCTAGTTTTTGAAACACAATAATATTATCTACATTATTGATTTCAAACATATGTACAAATTTACGTATTTTTCAATGAATTAGACTTGCTAAAACTATTTACAATAATAAACGAAATTATGCTTCAAAGACAAAAATTGAAACTAATTTGCAATTAATAATTTTAGTGAAATTATTTAAATTTGATGGAGGTTGGGGTTAAAAGAGTCCGACAAAAGCTGACCTGACCCATGTCTTATGCCTTCTTTTTCAATCTCCTTCTCTGACCCAAACAAATTGGTCAACGCTAAAATTCAATTAACTTTGAAATTCTAAACATCTCTTTGCATTTCATTTTTACTTAATATAATATGATTTTAAAAAATATATTCTATAAACAAAACAAAGGAATTTTGTTAAATAAAGTTAATGTCAGTGGACAAAAGAATATATTTCAATTGAAAGAAAGACAACTCATATAAGAATTATAGGTATTTTAAAAGAAAAAGAGACAATTGATTGAATAAATAAGAGTAAATTACATGTTTGGTTTTTGTGGTTTGGTTTATATGTTATAAGGTTTAAGGTCTTTTACCTTAAAATTGTTACGGTTTGAACACCTTTGGTTACGCAAATGTCTTTAGTTCCCGTCATTTAAGTTATCTTTATATTATAGAGAGAGGGACATCTTCATTTACAATCTTATAAAAGGTTGAAACTGTGAGATCTCATCTAAAACCATTCGTTTTAGTCTATTTATTATAATTAATTACTGGATTAATCAATTATTATCGATTTCGTGCAATAATCTTTCATGTAATACATAATATTTTCATTAAATACATACACTAATGGAATGCATTAGATGCATACAATTAACACTTCGATGCATATAGAAGTGTATGAAATTATCATTTTCACATAAACCATTATATGCATCGACAATTATTGCAAAAATTCGATGAAATCAAGTAAATGCTTTTAGAGAACTGATTATAATCTATATGAATGAGCTAAATGAATGGTTTAGATGAAGTTGCACGATTGTACCTTTTTATGCACCCTTGATCTCATGTCTTCCCATGAGTTGCTCTGTAAAAGAAAATTTATTCGGTGCATCTCATCCTAATGTGCATCAAATGGTTGATAATCACTTATCATGCTTCTCACAAGAAACCAAACATACATATATATATATATATATACATAGAGAGAGAGAGTGACAGAAAGACTTTCATCTTATTGACTCTTGAGATCAACACCCAATCGTCATCCACCCTCTTCCTTCCTCCTCCCCCCCCCCCCCCCTCCCCCGCCAAAAGAATGTACAACCTCCCCAATCCTATGCCCCACCACATGGAAAATCGTCCAACATGAGACCCTCCCTACTATATGTTCCTTATTCCCTCATTGATTCACCGATTACCGAAACCTGAATTTTGAGGTTGTTGCCGCTTGCTATTTGGTGCAAGAACTCAACATGTTCTTCTTTTAAGAAGCCCCTATGTTGCTTCCGCATTGGTGCCAGAGAAACGATCGTCACCACTATTGAAGAGGCCACCACCCTCTATATTGTCCGAAAACCACCCCTCCTCACATTTTTGCTACTTATGAGAACATATTCGTTCAATAACAAATCTATATCCCGCTCAACAACATATCTAGCTCCATATTTTCTAGGGTTTACAACTTTGATGCAAATAATGATTTTTAGAAGCATAAATTTAGTGTCTACTCTGTAGGGTTTTTGTTTGTTTTATAATTGTTTAAGGTTTTTGCTTGTTTGCTTTTTGAATGTAATCAATGTTTTGATGCTCATATGAAATTATTCTGGGGCCACTGAATGTTGTTTAGGTTAGGTTTATCATAACACGAGTTATAATTGAAAGGGTTGCTGGAGCGGGTGCCGAAAAGAGACACATGGTAATGTTAGAGCATCTCCAACAGCTTCCTCAGCATTTCTTCAAAATTGAGAACTAAAAATCAAAATCTCTAAAAAGAATAGCATCAATGTCCACCAGCTTTCCTATTTTGGAAATTTTAACATTTATTATAATATTAAAATATTTCACTCATTTATTTATAAAGTTATTTTTCTCTCTAAATTTTTATTTTCAAGGTTTCCTTTTACACATGATAATCATTTTGGAGATATCTTCATATTTAGAGAAGAACTCTCACCTCTTATGCTTTCTCTATTTTAAAGAGAGTTTTGGAAAAACAACTAAAGCAAAAAAATAACCCAAATTCTTCATATCTTTCATTTTATTCATTTTATAGAAGCTACAAGAGTGCTCTTAAATTTATGGTTCAATATTTATTTTATTTGTAGATAAAGAATAAGGATATAACTACTTATCATAAACTTTGGAGTGAATTACGGATTTGGTCCTTGTGGTTTAAGAAAAATTATGCTTAAAGTCCCTAAAGTGTAAAGTTGATAATTATGGACCTCGTCCCAATAATTTTCAATTTCTCACGACCAGGATCCCTCACACTAACAGATTCCGTTAACTAAGTTAACTTAATGATAAAAAAATTAAAATACACCTATTTTGTTCTTTTCTCCTCCAAATTCACAAAAGGGGGCCCAATCTCTTATTAAGCTTTTAATCACTCATCATCTTCCGAGGTAGATCTATACAATGTCATCCACTTTATATACATAGACACACAAACACACATGTATATATATATCCACATACACACACATAAACGAAAGTCAAATGAAAACTCAAATTTGATTGCAAACGTGAAACGTTCGAGAGCCCACTACGTGGCATATTCAGTCTAAATAATACAAGATTATTCAGACAAGATATTATGCATTATTCAAGGTGAATAATGCAGCATTCAGACTGAATAATACTGAATTTTGTATTATTTTAGTCTGAATACTGTATTATTTAACTTAAATAATGCATAATATTCAATCTTAATAATCTTGTATTTTCCATACCGGATATGAGTAGAGTAGGATACGTGGTACACTCTTGGATGTCCTCACGTTCGCAATCAAATTTGAGTTTCCATTTTGAACCTGACCTCACACACACACAAACACACACACACACACACACAAATATATACATATATATACATATGAAAACCCATAAATCATGACAACCATGGTTCATTGAGCCAACACCTGTTGAGGGCTAATCATGGCAGGAACCAAGTTAGACACCAATGTCATCTCGATGAACACCTCGTCTTCGACGATGATTCAGGTGATTCTCGTCGCTGGAAAATACGGCTTTATGCGTGTAGTCAACCATTGCAAAACAACTCTAGCACCCTTGAATTAACAGGGTTATTGTTAACAAAGTTAGGAAAAGGGACCCTAATGGTGAAAAATTGAAAATCATCCGAACCAAACTCCATAATTTATCGACTTTATTAGGCATAGTTTCTCGTAAACCACATAGACCAAATCCTGAATTCACTTTAAATGTTGTGACATAATCGATGTCACAAAATACGTCTTAAAATGCATGCATCAAGGCTCAAATCTGTAATTGTTTATAGAGTAATTTACATATTTGGTACTTGTGGTTTACACTATATTGACTGTTGGTCCATATTTGGAGATAATTATCGAAAAGATCCATGTGGTTTACATTATATTGCACTATCGGTCCCTAACCTCAACTCCATGTGAAATAAGCATAGGAACCAATAGTGCAATATAATGTAATCCACATGGACCAACAATGCAATATAGTGTAAATCACAGGGACTAATAGTGTAATATGATGTAAACTATAGGGACTTTTTTTATAGTTGTTTCAAAATAAGGACCAACAGTGCAATATAGTGTAAACCATATGGACCAAATATGTAATTTACTCTAGTGTATAAAAGAAAGACAAGATATCATAACATAAAGCAGAGGAACAAACATGTAATTTACTCATTAAATAACGTGTGTACTTGTAAAATTGCAGTATCTTTGATCATACATTAGAAACTGTCACAAAATACCAAAACTTTTTTTAAAATACATTTCACTTTATCGAAAAATATATAAAATGATTTATACATAATCATGCATTTTATATCTTAGGTACACCGTATGCATTATGAACCGACTGACTGGCCAAGGGTTATTTGCCAAACCAGAAAGATGATTCGTAAGACACTATTTTCACTTGTTTATTTTAATTGTATGTATTCAACTTAAAAACTTATCATTGTATATTTTAATTGTACATACTCAACTTAAAAAACTTATCATTGTATGTACCGAACTTGCTAATTAACATTTTATGTACTAAACTACCGTTTTATGTATCTATTTAATGTAATTAAAAACTTACTCTTTATTGTATTGAACCTGCAAAAATGATAACTTTTTAAGTTGAGTATATACAATGGTAAGTTTTAAGTTGAGTACATACAATGATAAAAGATGACAACTTGGATACATTTTGGTGAACTTAACCCTATCTTATAACAGATGTTAAATTTGATTATCAACAAAATATCTTAAACTCAATAAACGGTTGTCGGATAAATTGAATTTCTATGCTATAAAGCAAGACCCTCGATCCTTTTTATAATTGTTTCTGAAAGAAATAAATGTGCATCAACTTTTTATTTTCTTCTCTTCAACCTAAGATGAAAATAACTTTTTTTTTCATTTTCAATCATATTGGACTATCCGCATCCAACCAACGTGGTTCCAACCACGTAGGCACCGACTCAACCAACTGGTTCTATCACACCATCGCGGTGTAGGTGGTTCGACCGGGTGGTTTCGTCAACTGGTTCACTATCACGCTCAAGTTAGGCTGGCTAGTTGTTGATTTTGTTTCAAAAAATTTATTTTTGTTTTTTTAAACGAGATGGATGGAGGGGATTGGAGGAGAAAAGTGATATGACGCTAATGTGAAAATGGAAATAAGCGGGAATGTTCATGATCTTAATTATTTTAATTATCAATGGAAACCTCTAACTCAAAATCATTATCTTAGAAAAAAATATAAATGGTTTAAAATTAAACTAATCCCATTAAAATTCCATCAAAATCATACAATTATGTGGAAATCAACCACCATTTCAGTTCTCATTTAGACTCTGCTGCTGTTCTTGCGGCTGCTGCTGACGATCAGCCGCTTCTTCCGCCGCCGGCGGCGCTTCCTCCGCAGGAATCTCCGCCGGCGCCGCGGCGGCACCAGCAGCAGCAGTTTCACCATTGCTCCCGTTGGTCTCCTCCGGCACCACCACAACCACCGGCACCGGCGCCGTTTCCCGGCGCGGCGGAGGGCCAAGCCTGCCGTCGATACACGTGGAGCATTTGGTCTCCACCCACCCTTCGAAATCGTATTGGCCGTGACCCATTATCCGGCGGCCGGAGCAGAGGCGGCCGATCATCACGGCCACCGCACCCATCACCATAATCACCGCAAGAACTCCGATCACCGGCCCCACCGACCCGTGGTGGCCCGAATGGGGTTTGTAGGCCTGTTCTTGAATTACCGGCGGAAATGGCGGCGGTTGTTGTTGGGTCGGATCCAGCGCCGGAGTACTTGACATTTGTAACAAAACTCTCAAAAATGCAAGCTTTAATTATGTAAATGGGTAAAATTATCAAGACCCAAAATAGAGAATTATAAGGTGAATCAAGAAACCTAAGTTTGAAAGATTTCACATTGAGTATGAAATACCCAGAAAAAAAAAAGACAATCTTGAGGTGAATCAAGAAGAAATAGAAAGTGGGTTTTCAAGAAAGTTTCTTGAAAGACTGAAATATTAAGGTGGTGGATCAAGAAACCCAAAGTTAAAAGCTTTCACATTGAGTGTGGAATACCCAGAAAAATTTAGACAATCTTGAGGTGAATCAAGAAATGCAAACTGGGTTTTCAAGAATCTTTCTTGGAAGAATGAAATATAAGGTGGATGAAGAGACCCAAATTCAAGGTCTTTCACATTGAGTGTGGAATACCCAGAAAAATTAGACAATCTTGAGGTGAAAGAAGAAACACAAACTGGGTTTTTAAGAATCTTTCTCAAACCACAAATTGAAAGACCTCACAATGATCCAAGAAAGAATGAGGTGAGTCAAGTAACAGAAATTGGTTTTCAAGAATCTTTTTCACACAGGGTGAGTGTGTGCAAATTCCCAAAAAGAATGGTGAAGTTTTGAAGTGAATCAAGAACCACAAATTGGGTTTTCAAGTGTGTGTAAAATTCCCAAAAAAGAAGAGAGAAATGTGAACCAAAGGAAGAAACAAGTGGGATCTCAAGACAACTTCACATTTTGTATGTAAAAATGGGAAAAGCAAGAAAGAAATTTGACATTGAGAAATTGTGGATTGGGGGAAGAAGAAAAGGGTGGTGAGGTGAGATGAGTTGAAGTGAAGTGAGGCATCCAAGGACATTTTATGGTACAGTATTGGTGGTGATTCCAAAAGGGTAATATGGGGTTGTAAAAGTTATTTCATGATTGAAGGGGGGAAAAGACAACATATGAGCTAATTTAAGACTTTATTGTCCTCTTTTTCTTCATAACCACATGCTCTTTGAATAAAGCTTCATTTATACCTCTTTTTAAGACCATAATAATGATAATAAAGAGTGTTAGAAACAGAAATCAATCTAAGTAAGTTTAATTTTGACTTTCTTCTCCAACATTAATTGTCATTTATTTCAACACTCTACACCTCTATTCATGGTATATGCCTATATGGTGTCCCATATGGGATCCAATATCAATGCAAAAGGTGTTTACCTAGGGATGGCAATGGGACGGTATGGGACGGGTATTGATAATCTCAGTCCCATACCCTATTATGAAACCTTGTCCCATACCCGGTCCCGTCCCGTCGGGTGTCCCATTATTAAATAACCATCGGGGTCACAGGTATTCCCGCGGGTATCGGGTATCCCATTTATATTTTTAGTCGATTAAAATTTAGTAAACATAATTTCATTTATTAGAATTATATGCAAATCACGTCAAACAATGAGTTTTTAAACTTTCATTTTCTAACAACATAAAATATTCAAAAAGTTGGCCATTTAACTAAATGTAAGATAAATAAAATCACCATACAAAAGTTTAAACTATTCGAATATAATGATAATCTAATTTAAATCATTACATAGATCTTAAATTAAAAACACTAGTAATCTTCATTCTCCCCCGCACAAGCCCAAATATATATATGTATATATATTAATAAATTTGTAATGTATATTATATTAATACTAAAATTATTGAATTATCAATATATATGGTTCGGGGCCGGGTAAATGGATCGGGTATGGGGTCGGGTAAATGGGCGGGTATTGACTAAAACCATAACCGTCCCAATCCCGCGAATTTTTTTGAAAAAATCTCATACCCGGTACCATAACCATTTACCCGGCCCAATCCCGTCCCAAAAGTTTCGGTTTCGGGGATTCCCGTCGGGATCGGGTATTTTTGCCATCCCTCATAATTCTTGATCACAATACTCTAAATATAACGACTTTGTTTAAGGGTAAACTATAAAAATATTCCATTTCTTTTTTTGAAGAACTATCTAAATATAATGACTTTGTTTGAAGACAAAATTAAAAGAGCATAAATTGTCTTGAGTCCTTAATTTTATAGTTATCTTAGCTAAATATCATATCAAGAAATAAAAAACAAAACAAAACAATAAGAATTTTTTCAATCATTCTTAGAAATTCTAAAGCTACATGGTTTGGGGAACCAAAATCACTCCAATATCCTTTTTAATAAAGTTTCCTTGCCCTTCAAAAAATAACCACCCCAACATCCTCTACATTCAGAAAATTAAACATTGTTCACTATCATTAGTCTCTAAAAGCGTGATTGGATAAAAAACATGTCTAGAATCATCGAAGACGGTTATAATGAATGGCATGCCGATAAAGGAGTTCCATATGGAGAGGGGCCTATGGCAAGGGGATCCTCTAGACCTCCTTCCTTTTCTTGGTGGTGGCTGAGTACTTACATGTAATGATGGAGGTAGCCATTGAAAAGGGATGTATAAGGGGATAAAAGTTGGAAAGGAAGGCGTTTTGGTTTCTAGATATTGGGAGACTACAAACTTAGATAATCTTGTAAAAGTTTTAAAATGCTTCCACATGGCATCTGGCTAAAGATACATATTGTAAAAAGCAAAATCATAGGAGTAGGAGTACTGAAAGCAAAAGTGCAAGCTTGGGCAAGGAATTTAGGGTGTGGAACGAAGTCCTTCTATTTATTTATCTTGGACTTCTGACAAGTGTGATAATGAAAAAAAGTCACAATGGCAACCGGTGATTGATAAACTAAGACAAAACTCTTAAGTTGGAAAGTAAAGATGATATCCTTTGGAGGGCGTTGAACTTTGGTAAAGTTGGTTCTTGCTAATGTTTTGTTATACTTCTTCTCAATGTTTCATATCCTGTCGGGTGTTTTAAAAATACTAGAAAGTGTTCAGTCTCAATTCTTTGGGGTGGAGGGGTAGGGTGGGGGGAATGAGAGATAGTTAGAAGAGGTCGATCTTGGGTAATATGGAGGAAGGTGGTGGGTTCCTTTGATAAGGGGGGATTAAATGTTGGAAGTCTTAAGGACTTAAATTGGGGTTGCTTAGGAAATGGTGGTGGAGGTTCCACAATGAGGGGGTGTTTTGGAGGAAGGTCATAGCAAGTATCTTTGGTAGGGATGGATGGCTTGGGGAAGGAGGCTCTAGGGGTACTGGGGAATTTCAGTGTGGGAAAGAATAATAGAAGTCGAGAGAGAAATACATAGGTCAAGACTCCAATTTTTTTAATCCTTTGAAAAAGTAGTAGGGAATTGGTTAGAGGTTTGCGTTTGGGAGGATAGATGGATGCCAAGAGGATCTCTTATAGGATATTTTTAAAATACTTTTCCAATTAGAAAACAAAAATAGGGGCGTCAATAGCGGAGATATGAGAGTGGATAGGTGAGGATTGGGTCTGGATATGGGGTGGAGGAGGATTTGAGGGTAGAGAGCATGGAGAATTAGAGGAGTTTCGAAACATGGTGGAGGGAGTCACATTAAAAAGAGGTTGTGGAGATCGGGCTCTTTGCACACTAGACCCACAAAAAAGGTTCTTGGTCAAGTTACTTAAAATTTTGATAAGGAAAAACGTTGTGTGAAGGGGGTAAATATTGTTATAATTTTTTGGGAGAAAGCCATCCCCAAGAATATTAGTATTTTCATTTGGAGGGTAAAGCTTTGAACACTACCATCGTGATCAATTTTAAACAAAATGGGAGTTGATTTAGACTTTGTGTTATGTCTAGGATGTAGAAAGGAGATAGAAACGATTGATCATGCACTTTTTATGTAACAGTCTCGGATTTGGAAAAAAACAACTAATACACCTATTCAAGCTACATGACATGAGTTATTAACATTCATAGACGCTTATTTAGGCTACAATCAGATCCTGGTACATCTTGACAATCAAGAGAAAACGACATTCATGATAAATATAGGAATTTTGGTTTAAAAGCTTCTTTCCACAGTTATCATGGTCACCCTACAATCCATGACAACAAATTTCAAATATTTTATTTTTAGTAACACTTAGCATCCTTTCTACAATACACCCATTTGATGGGTTGGCTTTCCCTTTACAAAAGAAGTCGAAACATTGCAAACAATTTCGTTTTAGCTAAATTCACACATGGCATTTTATCCAAAGTCTAAAGTGTCTAAACCTACATTTTATCCAAGTCTAAACCTACAGTAATGTTACTTAATTAGCTCCATAAGCAAGTTATACTAAATTTCTCATCTTAACTTGGTAAATAAAAGTAACATAAATCATAAACAATAACTCTCCGAATATTTTTTGGATATCTCATGAATATTTTTTCACGGAATTGTGGTCTTTGAAACAAAGTCAAAATGGGTTGTTGGTACTTTTACTCGATGTATTAGTCATTTGATTATAACTATACGTCATTTTATTACTTTAGTTTGTGTAGCTCACTTGATAAAGGGACAAGATGACTTTATCCATATACAAGATAAGTTCTAGATTTGATCTATCGAGTGAGCCAAATATGCTCAATTCATGGTGTCCTTGAAGTCAAGTTCTTTTTGAAGTCGAATCCTATTTCAAACCAATTAAAAATAAGGAATAAACTTTTTATTCAAATTCCTTAATCAAAACCAAATTATTACCATAATCTACTATTTTAAATGACTTGATTAAATAATTTTCCAACCATAAACTACTTCATGAATTAAAATAGAACTTTGCCCAAATGAATGGGCATTTTCATTCGGTTTATACTTGTTATTTTTCGAAGAATTGGTTTTCTAATTTCGGTCACGTTTGAGTAAATTAGCTAAAATTAATTGCTAACTAAATTAGTTAGTAAACTAACCACCTTTTATAAAGAGTAGCTTATATAATGCTTGAAAAAGTTTGCTACAATAACCGTCATGATATGTCGTTGCTTAGTGTTGGTATCTTGTTTTACGTTACATCTAAAGTACATCATAATATAATGCGCGATTTATGTAACACTGTATTTTATTTATATTACCTTTTTAATATCTTATTTTTTAGTTTTCAATGTATAACTTAATTTAAATTGTATATAATATTATAGTAAGACATCTAAAATATCCTTTTAAAAGTTTATAAGTTAGTTTTGGACTAATGACACAAATCAACTTGTTGACTATTCATCAAAAAATATAAATCTGTCAAGCAAAAACAAACTTTTAAAGTGATTTGTCGTACATTTCGATAAATATATTTGTTACTACACTTCTATTTTTTGTTTTACACTTGTTTATAAATTATAAGCAAAAAAACTTGTGGGATATGTTGGAAACAACAAGGCTATGTTTGGTAAACCAGCTAATAAGCTAGCTGATGACTGATAAGCAAGCTGGTGATTGATAAGCTAGTTGGTAGCTGATAAACTAGATTATGAACAAATCATGTTTGGTAAAAACTAGCTTATGAGTACGTAAAATGACCAAAAAAGACGTCCTTAATAAATAATCAATAACAAGTATTTTATAATATAATTAATATAAATTTTTAATAATATAATTAAAATAAATTTCTAATAATATAATATGTTAAATAATACAAACAATAAAAAAACTATATAATATAATATATTGAAATAATATAGAGTTGATTATTATTCTTATTATATATACACACTATAAATTTAGAATTTGTTAAAACAAACTTTAGAAAAAACCTACATTAACTTATAATTTAAACTACTATTAAATATAATAAAAATAAAATTAAAATTAATCAACTTAACATATCTTAAATAATTAATAAATTGACAATGTTTACAATGAAACTTAGCATTAGCAAAGATATTCGTTTTTCAAACTTTATCTTGTGCACAAATACCGCACAATACCGACGTAAATTACTATTAGATTTGATTGGGGTTGGGTTAGGTTGGAGTTTTTAACCGGACTCGTGTCATGATACAAAATTCACTAGAATTGGGTATACCAAAGAAGGGTAGTATAACTAACTCCTTGATTTCGGACAGGAAAATTCGTATGGAATTTTCCTACGAAGAATAATGAATAAAAGTTGGTTTGCTTATCCACAACTGGAAAAAGATCGATTGGGTCCATTGAAATAAATTATTATATTTATCTTTTGATAGTTAAACATATTAAATAATATATAATATAATTAATAAATGTAAAAAGCATAATGTATAATGTATAATTTAATTTAACTAATAATTAATTTAATTATTAAAAATTAATATTTAATAACTATTATTTATTAATAATTAATATATAATTTTAATTGATAATAATTAATAGTTAATTATTAATAAGGGGTATAATCGGAAAAAATCACAAAAAATTTCTCATAAGCTGCTCAAAGTAGTTTATCAAACATGTTTGGTAAGACCAAAAGTAGCTTATCAAACATGTACATAGAAAATAAGCTAGCTTATTTTTACCAAGCAATGCCTAACACACTTTACGATTGTTCTATATATATTGAAGTTGAAAGTATTAAATACTAACTGTGAAAGCGAAAAACAATATTAGATTTTATGTAATATAGTATATCAATTTCTTTCAAAATCTCAAACTCATTCCCTTTCTTCCTCTTTTCATTGAAGCTCCAAACGAACCAAACATCCAATGAATCGTTTGCAAATCGTTCGATGAGAAGTTTGTTTATATTATTTATTTATCAGATGAACGAACTTAAACACATTTTTTTTCATTTAGTTAAATTAACCAACATGAATAATGATCTCGTTCATTCATTTATGTTTATTTACGTTCATTAATGTTCATTCGTTTACGTTCATTTATGTTCGTTTACTCTCTCTCTCTCTCTCTATATATATATATATATATAATATGACATTAATATGCAAAATCATTAACTAAATTATGTTTTAGAATTGGAAAAACTTCAAAATGAACCCAACAAACTATCATGTTTTGAATGGTTAAGGCTATGTTTGGCAAGCGTAGCTTATAAGCTAGCTGGTAGCTGATAAGCTAGCGGATAGCTGATAAGCTAGCTGTTGATTGATAAGCTTGCTAGTAGCTGATAAGCTAGCTGTTGAACAAATTATGTTTGGCAAAAACTAGCTTATGAGTATGTAAAATGACCAAAAAGGGTACCTTTGAATTTAATAATTAATATTAATAAGGGTATAATTGGAAAAAGCTACAATAAGCTTCTCATAAGCTACTCAAAGTAGCGTTTCAAAAAGCTAGCTTATAAGCTAGCTGATAAGCTAGAAGCTAGCTTATCAGCTAGCTTATAAGCTAGCTTATGCTTGCCAAACCAAGCCTAAGTCCCAAAACTATTTTTTGAATGAAAATACCATTAAGCTTTCACATTTTGAATAATTAAGTCATTCAACTATCTTTTTGAATGAAAAAATCATTAAAATTTTATATTTCAAATAATTAAGTCCCTGAATATTTTTTTCAATAAATTAAATCATCGAATTTTCAATGATTTATGTAAGTTAAACTAATATAGTTATATTTTACCTTAAAATATTTTTAGTAGGTTACTAGTATTTTTTTAAGTTTTGTAAATAGGATAAGTGTAACACCCCAAAGCCCAAATCTATAGGTGGCCCAATAACTTCGAGTTCAACTAAAAACAATGGTGGAAGTTATTGGTAGCATATGACTTGAGACTTATAAGGAGCTTACAAGTTCTACTTTCTATTCATGTGGGACGGGTTATTATAGTAAGTAACCAAATTTTGAAAGTTTGATGATTTATTTATTCAAAATAAATTGTTGAGGTATTTAATCATTTAAAATAAAAAGGTTTAATGGTTTTTTCAAGCAAAAAAATAGTTCAGTAACTTAATCATTCAAAATATGAAAGTTTAATAGTTTTTTATTCAATAAAATAGTTTAGGGACTTAACCACTTAAAACATGATAGTTCGTTGGGTTTTTTGAACTTTTCTTTTAAAAATCGTTTTTATACCTCCTAAGCTAATGCGATTTTACTTTTTGTTATGTTATTATTTATGAACGAAACGATAAGTACAATGGTTGTTTTTGTTCATTTATGTTCGCTTGTTTATGTTTGTTTATGTTCGTTTAACTCTTAACAAATAGACATGAGTGAATATGAACAAACACATTTTCTTAATGAACGAACATAAATACAAAAAAGTTCATTTGCTTATTATATAATCGTGTTCGTTCAGTTCGTTAACAACCCTGCTTTTCATCTAATTCTCATTTTTATTTCCATAGATGAACCGAAAAATTGAAAAATAAAAAAAAATATATTTTTGTGATTAATTCTCTAATAAAACAAAATTAATAATATTACTAACATATGTTTGTTTTGGAAAAAGAAAAAGGAGATTTGAAAGTTAACGTATCTTGGGGAAGAGTTGGAAGGGAATCTATGTATCAGTTGGCAGGCAGAGTCTGGTATGGTAAGCCTTCGCCTTTTTTTCAGAAAAACGAACTACTCCTGCTCCATCATCTTTTATTCCTTTCCCTCCAATTATATTTTTATTTTTATTCTTATTTTTATATACAAACAATTCATTCTTTTGAAATTTCAAAGTTTCGTTTAGGTATTTTTATAGTTATTCCAATTCAAAAGGGGGTCATGAGTTGTTAGAGTAACTAACTATTCGATTTGTACACATATTATCATTGAACTTTTTTATACTCAATATACCATTGAACTTTTTTATATTCAATATACAATTGAACTTTTTTTGTATACATAATACCATTATGATCGAGAAATAGCCTGTTTTGGATGACGTGACAATTAAAATCATTAAATAATGCTTATGTATGGATCTGACGTGGCAAAGAATAGACATTCTCCTCTTCTTCTTCAAGATACCACCACCACCACACCCACCAGCCCACCACCACCAAAACCCCACCACCACCAAAACCCCACCACACCCACCAGCCCACCACCACCAAAACCCCACCACACCCACCAGCTTGGGATGGAAACGGGGCGGGTATTGGGCGGGTAAGGCATCCCCCATCCCCGACCCCGATCACCGTTTAAACCCCCCTGTCCCCGACCCCGTCCCAACAAATTCCTTCGAAGGGTTCAGGGAAAGGAAATCCCTGGCGGGTTCGGCAAACCCGTTGGGTACTCTTTTAGTAAAAAAACAATAAAAACAATGTATTTTAATATTAAAAATTATATTGAATCATCACTTTATTAATCATTAATATTGAAAATTAAATATATTTGTCATTTAATAGTATATGTATAGATATATATACATGTATATTTATTTATGCATACAATATATACATATAATAAATAAAATAAAAAGTTAAACGGGGTCGGGTTAGGGGCGGGTAATGTCATCCCTGACCCCGCCTCGAACCCGATATGGGTATGAAAAAAATTCCCCGTCCCCGCCCCGTTACCCGACAAACCGAGGAATCCCCGCCCCGTTAGGATCGGGTACCCGCGGGTACACCCCCCCCCCTACGGGTAAAATTTCCATCTCTACCACCAGCCCACCACCACCACAGCTGCCACCACCACAGCTGCCACCACCAAACCTCCATCACCACAAACCACCACACCACAACCACCACTACCACAACTGCCACCACGAAAACCACCACCACCACCACCACACTCACATGCTCCACACCACCACCGCAGCCACCATCGTCACCTGCAAACGCCAGCACAACCACCACCACCACACTCACATGCTCCACACCACCATCGCATCCACCATCATTGCCTGCAAACGCCACAACAGCCACCAACTCAACATCACCACCACCACACCACCATCTCCACCCTAAAAACTCCAATCCCGATAACCCTAAAAACCCAAATCCAAAAACCACCATCTCCACCCTAAAAACCCAAGATCGAAAACCAAACCCTAACCCTAACCTTGAAACTTGAATTTGATTTATGCATACCTTGAAATTGGAATTTGATTTCCAGAAATGGATTTTAGTAAGCGAAGGAGAAATGGAGAGTGGTGGAGGAGGAGGGAGGTGGTGGTGGTGGTTGTGGTGATGGTGGTGGTGGTGTCTTGAAAAAGAAGAAGAGAATGCCTAGTCATTGCCACGTCAAAGCCACGTCATATCCACATAAACATTATTAACTGATTTTAATGGTATAATGTGTACAAAAATAGTTCAATGGTATAATGTGCACAGATCCATGTCAAAACGGGCTATACCCGGTCATAATGGTATTATATGTACAAAAAAGAGAGTTCAATGATATATTGAGTATAAAAAATAGTTCAGTGATAATATGTGTACAAATCGAATAATTAGTTACCCTAACAAGTCATAACCCCATTCAAAAATATCTCTTATCATTTTTTTGTGATGGCTTTACGGGTTCAAGTTAGTATTTAACAACAGAGTTTTATCTCTTTCAAGCAGATATGACATAAACTTCAATCCATAAATTAATTTATCTTTAAAATGAAAACAAAAGTTTAGATTATTATAGAAAAAAATTTATATTCATCTTTAATAAGCAGACAAAAAATGCGTTGATTATAAAATTAAAAGTTAAATGTAAATTTGGCCGGTGTGGTTTATATAATTTACCGAGTAAGGTTCCTTTATTAAATTTTTAAAGGGCAACGTCCTTCAACTTTTATTTTTAAAATGGGTAGGGGGTTTACTACTAAAGTAGCTAGTGATTCCGGTGACTAATAAGCTAGCTTATGAATAAGTTGTGTTTGGCAAAACTAGCTGATAAAGTAGCTTATGACCTGTAAAATGACAAAAAAAAATATGATTAAAAATTAATAGTATGGAACTTAGCAAGGGTATATTTGGAATAAAAAAAATTAAAAGTCTTATAAGTCACCAAAAGATTAGCGAGAGTAGCTTTTCAAAAAAACTAACTTATAAGCTAGGGACTAAACTTGCATCTAACGATTTATTTAAATCCAAAAGGGACCAAATATGTTATAAAATGAAATTTATTTAGTAGGTAGAAGTAGACGTGATCAACCGAACCGATTATGGCACGGGATCCGCACATGATCCGTTATGAATCGGCCCAACCGAGGGCTTGTTGGAGGACCAGTGGTTCAAACCGATTATGGATCCGCCCAACTGAGGGCTCTCGTTCGATCTTGCATCCAAGTTCCATCTTTCTCTATTTTAATCTTTCAAAATGGTCGATGAATCATCAAACTATCAAATCAGAGAAGTTTTTTTTTTTTTTTTTTTGGAAAAGGTATCCCAGACCACATTGAGCCCAGACTAATCCTCGGCAATTTTGGGCCGAAGCCCGACTGCTAAAGCATGCAGCCCGGGTCGAAGCCCCCGTACCTCCATAATGCGTTCCCCAGAGCTCGAACTCGGGTTCACCGCTATGTAGTGCCCAAACCTTACCACTAGACTAACACTCCTTTGGTTCAAATCAGAGAAGTTATTACCAAGCCCAGACAAAATTTCAGTGGATTTCTATAATTTGGTGATTCTCACTAACAATAAGAGAATCAAAACGCAAAATGTATGGAGCTCTCCTTCACAAAGAAAAAAACCCAAACTTTAAAGCGGCACGCTGAAAAATCATACCCGGGGTTGAGGTCCGGAGGCTATTCAAGTCAAACGGTAGACCGAACTTGATAATGAAAGTCAAATATGGTCATATGATGCTATGTTGCAAAGGGAAATGGTAACTAAAAGTAGCATTCAAATGGGGTTGCCGTTCGTAGCTTTTGACTCTTTACAGGACGAAGATGATCCAAAAAACATTACAACCATGTTAAACCAGTAAGTCGTCAATATCTTAGACGACACACACTAAAAGTGTGGAAATTGGCTATAAATGAAATGCGAGACAATTTTCCGGAATACCAAATTAAATTTTCTTAACTTGAGATGTATGGAGCGCACCAAAAGGAATTCATTTTTCGTATACATGTATAACGGCACATTGGATTGACCTAGACTCGTGACAATTATTCAAACGTGTAACCACTTTAGAATCATTTAGTATGCCACATTCGGATGAACGCCAATTTTCAATTATTAAAAAAACATTTCGTTCGATAATCCTAGTAATAATAATGTATGTGTGGAAAAACTAAAGTGTACTTCAACCCTGTGCCGAACGACACATTGTTTCACAGAAATTATTGCATTCACATTATAACTTTTTCCGTTCTGCATAATTCTTCAATTACTCATAGCATTGCCCGTTAATTTTTGATTATTCTCATATTCTCTGTTCATATTTAGAATAACATGCAAAACTCAATTTCTTCATCTCAAATATGTTTTAGGCACCATCTCCTTCCCCCCACCTAGTGTCTTTGTTTTCACTCGTATATAGCACCAACAGGCGCACCGACCACCATCTCATACACCACTCTAACCCTCTCCTTCCCCCATTTCCTCCGGTATGGCTCTGAAATTTCAACTTCCCTGTTTTCTAAAAAATCTTTAAACAATTATCTTCATAGACTAGTCTAAGATGCTGCTACTTGACGCTTACCCGATAAATGCTAATCCGGTCAAATTAGCTTACTAGATGAAGATAACAAGTACTAAAATCTTACCCAAATCTTACCCAACAGTAGAGGAACACATGCTATATAAGCCGAGGGGCCAAGCCTAATCAATCATACAATGTATAACAAAAAGAAACTTGATACATTTCTATATAATAGATGTATATTTTAGAAATCACAAAAAAAAGACACTAATGAAAAAAAATGTGGGTGTATGAGATTGTTTAAGTGTCAAATAAGGGTGAGATATTAGAGCTTTTGTAAAGGTTTTACTGTTAAAATGTTTTTTTTTTTTTTTTTGAAACGGCAAATATATTACGAAAAGGCCCAGCAAGAGGCTAGCCGAAGAGAGCTACAAAGATAAAAGTCAAAAAATAATTCTTGATTATTTTATTGAGTGGGCTCTTTAAAATGTTTAATGAACCTAATTAATTAGTGGAGGGGACCATCTCCTACAATTTAATAATAGTCTTATAATAGTATATGTCTATTTTGGTACTCACGTTTAGAAGCCAAAAAATCAGTAAAAGCGATAAGAGCCATAAGAGCCATCCGCCACTGTTATCCGGTAAAAGTGATGGCATGAACAGAGAGGGTCTTATCCGGTAAGTGAGATTCACAATGCTTACCACGTAAATTGTTGCATATGATAATATCGTTTTGAAAGAAAACGAAAAACTGAAATATTATTCGATATGATTGGATATTGTTCAACTTAACCGGTAAGCTATTATTAGATAAGTGTTTAAGTAAACATTGAGATTGATACATAACAATTATTTAAGATCTTTTCATTTTTCTAAGTATCCTAATAAACATTTCTGGATTGAGACTGATATACACCAATTATTTATAATCTTTTAAAAGCTCTTATGACTTCAACTGAAAGGGATCTTGGCCAGAACGTATGATATTGATTTTCACATAAACTTAAACTATTAAGATTTTGGTATTTAAATACAATATTTGACTTTGGAGGGTCAAAGATTCTTTGGTCCACCATACAGGTGATATAAAGAGTCAAAAAGTCAAACAATTATTCTCAAGGATACATCAACACCACAACCTACCTTAAGCATTCACCTCACCACATTTCTTTCTAACTTGACCATTTTGCCCCGTGATCACCCCGATATTACCGAGCTTCACCATCGATGTCGCAAAATCCCTGTAAAAAAGATCCGGGTACACGCTATAGTCGTTGACCATAGCAGAAGTCCGTGGATCACTCATCAAGGCTTGATCGGATTCGAGCAATCCGGCATTGTTCACCAGGTTCTTGTAGTACGCGTTATCGAACTTGTATGTGGTCACCATGTCTAGAGAATTAAGGTTCCCATTTGATTTATCGACGTTAGGACATGATGTTTTCAAGCTCGACGCTAGAGTGGAATCGAGGTTTGGATCAGGTTGACCCGTCCCTTTGAAGTCAAACAGCCTGTTTTTGAATGTGAAGCATTGAGCCATCCCAATAGTGTGTGCACCTATGAGGCATGAAAATAGTACCTTTTTAGTGGTGCAAAACAACATACTAAAAACCAAACCAAATAAATCCAGTATATCCCATGCAGAGGTAGGGTCTGAAGTAGAATATACGCAAATCTTGCCTCTAACCCAAGGGATAGAGCGGTTGTTTCCACGAAACCCCCAATTTGCAAACTTTGTAAAATAACATATTGATGGGTTGATTACCAACACAAATTTAGTAAGTGCTAACTGAGTAAACACCAACATCTCTGACTGGATAAGCACCTCTTACCCAGTAAGAGGTGCTTAGAAGGTAAAACATAACTTATACTCCCTCTGTCCAAAAATTATTGTCCACTTTTGACTTTATACGGTCTTTTATTTTCGACTTTGACCTTAAATATTTTTGTTTGTATTATATAATACTTGATAATCATACTAATGAAAATACATTAAAAACACAACCCATTCATATATTTTGCATCAAGTATTATACAACACAAATAAAAATATTTAAGATCAAAGTCGGAAAGGAACGACTTTAAAAAGTCAAAAGTGGACAATTATTATGGGACAGGGGGAGTATGTAAAAACTACCATCGTCTAGTACCTGAGAGAACCACGACATCCCTCAAATCAAGCCCGACCGCTGCAAACTTAGCACTGATGTTTGCAAGAGGTTCAAAGGGTGCTGGCAGGTTCTCGTTTGCCGCTTTCAGGTTTGCCGTCACCCCATCTCGACGTCCTACTGCAACGGGCCAGGTCGGCCCTCCTGACTAAACAAAGATGAATAAACTTTAAAAACCACGTAAACAGTAGATGAATAAAAAATCGTTGCAAAATTTTCCAAACTTGTAGTAGTACCAGAACAACGGCTTCTCTAGCTGCAAAAGTCAATATATCAACACACGAAACAGTCATCGGACAAGCCCTTTCCACATCGGCTTTTATGTTGTCTATGACTTGAAACCCACGGACCGAATTACGGTTTGGCCCTGCTTGTTTTTCCCCCTTGAAGGTTTTAGTATCATCCAGAAGCACAGAACCATCACAACCCTAAAAACCAAACAGAAAACAATCTTGAAATATAAATAATATATAGTTCTTTTTAATGGAACTACATTAAAACTTTAAGAAAAAAATGGGAGATAATTACGTTAACAAAACAATCGTGGAAATGAAGACGAAGAAGAGACGCAGCTATCCTGGTGTCGTTCTTCATCGCTGCCCAAACACCATATCGAACGATCATGGGTAAGTTAGGACACATTGTGTAATAGTAGTAATTAGGTTGGCCATGAGTTAAAAGGGATGAAATGGAAAGCAAGAGAATGATAATGGTATTCTTGTGATGCATGATGAGTTCAAAAAGATTATTTCTTTTGTTAAGATTCATGGTGGAATTATGGTGGTTATTTATAGGCCAAAAAGAGCACAAGAATATGAAGATTCATTGGATGGGCTACTAGAGGTGGCATTGCCATTATAGTTGTGATAACCCCCTAATGGCCATGGCTGCAACTAAACAATGGTTACTTTTAGCCCCATAATCTGGAGAAGATGGGTACACCAATGAGATCACCATTGTCTTTTTCACTAAACTACAGTTTATTCCTAGAAAAGTTGCACTAATCCATTGTTTTAAATTTCTTGAACAAGGTGACAAGGAAACAATTAACTTAAATTCTTGAGATAAAAACATAAACTTTCAAGAAATTAGCACATGGGTGTATAAAATATGAAATGTGATAGCAAGTTATACATAAGAAGGTGCAATGAAGATGAATCAAGTCAACCCCATGAGTATGAATATTATAAAATAATTGTAAGTGGAGGTGAAGCATGATGCTATAATCTACTCACAGGGGCATTTTAACAAACACTTGGTGAATAAATAATAGGTCATGCTAAATGAGACAAATAACTTTAAAAAGGAAGTAGAACATGAAATTAAAAGGGGGTTTCAGCCAATTGGCTGGCATATTGGTTTTTTATGCTTTTTTCTGCTAAGAGAACAAAAGTTGAAAACTGAATTTTGGGACCATACTCTGATTAGGGTTTTAGGCTTTTAGAAGCCATGCAAATAGAATAAAGCTAAAACACTGTAATGATTATTAGCTATTCTTGTATTCATGGTCATGAGTCCTATTCCAATAACATAATGATGAAGAGAATTTATTATTTATATCAAGAAGAGTCAAAAGCATGGCATGGCATCTTATAAAGTAGAAATTTGAGTGAATTCTGGCATTTTTTATGGGTGCAAGGTCCAAATTATAATGAAACTTATGCATACTAGAAACAAGAAAAGGAATTGAGCCTGGTTGTTGATAGTTTGTAGAAGATTGTGAGTGAGGACATTCGTCGAACAGTTGGCGATCAAGACGTAAAATTTATCAGGCCAACCACCACTAGCATATTCATTCCCATCCAACCCATACCCATGGCCATATATGTATAATGTATTTGATCATTTGATGTATAGGATAGTAGTAATCCTAACCAGATATCCCCTTTCTCTTCCTTTTACATCACTTTCTTATATGAAGCCTTTTATTGATTGCTGCTACTAGCTACATGTATTTGATCATTTGAAATTGGATTTTTCTAGTCGTCTTATGATATCGTTTTGGAAGTGTTTTATCATTGTAACAACTTTTAAATAGAACTTCTGTTCTCAGAAGTTAAAATTAGTATAAAACTTATAAAAGAAAGAGTTCGGCAACACCGGTGTTTAGTAGCGGGGACCTTGGGTTTTGGCCTAGTGGGTGTGTCTGCACACCTTTAAGGTCGATCAAAGATCCATAAAGTCATCCGATGTTGACCATTTGAGCCGCACACAACATGTCTTACGCTCAACTGCTCAAGTGTCTCTAGTGGAATATCATCATTTTAAACCAGCTTTTTAGTTGATATTGTAAAAGTTTCCAAATTTTAAGATTTTGCTTGGTTTCATCATATTTTACTATTTTAGGACTTTTATCTTTTTTCTTAGGTTTCCAATTTTATTTGCTTAGAGCTAACTTAAAATTTAGAGTAAAAATTAAAAAATAA
Organism: Centaurea solstitialis; assembly: GCA_030169165.1. Classification (NCBI taxonomy): domain Eukaryota; kingdom Viridiplantae; phylum Streptophyta; class Magnoliopsida; order Asterales; family Asteraceae; genus Centaurea; species Centaurea solstitialis. Next base: position 36,229,287 of record CM058041.1, on the reverse strand, counting down.
TGAAATTGAAGCAATTTAGCAAAAATAAGTAAATGTAACATTACATATAATATGCTTGAAAAATACGATAAAGATGAGATGAGAGCATGGACGATCCTTCATTGGTGATGATTGAATAACAAAAGTAAAAATAAAAACTCGTATAAAACACCATTTTCATTTAAAAGTTCACATGTACAGCGAAATATTTTTTTTTGCTAATTTGCCAACTAAGGGGGTTGAACCCGCATCCTCCTGGAAGAGGGAAATTTATGGTTAAGGGACCTGATCCTCGACCTGTTGGAGCAATTTGACGTTAAAATTAGAGTTTGGCGTCAATGTCCCATTGGAGATGGTTTCAATGATTATGTATTGATATGTCAAGAGTCAACAAAGTCATGTAATATCATTTTGGGTGTGACAACCAGCACACAACAAGTCCTAATGGACTCAAACATCAACTTATTTTTAGCAGAAAAAATCACATAAACTTGTGTTTCAAAACTACACAAAAACTCTCTTTTTAAGAAAAAGTTATAGTAGATCATAGAATTGAGAAAAAAGGGCAACATATATTATAAATAAAATTAAAATAATCAAAACATATATATATATATATACCGGATCTAGGCGGGTCAGAGAATACTACATCCGACCCCGGTTTTGTTTTGAGTATATTGAAGATCCCACGACCCGTTTCAAAAGGGAATCTCCAGCTTTGGTCGGGTCCGATGCACTAGGTTCCCCGTCTATTCAGGACAAATCACCATCCAAACTTTTATCTAGGCTGTAACCAGCCATCTCTCTCACCAGATTCAGTCTTTGATTATAGAGTTAAATGCAAATTTGGTGTTTGTGGTTTACAAAAATTAATAACTAAGGTCCCTCTATAGAATTTTTAACTAACAAAGTCCTTGTACTTTTGTTTTTTTATAACACATATGGTCCTTATAAATAATATTAAAAAAATTAGAACTTAGAAAGGGTAGTTTTGTCCATTCACTTTTCCTATTCCTTTAATTTTAGTTTATAACATATTTGGTCCCTATTTGATTAATATAATAAGTTAAATTTATTTGGCCCCTTTTAAATATATTATGCTATATTAGTATTTTTATGCCAAAACATGTATATATTTCTTTATATTGAATACATAAATTTTAATAGCACCCCTAATTATATTTATTTACTTTACAAATTATACAAACTTTAAGGGCACTCTCTTAATTAAGAGGGTACACTCCCACAACGTTTTAATTTTTTTTTCTCTTGCGATAATCAATTGAGCGGGTGTAGGGGACTCTACTCAACTCTTAAAAGGTCCGCATCTGCTTTTTTTCTGGTTAGGCTGCGTTTGGTACGTGTGACAGGACGGGACAAAACTCATTGTTCCACGTTTGATGCAGCATGGAACAGAACAAGAATTTACTATTCCACGTTTGGTGCGACATGGACAGGAACTTGGCAAGGTAGGACAACATGAGACAAAAAGAGTTTCTTTTTGTTCCACGAAAATAAGTGGAACACATGGGACATAAATGATGCAAAAACTAATATATTACGAATCAACACTAATTTGATATATAACTTCAATATGGTATTTGTTTTAATGTTTACCATCACTAGTCGTGGTTGCCGCCACAACCGCCACCGGTAGCCACTATCGGCCACCTCCACCTCCTCTTGCACTACAACAACCTCATTCACCACCTCTACAACTACCATCGATTATCTACCACCATCGTCTACCACCTCTACAACTGTCCATCGTCACCGCAACCACCACCACCACCGTTGGTCACCTCCACCACTATCCACCATCTTCACATTCTCCACAACCACTGATCACCACCATTATCGTCACTACTAGTATTACCATCGGCCACCACCTCCATTTCTACCATAACCATCAACATCGGTTACAAAAAATCATATATATATATATATATGTGTGTGTGTGTGTGTGTATGCGTGTGTTTATGTTTATAAAAATTGCGTATTTTTTTATAAATTATATAGTTTACTTTATTTGTGTTAATTATAACTATTATGTGATGTATAAAATTCTCAAATAATTTTTTTGGGAAACTTGTCTAGTTCTGTCCAGTTCAATCCTAGGCGTACCAAACACAAAACAAACATTTGTTTTGTCTAGTCTTGTCCTGTCCCGTCTAATCTTGTCCTACTATGTTGTCCTGTGCAGTCCTGTCCAATCATGTTTGCGTACCAAACACTACCTTAAAGAGATGCACAAAACTTGATTTTAGTTATTACTATAATCATTTTCCTCTTAGTGTCGGGCATTAGACTATTTGCTAGTTCCACATAGGAAAACTCTGAAAGCTTTTGTTTATAAACCTAAATGCACACAAATTATCAAAATGAAAAAAATGTCAAAGGTGGAGGTTTGCAGTTTTAGCGACGAACACTAAGTATCTATGGCATTGGTCTCTGTTGATCGTCAAGAACACGGTCCGTCAGTTTTTTGACAGTTAATATGTTTAAGCAAATGTATATAAACCTTGGTTTCCCCTCCATTTTGAACAACAAATTTTCTACCAAATTCTCTCCATTTCATCTCATTCTACCTTGCTATTCAAGAACACACTATCAATTCCAAGGGATTGACGTGCATCAATTCGAGCGAATAGTTGTATCCTTTATACGATGTCCTAAACTAAGCAGAATTAGAGACAAAAATTCGTCCTGGGACACTCCATTGATAGACCTCTATCAATTATATCATTGTTCAATCCGAGTTTATCATTCTTTTTTAACTTTATATTTTTAACATATTAACATGAATAATCTTATATTAACCAAAATATATTAAAAATATGTTCTTCTTTTAATTATACTATTATAATCATTTAATTAAAACCTTCTAAATGAGCTTAAATGTAATGAGTTTGAAAATCCATTATGGAGGGAACTTTTTTCAGTTTTTTTGATCGATTGATAATATTGACTTTAAATTTTATATGTCTGATATGTGATTTAAGAAAATATAAAACCATAAAATTGATATTGTGTGATGGTGAATAGATATGATCATGAAACAATATTATTCTTTGAGTTACCCATACAAAATTTAAGCTAATTCATGTTGCAATGTGCATGAGTAAGTATCTAATATATATAAAGGTAATTTATTTTACAAACCACTCTTAAAATACAAACCGTTGATTTAATTAGTTAAATTAATGAAAAATTGTCATGAAATTATTTAATTGGGTTAATTACATGGGTGTGTATCGAACTTGTCACGTTTTATCATTGTATGTATCTAACTTTTAAACTTGCCATTGTATGTACTGAACTTTTCAAAAATTGTCATTGTAGGTATCGGTTTATCTGCTGAGTAGGTAACCGGTCACAATGCCACATAGGTTGCTACAAGGCTGCCACATAGGATGCCACATATATAGGATGCCAACTCATCATATGTTTGAGTAAATTACAGAATTCGTCCCTCTAGTTTATTTATAGGGTTCAAGGACCTGTTTTGCCAAATTAATATAATGTCACCCCCACCACCACCACACCCACCACCACAACCACCAAACCACCACCTACCATCGAAAGACCACCATCACCAAACCCACTACCACCATCACCAAACCCACACCCACCACCACCACCACCCCACCACCACCATCACCACACCCACAACCACCAAACCACCACCACCATCTCCACTACATCCACCACCACCACCACCACCACCACCACCACCACCACCACCATCTCCATCACAACCACCACCCATTAACACCCAGATCTGAAATCGACCACCACCAACGGACTCTTTCAAAATCGAAATCGAAATCGAAATCGAAATCAAAATCGACAGCCTCTTTCGAAACCGATCTGAAATCGACCAAATCAACAGCCTCTTTCGAAGGTGGAGGTAGATGCCAAAGACGTGGCCGGAGATGGTGGTTACGAGAGTGGTGTGGCCGGAGACGTCGTCGAAGATGTCGAACGGAGGTGGATGCCAAAGACGTCGAACGGAGGTGGATGCTAAAGACGTCGAACGGAGGTGGATACCGGAGGTGGTGGTTATGAGAGTGGTGTGGCCGGAAACGTCGCAGAAGAAAGAGGGGGGGGGGGGTTATATAAGGGTAATTACACTTTTAACCCTTGTTCTTTCATTTAAAAAAAAACTTAGGGACCAAATTTCTAGTTTACTCATTTTGAAAAGAAAAAGAAATAAAAATCCACGTTAGATTTACCTGTGCACGTCAGCATTTTGAAGGTAACAAGTAAACGGATACGCACAATGGCAATTTTTGAAAAGTTCGATACTTACAATGGTAATTTTAAAAGTTGAGTACATACAATGATAAAACGTGACAAGTTCGATACACACCCATGTAAGTAACCCTATTTAATTTGATGAAAATGTTTCATTTAATTCTTGTCTTGATAAAAATGTTTTCATATATTTGTGTTTTTTAATGTAGAAATGAAAATGTTTCATCAGAATAAGAAAAAAAAAAGATTAAACAATATCAACAAAATGAAAAAACAAATATGAAACAATTTCATTTTTAGAGAATTGATCTTAGAACTTCATCCGGTCAACATTTGCGGCTTTGATTGTGAAACATCGGATAATTTCTCGCGTGGATATATAGAAGATAGAGTATACTTTCATATTGAACCTACTAATTAGTTCACATTTGAATTATTTAGGTGTTTCACATACGAACTCATGTGTGTGAATCAGTTAATTTGTACATATGTGAATCAATTAATTAGTTTATGTGTGAATCAGTTAAAATTAGTTCATTTGTTCCTACAAATTGCAATGGTTCTTATTTGAACCTACTTCATTGAGAACCTATAATGATTAATAATCCGGGGATCACAAAGAAAACCACACATAATATACTCATCAAGAAGATGAGGGGCTTACTCTTCATGAATGTGTTATTCATGATAAATATTGATAGTGAAGAGGGACATGTAGTGTGGTATGGGCATTTCGGATTCTTATATATATATATATATATATATATATATAAGGGTGGGTTCAAATGTGAACCACTTTTTGGTTGTGAACGTGAGGACAACCGACAGCGCGACACATGGCGGATGACTAGGCGTCACGTCAAGTCCACGGCGGATGACTAGGCACGATTCATGGGAGGGCATTGAATTAAAGAGGGGGACCACACTCAAAGCCGCCACGTGTCGCACTCTCGATTGTCCTCACGTTCACAACCAAAAAGTGGTTCACATTTGAACTTTCCTCTATATATATATATATATATATATATATAGTTAGTTAGTTAGCTTCTTTTGTGAACCCTTCATTTTGTGCTAACTTTGTGAACCAATAACAACCGTTGATCATTTTAATTAAGGGCCAAGATTAATTACCTAATTTGTGATTAATTTAATTAATCTATATCACATTAACCGTCAAAACACATAAGCACAAGGGTATTATCGGTATTATCAAACCCTTTTCCACGGCCTATGCAAATGACACACTTGTTCAACGTAGTTTCAAATTCAAATAAAAATTTTCATGCGATATTGACGGAACTTACTATACATATAAAATCTACTGCATCAAGAATGATATAGCATGTGCATATGTGTTATAATTTCATTGGTAATATATGAACTAGGTGCACATGTGTATATGTGAAACATTTGTGCATATCCTAATGTGCATATGTGTTATAATTTCATTGGTGCATATATATGAACTACGTGCACATGTGTACATATGTGTATATCCTAATGTGCACATGTGTTATAATTTCATTGGTTCATATATATGAACTAGGTGCACATGTGTACATATGAAACATATGTGTATACGGTAAATAATTTTTTGGAAAAATAACTACCTTAAATAACTTTTTGGAATATAATATCACTTTCCATGAATATCGGTGAAAATAAGGAAACGTTATCAACAAAAGTGAAAACAAATATATTCCCAATATGCCCTTGAAGGCATATTACAAAACAAAGATCCATGCTTGATTTTGATTGGTTGAAATCGGGTTTACAAAGTTAACACAAAATGAAGGGTTCACAAAAGAAGGTAACTCTATATATATATATATATATATATATATAGAGGGAAGTTCATTTAAAAACCAAAACATTAGTAAAAACCATAGAAACTCAAGGTTTTTTAGCTTAAATCAATGAAAACTCTTCATGAAGTTGTTTAATATGATGCAAATGTTTCATATAATTCATTTTTTTGATGAAATTGTTTCATATTTCGGTGTTCTTTTATGTAAAATGAAAATGTTTCATACAATTTTTTTATTGTTATGAAACTGTTTCAAGTAAGAGTTATATGAAACATTTTTACAAATAAGAACTCCAAAAAATTAATTATATGAAACATTTACATCATATTAAACAACTTCACGGAAAGTTTTCGTCGATTTAAGCTATGAAACCATGAGTTTTTACGGTTTTTACTAATGTTTTGGTTTTTAAATGAACTTAACTCTATATATATATATATAGTAAAAATCAAATACAAACCATTTTTTTTGTAAAAACTATAGGACCAATCTCAACCATCTATCTATTTACATCAATGGTTAATAATATAGATAACATTTTTTTGTAATTTTCCTACAACCCCATGCTCCACACCTGATTATAACCCAAAAGGGCAATTTGGGTATTTTAACAACTCTCTATATCTTCTCCTACAGGCCAAACCCTAACCCCATTTCTCCCCCATTTCTCCACCTCCTGCTGCCACCGCCTGCCTCCACCGCCTGCCTCCACCGCCTGCCTCCACCACCTGCCGCCACCACCTGCCGCCACCACCGCACCACTGTCGCACCTTTTCAAGAACACCAGCGCAACCTAGTCGTCGTCTCCTCGCCGGATCTCGCCAAGGAGGTCCTCCACACGCAGGGCGTCGAGTTCGGATCGCGGACCAGAAACGTCGTGTTCGACATTTTCACCGGAAAAGGTCAGGACATGGTGTTCACCGTCTACGGCGAGCACTAGCGGAAGATGCGGCGGATCATGACGGTGCCGTTTTTCACTAACAAGGTCGTCCAGCAGTACCGGTTCGGTTGGGAGGCGGAGGCGGCCGCCGTGGTGGAAGACGTGAGGAACAATCCGGCGGCGGCGGCGGCGACGGACGGAATCGTGATCCGGAGGTGGTTGCAGTTGATGATGTATAACAACATGTTCAGGATCATGTTCGATAGAAGGTTCGAGAGTGAAAACGATGCTTTGTTTTTGAAGCTAAAGGCGTTGAATGGAGAACGGAGTCGATTGGCGCAGAGCTTCGAGTACAACTATGGCGATTTCATCCCGATTTTGAGGCCGTTTTTGAGAGGCTATTTGAAGCTGTGAGAAGAAAAAAAAAGAAGATGAAAAGAGTTTGAAAATAGGCTTGTATTTTAGACTTGTATTAATAATATTATTATTATTATACTTGTGATTGTTGGATGAATGAATTTATATAATATTCATAAGGTGAATATGAATATTCATATGGTGAATACGATGGTGAATTTATATAACTTTTTATCTGCTGAATATAATATTCATAAGATGAATATGAATATTCATATGCTGAATATACGATGAATATGATATGGTGATAGTGAATATTCATATGGTGAATATGATAGTGAATATTCATATAGTGAATATGATAGTGAATATTCATGTAATGAATAAACTGCGATTTTCAAATCAAGGGCTTAGATTATTCCTCAAGTTTTTACAAAAAAGTGAATATATATATATATATATATATATATATTTGTAAAAACCACATATTTGTAAAAACCTCTTCTTTTGTAAAAACTTGAGGAATATCTAAAATGACGATCATGCCCTTTTTAGATCAAAGGCTTAGATTAGTCCTAAAGTTTTTACAAAAAAAATGGTTTTTAATTGAGAGGCCCCCCTCTCTCTCTCTCTATATATATATATATATATATAGAGAGAGAGAGAGAGAGAGAGATTTGGATTAAAACAGGGTCGTTAACCGAATTAGAAACTATGAAACGACCAAATTGCAAAGACATGATTTACACTAAAATTACACGTGCTTCACGCTACTTTGTATGTGACCAAGTTGGTCGCTTACCTTTTTGTTGATCGTATTCCGTAGTTGCATGTGATTTCGGTGCAAAACCACATGTAATGAGGTTGTTTTTGTATTTTCTTATTTGATCCGCAATCTACACACATATATACACATGACATGATCTATAGAATGATAGATTCTGCATCCATGTTCCAATGTCATTGGTATGATGACAACATTGTTCTATGATCATGTGCATAATCACATCTAATCGTGTATGATGCCTTTTAAATAAACAACAATTAATATCCGATTAAAAATAAATACAAATTATAACCATATGAATGTTTAAATTAAAAAAAAAGTGATTGATTTTTGGTATAATTTATTTAGTTCTAATTTTACCGTCAAGTATTTTAGTTTTAAAAAGAAAAGACAATTGGGTTTTAGTTTTAAAATAATCTTCTATTAATTGTAAATATTGCCAAACTCTACATCCTTTTTTACCCATTCCTTGCATATCAAAATGTGATTAAAAAGAACGAATAATTTCAAAAATATCACCGTTATTATCAAATTTTGATTGGATGAAATGTTTCTCAGATTGTTATAATTTGATCCTAATTCTTATACACCAAACAAGCAATGGGATTGGCCCCTATTGGTGGTCTTCAAGATTCTTATGTCAATTATTTTGTTTGGAAAAGGTACCATTTTGTCAATAAAAAGACACCTAGAATATTGTGGTTTGCAAGTGGGGTATGACTGGTTTGGTAAAAAGAATCAAATTTTAAATTATTTTTTGGCCATTTCAAGTTTTAACATCTTATTTGGAAGCTTTCTTGTATTTTCCTTTGACTCTTGATCATACCAATCCTTAGTGGTTTTATATCTTATTGTTTTTTCATCCACATGAATGAAAATTTTCTTTTCTTTTCTAAATGATTTGAGTTCTTTAAATCTTTGAGGCGTTCTCTTATTGCAATCTTCTAAATTACAAGAAAAAGGAGTATTTTTCATGACTTTTTTTATTCTTACTTGTTGTAGAAATGGTTTTTTTTTTCGTGTTAATAATATATTAAGCTTCTTTAATTGTTATAACCGATAATGTTTATGTGTATGTAGAATGGAATTGATGTTAAAGTGAATGTGTGGTGGTATTCATTTGTATAATTTTGTAAAAGATTATACCCGTGTCGACCTGAATATGTATTTATTCATTTGTATATCTTATAGAAGATTGTATCCCTTTTGACCAAATTATGAATCTTGACGTTTCATATAAAGATTTGAGTGCTTTTATGAAACAAAATAGATATACTAGTTTTTTATTGAGATTAATAAATAGACATTCATAATTTATATAATATTAAACTCTTTAAGTGTTTTAAATTAAAGATGTCATGATTAATTTCAAATAAATAAATATTATCTTAAGTTTTTATTCTTCGTATTCTCATTTTTTAAGAGGTATCATTAAAAGAGTTTCAAACTTTTGGTGGCCAATTGGACTTTTAGCCAAGAAGGGCATCTTGAAGCCTAAAGTTGACACATTTACCCTTTGTCTGTCTTACTATTCTTGTACACCTCTCATCATCATGCCCTTCCAATCTATGAACCTTCTTTTTTTTTTTTGGGAAGGTTCACCTGGACTTTGGCCAGACTACATCCTTGGCAATTTTTACCGAGAGCTAAAGCATGCTCCCCTGAGATTAACACTCAGTGGCCCCTGGTTGCTCACCCCCGGATTCGAACTTGGGTGCTTGTGAAAGGAAACTATTTATAATATTTATCACATTATTATCATGGATTAAATAATTACCACTGTTAAAAAGGATGCACCAATGAAAAGGTTGGAAACTTTGAGAAACAATAATAACAAACAAGATGATTTTTATAAACAGAAATGGATGCCATCAAAATGTTGAAAAAACAAACAAGGATAAATAGGTAATTTAACATGAACCAAGATTTTTTTTAGTATTTTTCTTACTTTTTGGAAGGAGAGTTCCAGTAAACATGTAAACAGAATCATTGGTCAATTTAATACACCAAAACATATTTAAATGGTCAAAGTCCAAAAATACCCCTGAAGTTTAATTTAATCATCACATGACTGACTTGTCAAAGCATCCACACCTCCTTACCAACTAAAAAGCATCTCCTGCCCCTTAAACAAATGAGTAGAGCCAATCCCATTCAAACAAAAGAATGATTCAAGATTTCCCAGGGGAATAATATGCTTAAAAATATATAATTCAACATAAGTTTAGTGGAGTTAAAAATCAAACTAATCCTGCAAAAATTCTACTATTTGTGTATAGATTACATCTCTTTTTAACATATAAATAAAGGCTGAAATGTTGTATTTAATTCTAAAATTGGTTAAAGATTACCACCATTCCAGCCATAATTCTCCGATTTCTCATCTTCTTCGTCGTCCATAGTGTTGCGGAGGGGGCCATCGGGAGAACCCGATTGAGAATTGCTACATTTTGAGGATCCAACAACATACTGATCTTGTGGCGGCATCCATAAACCGCCACCCAAAACAGCCCCCGGTAGATTTGTGTTTGAAGACGGAAGCCTTCGTGTATGAAGCCTATATTTCTACGATTACACGAAAAAGAAAGAACTTTAACAATTCTGAAGATCGTGATAAAATGGGAAAAGTTATGAAAAACAAACTCACTTGCAAATGACTCTTCACTTCATCATTCGTGAGACCCTCTACTTGCATAAGCTCGCGAATCTGCTTAGGGGTGGCCGCTGCCAAAAGGGTTTGGACGAATCTTGATTTAGATTGATGATAATTGAAGATTAATTTATACAACTTTTTATGAAATGCAATTTCTAACAATATTAATTTGCCATTGACTCAGGGACTCGACAACGATAATCAGAAAGCATAACATTAACACAATCTTTCAAGTTTTTAGAATCGAAATTTGGCAATCAAGATTCGAGGTCTAACCATGTGAGCCGCCAAGTTGTTGCAAGGCGTTGAGAAATCGTCGATGCAACTCTGTGGACCAGCATCTTCTTTGTTTCCTAGATGTCTGCTGGTATGGTGGCAGAGGGGCGGTGCCGCCACTCTGTATGTTTGATTGAACATTTGGTGTCGATCTAGTGTCGCAATTGATTTCGGTAATCAAACCATTTTCCCTTATTGGATTCTTGATTTCAGGGAAGAAAAATCCTTTCCCACAATTTTCTTCCTCAGTTCCCTGCTGCAACCAAATAGAAGGCATATATAACTTGGTATATATATATATATATATTTTTAAATCAAATGTGAAAATCATATATACCACTTTGTTTTCTTGTTGTTTTACCTTTTTAGTTGTTGCATTTGCATTTGGTTTCTGGATGATGTCCTCATTGGTGTTCCAAAGCTGTGTGGAGCTCAACCAATTCTTTTTATCACCACTGTCCTTTTTTATCATGATTTCATCAGCCTTTGCATCATCATCATCATTATCATGACAAGTGTTCTTGAGTGGTATAAATTCTTCAAGTACAGGCTGATCAGCAGTTGATGATGATTTCTTTAACACCATTGAAACCTCTTTCAATGCAACAATTGCTGATACAAAACAGGATCAAACAGTGAGAACCCATTTTATAATATCACAATCTTGTAGTCCAAAATTAAGTAAATAAACTAGAAAAGAAAATGCATTCAGCAAAAAATCAAAAAAGGAAAAAAAAAAAACCCATTTGTGAAATGAAGCAAAATCAAAAACCCATCTCCAGATACAACTGAATTGACAAAAAGTTGGATCTTTATCGATCGAATCGCAAAGAAAAAGGGAAATGCAAAAGGTATATACATACCATCATTGATGAGAAGCATGCATAGAGGGAGTTGGGGTTTGAATGCTTGGATTTTGAGTGTTTCAGATTCTAATCTGTGAAGGAAATCATCAACCTGCAATAGCTTGTCACTCATTGTGGAGATTCCTCCAAGAAATTGAGAGATGGTTTTGGGGATAATCATAAAAGGTGGTTTGAGATCCAAGGTTAGTTCTTCAGGGGTAAAGCTCCCCATCTTCTTTTGGTTTCAGATGATATATTTGTGGTTGTTGATGGAAAGTGGAACATGAAGAAAGATGTTTATATGGAAAAAAGTTATGGGGAATCTAGAGAATGTGGAAGGCAAGGTGAGAGAGAATCGAGGGTGGGTTGTCTTAGATTCTTTAATTCATATTCATATTCATATTCATTATTCATATAAAATAAAATCGGTTCGTCACGTATTATTCTATGTATCTTCCGACCACCGACTCTTTTCGTCCTCTTCCTAAACCTCTTTCTCACTCCCATTAAGATTCAAAATCTCATTAAAAAAAAAACTCAAACAAATACTTTGTTTTAATAAATCAAAACATTAGTAGCGTAGTGGTTACTACTTACTAACATCTTAGGGTGCATTTGATATGTAGACAGAACATGATAGAACAAAGTAGAACAAGACATAACATGACAGAACGGTTGTTCAGCGTTTGGTAAGACATGATAGGGCAGGCTGCCACCTCAGCGTCACATCAGCTTTATCACTACCTTACCATTACCATACCATTTTATCCACAACCGTACAGGTCATACCACCTGTATGATTTTTTAAATAAAATAATATAAATTTAAATACTATAAATTAAAATTAAAATTACATTAATATTAAAATTTCATTCAAATTAAAAAACTAATTAAAATAAAAAATACAATAAAACTAATTATGAGGCATAGAATCCCACAAATGTTGAGATAAATCGGCGCGAAGGTTGGCGTGCCTCTCTCGGTTTTTTACGAAGTTGACGTTGTTTGCTCGTTCTTCTTCCGAGATCGTTGTCTCAACTTCGCTCGATAAAACCGCCGTAGGATCAAAAGGATAATGTAAAAACCCTTCGTCTTCATGAATCATGTTGTGTAAGATTATACACGTGTATATGATTTCTTGTAATTTCCTTCGTGACCATACCCGTGCCGGTCTAGCAACGACGTGCCATTTACTTTTAAGCGTGGCGAATGTCCGTTCGATGTCTTTTCTAGCCGATTCTTGACGTGTCGTGAACTGCAATCGTGACACTTCCGTTGGGTACCTAAATGCTTTCACGAAAGTCGTCCACTCGGGATATATCCCGTCGACAAGATAATACCCGTGATGGTAGTGTGTGCCATTCGCTACAAACGAACTATCGGACGCTTTATTTTTGAATAAATCGTTGAAAATCGGTGATTGATTCACAACGATTATGTCGTTCGTGGCACTCGGAACCCCGAAAAATGCGTGCCAAATCCATTCATCGTATGATGCGACGGCTTCAAGAATTATCGTCGGTCCCTGATGATCACCTCTATGGAATTGACCCCTCCATGCGACGGGACAATTTTTCCATTCCCAATGCATACAATCTATCGAACCAAGCATGCCGGGTAAGCCGTGTTGTTGTTCGTGCAACGCGTAGATAGCCTGAATATCGCTAGCAGTTGGCTTTCGTAAATATTGTCGCATATAGAGGTTAATAATACCTTGACAAAAAAAATTTAGGCATTCCCTTGAGGTCGTTTCGCCCATCCTTAGGTACTCGTCCATAGAATCTGAAGCAGTCCCGTACGCCAATTGTCGGATAGCGGACGTACACTTTTGAAGCGGAGAAAACCCCTTCACGCCTCTTGCATCCCGCTGCTGCTTGAAATAATCAAACTCTCTTTCAAGATCGGAAACTATCCTTACGAATAGTCGTCGACTCATACGAAACCGTCGTTTAAAGTCTTCGTCGTTGTACACCGGGTTATCAGAAAAGTAGTCGGCGACAAGTTTATCGTGTCCCTCTTCCCGACCTCTATCTTTATTCGGCCCTCTCAGTCTAGGGTTCGACGGTTCCGCCTCTCCGTTTTCGATATATTGAATAATCAATTCCGTCACTTGAATGGTGTTCGTAATCATTTGATCCACGATGAGATCAAATTCTTCGTCGTCGTCGAAAGGATCCATTATTTGGAAGAAGAAGAGAATTTTAGGAGAAGTTTAAGAGAATTTAGAGGTGAATAAGAGAACTTTAGAGGTGAAAGAATGAGAAAAATAGGTTGGGGTTTGGAAGTATATATAGATAAATAGAAAAAGAAAAAAGAAAAAAAAAATATATATATATATAGGAATAATCAAATAAAAACCACATATTTTGTAAAAACTAGAGGAACAATCTAAACCATTAAAAAGTTTTAATCAATGGTTGATATACAAGAAGGACCATGGTAACATTTCTTTCATTTTTAATGTGCCACACTAGATTATAACCTTAAAGGGGTATTTTAGACATTTTGCCATTTTAACCATTTGCTTAAGAAGTAAGCAATAAAAACCCACCTACACTTTTTTTCATCATCTACAAAACCTCCATCTTCTTCCTCTCCTCCAACCATCCCTTCGTGTCGCCGGCCACCACCACTCAACCAGCTCGCCACCGCAACCCTCCTCCGACCCTCCTCCGTTGTGCACCACCGACAACAACCAACCAGCTCGCCACCGTTCGTCAACATCACCATCTATTGAAGAAGATAATCAGTAGCTCCGGCGACCACCGTGGCCGTCCCGGCCTCCGTCCCCGAATCCGTTCCGACGACCTCCGGCTCCCCCGCCACCGAGAAACACCTCCCCAACGGAGATCTGTACATCGGAAGCTTTTCCGGCAACGTCCTTCACGGATCTGGTTTCTTCTTACCATTCGCCATCGCAAATCTGGTTTCTTCTTGCTCCGCCTTCCGTTCGGGGTGATCTCGCTCGTTTTCGTCACCTCCTCGGCCGTTCCAGGAGAATTCACGGCGGCAGGTGTGGCAGATTTGGTACACTCCTTTCTTTTGTGTTTAGTTGGTGGTTATGATCTATTATACACCAGGTGTTCGACGAAATGCTTCTATGAATTTTGCCCTAATTTTGATTTCTAGATACTGATTCTATTAATTTTTTGGTTTCTTTATGATTGAGTTTGTTGGATTGGATTATTTTTGGATTTGTAGGAGAAATACGTGGTTGGGATTTAATGGTGGTGGTGGTGGTGGTGGTGAGGTCCCCGGATTTAACGGCGGCGGCGGTGGTGGTGGTGGTGGTGAGGTCGCTGGATTTAATAGTGGTGGTGGCCGGAAAGAGAGAGATGAGAGCTATGGTTGTATGCATTTAGGTTGTTTTTTTTACTTATGAATATGTAAATGTAACAGATATTACGTTTTGTATTCATAAGGTGAATAACCTGCTGAATGAATTTATATAACTTTTATCTGGTGAATATGAATATTCATAAGGTGAATATGAATATTCATATGGTGAATATATAGTGAATATGAATATTCATATGGTAAATATGATGGTGAATTTATATAATTTTTTATCTGCTGAATATGAATATTCATAAGACGAATACGAATATTCATAAGACGAATACGAATATTCATATGGTGAATATATGATAAATATGAATATTCATATGGTGAATATGAATATTCATATGGTAAATACATGATGAATATGATATGAATATTCATATGGTGAGTATGAATATTCATATGATGAATATATGATGAATATTCATATGGTGAATATGATAGTGAATATTTTAATGAATAAACTGCGATTTTCAGATCAAGGGCTTATATTATTCCTCAAGTTTTTACAAAAAAATGAATATATATATATATATTTTGTAAAAACCACATATTTTGTAAAAACCTCTTCCTTGAAGGGCCCTCTATATATATATATATATATATATATATAGCCGTTATACAACGGTAACAAAGAAAAAAAAAGAAAAAAAATTGTGTTTAATTTCAGCTGCAAGCGGTCACCGATGGGTGTGCTTGCAGCCCCCATACCGGTACACCTCGGCGGTGTTACCGCCAGTATGGGGCCGATACAGGCGCGATTCACAGCCGGCCGCGGATGGCCTTAGTTCTATTTTCGATCGAGTTTTGGTTATGAAATGTTGTCCTCGAAAATCAAAATTAGATGTGAAATATTTCGCACCATGTCGGATTCGGATTTAATCGGGTTCAAGCTCGAATTTAATTAACAATATATGTTTTTCTTTTATTTTTCCACCAAAGTAGTAGAAAATATAAATAGTGTGCAATGAAAATTTAAAGATAAATATATATATATATATATATTATTTAGAAAATTTTGAATAAAAAAATATCTAATGAAAAATTTACTTCTATATTAGATATAATGACTATAAATTTAATCTTAACCTTTCGTTTTACATGCTTAATCATTAAAAATTAAAATTAATTCAAACTCCAAAATCCAAATTCAAACGTTAAAAATTAAATTAAACACTTAAACTAATAAAAATAAGTTCAAATCTCAAAGATCTACATAAAAAAGTTACAAAAAATATTAATAAAAGGTTTTACTCAGGTTTCGAGTGAGTTCGGGTAATGGGTACGGAGACCCTACCCGAACCGAGTAACTCGTCATAAAGTTGAATTTCGAATATCGAGTTAGTTCGAGTTATGTGGCTCAGGTAGATTCGATATTTTTTTTAATCGGATTTTTGGTTTTTTTCGGATTTGGTCGAGTTTTATTCACCCCAAAGCATGAGACAATTATAAAGAAAGAGAAAATCAATCTGTATTTTGAGGGTATAATGGTAAATATGACTCTGTTCTACTTAGTTCCAGGGGGTAGGATGGGATAGGTTTGTCCCACTCTTGTTCTACCTAGTTCTGGTGTATCCCATATAGATGTCTGCCAAACATAGGACAAACATGTTGTGTCTTGTCATGTCTCATCCTGTCTTGCATACCAAACGCACCTTAAGAGAGACACTGGATGGCATTTTTGTCTATCCGGGATCGATTCATGGGGTGAGCATATGGCAATACCCTGACCATGGATCCTGAATACCACGTCGACTTTGTGTCAAGACGTGTGTGTGAGTTATCTACTATTAAAAAATTTAATTGTGTGACTATAATTTTTTTTTGAAGGTTCACCTGGACTTTGGCCAGACTACAACCGTGGAAAATTTTAACGAGCGCTAAACATACTTCCGTGGGATTAATACTCAGTGGGCAGTGGCCCCAATTGCGCACGCATGAATTCGAACCCGGGTGGGAGCTACCACCCTTTAGGAACTTACCACTACGCCACACCTTGGTAATTATGTGATTATAAAATTTAATATATTTAATAAAATACTTTTTTTATTGCCGAAAATTTTTAGAGCCGTTTATTGAACGTTTACCCAATGAATACTTATCAGGTTAGTTTACCTTATATAACACACATGACAAAATTGAGAGTATAATAAAAGCGATAACGACCAAGAGCCTACCTTAGTAAGTGAGAATTACAACTCTTACTAGTAAACTCATATCGGATAAAAATATTTAACATGATGTCGTTTTAATAAGGGTTTACTTCATAAAAGTGTGTCCAACTTGTTAAAGGAAAGTTATTGTATGTACTCTACTTACGTTTTTACCTTTTGATATATCAATACTTTCAAAATTAACATTTTAATGTATAGGGTGACCTGCTAAGCAGGTAACCTGTAAATTTTACAATTTTTGATTTTTCTAAAATACCACATCACAAAAAACATGAAGAACATGAACTTAGATGAAGATGATGAACAAAACCCAGATTTGATTTTTCCAGATGAAGAACATGAAGATGATGATAAACATGAACCTAGATAGAACAAAAACAAAACCCAGATTTGGTCTGATGAAGATGATGCAAATCATCTTCAAAATTGAGTATTGATGAACATACTAATTCCAAGAACAAAACCCTAAACCCAAACAAAACCCAGATTTAGGGGAGAACCCAAATCTGACACAAATCAAACCCTAAAATAGAAGAAACAAATCAAATCAAGAATCAGGAACAAATTGAACAGATGCTATGAACTATAAATCAAAACCAGATTGAAAACCATGAACCTTATATCGAACAAATGCAAATCAAAACCAAGATGAACCAAAACCCTAATGAATCAAAACGAAGATGAAATCGAAACCTGATGGTGGTGGTGATGCAAACCAAAAGCGAACCCAAATCAAACCCCCCAGATCCAGATCGAACCCCAAATCGAAAATTTAAATCGAACGATTCAGGCCGGCAATGGTGACGATTCAGGTGGTGATGGCGAAGTTGGTGGTAGCGGCAGCCAGCGGTGGTGACGAAGTTGGTTTGTGACGATTCAGGTGGTGGTGGAGACGATTCAGGTTTGTGTTAGCGGCGGTCGGTGGTGATGGCGAAGATGGTGGTGGCGGCGTCCGGCGGTAATGCAGACGCTGGTGGTGGCGGCGTTCGACGGTGATGCAGACGCTGGTGGTAGCGGCGGCGGCGACGACGGTGACGATGATGAAAGGTTTGGGCTTAGGTTTTCTTTGGTTTGGTTTGGTTTCTGGAAATCCCAACGAAGAAGAAGCATAATTTTTTTTAATTTTGTTATAATTTTATTTTATTTCTAATTTAAAACATAAAAATTACATGTCAGCGTCCAGTCAGCTGTCATGTCACTAAAACCGGCACCACGTCAGCAGGTAACCTGCTATAACAGGTTAGATACATTGAAATGTCAATTTTGAAAGTATTGATACGTCAAAAAGTAAAAATGTAAGTACAATACATACAATAGCTTTTCTTGACAAGTTGGATACACTTTTATGAAGTAAACCCTTTTAATAAACTAAAAAATCTTACTAGTAAGCTAACTAAAGTATTGACCTGGTAGCGTTAGGTCAACGACCCCGTAATTCAGATACCTTTTTTATTGGTGGAGCTATTTAAATAATAATTTTTATCTTTCTATTTGAAGATTTTTACAATCTCTCTTCTCTTTTTCCTATTTTATATTAGTATACAAGATGACGTAGTTGTTGGAGCAATATTCTTTTTTTTTTGTTGATACAAATCGGTTTCGAGCTGTATCACAGGTTTTTAATTATCTTTGGAAACCTCGAAAAAGAGCTCGGAAAAAGATGGAGAATCAGCATCTAAAACACGGCCGAAGCCGACTGAAGCAACCTCGCGACGCGAGGAAGATGGCTTACGCCGCGAGCACAACGCTGGACCATCTAATCAGTCCCGATCTGATTGCTATGATTTCTTTATTTAAGTATTTTAGTAGTTAATTAGTTTAGGAATAATTATTTAGTTATTTTATTATTATTTAGTTTCCTTTTTGCTTTAGGATTTATATTTGGTAATTATTTTAATTGCTTTCCAAGTTATAATAGAATTAGGTTTCTTTAGTTTCCTTGATTATGTTTTAGCTAGATTATAAATAGGATGTCTAGCTTTCATTTTAATTCAGATTTCAATTAATACAATTTATCCTCTTTGTGAGTTTTTGAGATTTATTCTCGTGTTTTTATCTCTTTCGATTGAAAGATTTGTTATCGGGATTAGATGCTAGTCAATCCGTACCACGCATCTCAATTCCACCCGCGTCAGTTGTTAAAATCATCTTTTTTAAATATTTTAGCATAGTTGTTTGAAATGCACGTCTTTTTAATTTTTATACTATATTTTATTTCATTAATAGTAAAAAAATATGAATAACATGTTTAAAAAACTACATTTTCATAAATAAAAATATTACGAGTTGACACTAACTAGAAAAGACCCCAGATGCAGGTGATTTTGGGCAAAGTCGTATGAATCATATATGATTTTGTACATTGACGAAAATTTTCTTATTTTCTTAAATAGTTAGCGTTCTTATATGAACTCACCTCTCTCTCTATATATATAAAGTTCAAATGTGAACCACTTTTTTATTGTGAACGTGAGGACAGCCCAGAGCGCCACGTGGCAACCTGAAATTTCCTTGACTAAGCTTATGCATACTGCATAACGCTATCATTCAGACCGAATAAAGCGTTATGCAGTATGCATAAGGCTTGGTCGCACTCTGACGCGGACGGGTTAGCTTTATTCAAGGCTTATTCAGTTTGCATACTAGCATTATGCAGAATGAACCCGCGGGTTTATGCAGACTGAATAAGCCTTGACCCGCGAAAGTCAGATTGTCACGGTGTCGCGCTCTGAGTTGTCCTCACGTTCGCAACCAAAAAGTGGTTCACATTTGAACCCACCCCTATGCGGGTTCAAATGAAAACTCATATTTTCTTGCGAACGTAAAGATAACCGAGAGCGCGACACATTTCACATTCAATATGAATAACGAAGGTGAATGTTCATGCATTATTCATGATGAATTATTCAACATTCAAGATGCATTATTCAGGACAGATATTATTCATCGTGAATGTTGTATTAATCATCATGAATAATGCATAAACATTCACCTTCGTTATTCGTATTGAAAAATGAGTTTACAGGTGAACTTTCGTGTGCGTGCGTGCGTGTGTGTGTGTGCGCGCGCATATGTGTGTGTGTGTGTGTGTGTGTGTGTGTGAGAGAGAGAGAGAGAGAGAGAGAGAGAGAAACTTAGGTTCAAGGGAAAACCTCAAATAAACGAAAACCGAAGAATACCCTCATAGCCTTCCATCTAGACCAGTATGCATGTGTGCATACATGTAATTTTGTAACATGCACATGTGCATATGCATAGGTGCATAATGTACTTGTGTATAAACCCAAAAAGAACTCAAATTACCCGTGTGCACAAGTATATACGGTTCAGATAGAGGGCTACGAGAGTGTTCCTTTTTTTTCTTTTAGATTTTCCTTTAAACCTTCCTCTTTCTCTATCTATTATATATATTATGATGCTAATAAAAACTTGTTCATGTGTCAAGGCACAAGTTGAAACAACAAAACTTATTAAGGTATGAAAGCATATAGCACGACTTATCAAACATGTTGGAATAAGAAAAAGATTCGCAATGTCTAATGTTTAACTTTATGCATAAGAGATTTGTAAAAGCTTCAAAATGAAAGTTCTTGACTACCACTAAATTGAATAATATCGAGGTGTGGAATTATTTAGATCTATATATGTTTACATCAAGATATATCTCAAAATTGTAATATTAAAAATTTACTTCTTTTTTATGATACTCAATTAGTGAAAGTTATTTAAATTTGGAGAATTTCCTACTATTCCTTCAACGTGTTGGTCGTCGGATCAATCCTAATTGAAGATCAACACTAATGAAATGCATCGGGATGCATCGTATCAATTTTTTTTAAAACATAGTTAATGAGTAGATAGGAGATTAAAAGTAATAAAGAATCCAAATCATTTTTTTTACTTTTTTCACCTTAACTCTTTTTCTCCCATAATCCTTGGTCTTACTTCTCTTTTTTATGCTCGACAAAGTTTTAAAGAATTTGTTACAATAAAATACTTGCTTTAAATTACTATTTTTCTTTAGTTTAGAGAATTTGTTAGAAATGATTTAAACTTTCAAACTAAAAAAGAGATTATTTCTTTGATTTTGAGATAATAATATTGACTTTAAAGTGAAATGTAACATTTTCTTGGCTATCATAAACTTTCAAACACCGTATAATACAACATAATGCATCTCTATTTCGTCTCAATATCCTTTTATTTTATATTTTTGTGTAATTTCAAAAGATGGTGGAAGTTTTGTGTTGATTTGGAGTATTTTATTTATTTATTTTGTATTAGTTACACTTGATAGAAAATTTTGAGTTAAAAGATGTATATTAAAATGAGTATCAATTTAAATATCTACGAAAATTTTGAAATAAATCTAAGGGGGCGTTTGGTTAGGGGTATTGAGGGGTCAGGAATGGAAATGATAATGAAAATTGTTGTTTGGTTTGATATTATATAATGGAATCATTCCTGCAAATCCATTAATTTCCATTCCTGACCAAATTAGGGGGAATGAAAATTTTATTTAGACTTGGTTCTTTTTTTCATACATTGTTCCATCTATGAATGTTAAATGAAAGATCTTTTGTATTTTTAAGTTGGAAAAACTTAATTTTTTTAATATGAAATAATTTTTCATTGATTATATTGGATTAACCAAACAACACCAATGCAATGCTCATTCTTATTCCCATTCTCCTGCATTCCCATTTTCATTTTCATTCTCATTCCCTGAAATGAATCAAACGCCCCCTAAGAGTTTTTAAAAGTTTATTTATTTATGTGAAACTAGAAATATGGATTTCCCAAAAATTCATAAGTCTTACGGTTTTTATTGCTTATGAAGGAAGCTAAAATAGAAATGTTTTAGAAACTAAAAAAAATGTATGTATTGTTGATTTTTATATAATACCAAAATACTTAGCTCTTAAAATAAATAACTTTTAGGAAGTATGGGGTGGGTTTAAATGTGAACCATTTTTTTGTTGTGAACGTGGGGACAGCTCAGAGCGCGACACGTGGCAATCTGACTTATGCGGGTCAAGACTTATTCAGTCTGCATAAACCCGCGGGTTGGTGTTAGTCATAATTGGCATAATGCTATTATGCAAACTGAATAAGCCTTGAATAAAGCTAACCCGCGGCTAACCCGCCTGGGTCCGAGTGCGATCAAGCCTCATGCATATGCATAACGCTTTATTCAGTGTGAATGATATCGTTATGCAGTATGCATAAAGCTTGGTCGAGAAAATTTC
The DNA here is from genome assembly GCA_030169165.1 of Centaurea solstitialis. Lineage (NCBI taxonomy): Eukaryota > Viridiplantae > Streptophyta > Magnoliopsida > Asterales > Asteraceae > Centaurea > Centaurea solstitialis. The sequence continues at coordinate 36,206,680 of CM058041.1, read as the reverse complement.
AGATTGCCATATAGCACGCTCTGGGGTTGTCCTCATATTCACAACCAAAAAATGGTTCACATTTGAACTTTTCTCTAGGAAGTATATATTATATATAAAAGTAAATATCTTCTATAGAATCGTATTTATTTTTATTTTATTGCAAGGTGATACATAATGCATTTTCAATTTAATTATATTTCAATGCAATCACTTTGAGAAAAAAAACAACTACTTCTAAGTTGTTCTAACAAAGCTATTACCTATATTAACCATCAAGGTGTGATGTAGTGGTAAGTTTCGAAAGGGCAGTAGCTCCCACCAGGATTCGAATTCATGCATGCTCAATTGGTGGCCACTGAGTATTAATCCCAGGGGAGCATGTTTAGCTATCGATAAAAATTGCCAAGGATGTAGTCTAGGCAAAGCCCAAATGAACTTTCTAAAAGAAAAGCTATTACCTATATTCTTATTTATTATATTTTGTTTTTTAATATAAAAAAGGTAAAGAGGAATCAATTTTTTTTGGAAGGGTGTCTGGGCCAAAGCCCGACTAATCCTCGGCAAATTTGGGGGCTAAACATGGTCTCATTTAAATGTCCCTGGTCATATGTACAGGAAGGTTCAAACTCGGTTAGAACGTTATGAACTCTCCGAACGATAATCAATCCGTCACAGCACCGAAAGACGAGAGGAATCAATATTGCATCTTGTGGAAAATGAAAAAGAAAAGTTGGAGAAAATGGCAAGTAGAGCCGTGGCCCAGACGGAATGGCAGCTTCTGGTCCACGAAATGATGCTAAAATGGGCCCCTCCACTCCAGTCTCCACCCCCTTTTTCTTGGGTCATCTCATGGATTCCAATTTCCAAACAGGAAACAAACTTTTTTTCTAGATTTTTTAGATAATAATGTTATAACAATTGTTGGAAAAAATTGTGATTTTTTGGATTAAAAAATAAAGTTTTTGTCCGGTTTCTTATTGAAGAGATAATTATGGATCTACCTAATTTATATATTTATGCAAAGTTATGTTAGAAGTCTCTTGGATGAAAATGATGTATTGATTCTTAAAGTGTTGAGTTTAAGAATATTGTCTCACATATGTGGGAAATGATTTAAAAAAGTTTTTTGCATATTGTTATGCTTGTTTATTATATGTTGTGGATGTTATGTTTTAAAATAATAATAAAAAGATAAAGTCTATGAAAGAAAAATACAAACAAAAAAAACAATATTGGACATGAAAAATATGGCCTAGCCTATGTCATAATTGGAAATAGATTTTAAGGATGATTGACGGGTTATCTTAAGTCAAGTACGTTATCTTGACAAAATTTTCGAGAAGTTTCAATCAAGAAGACTCTGATGTGGTCACTAGAACTCAATTTGACACAAGTCAATGATTTGCAAAAATAAAAAATAAAGAAATAATAACAAGGGCGTTAGTGTTAATCTAATAAAATGCTTGTAAATCATTAAAAGTTTGATGTACTTAACAAGTTGTACAAAACAAACATAACTTATGCTATAAGCAGGCTAAATAGATATGCCATTAATCAGAATCAGGAACATTGGAATGTATAACATGAGCCCAATAAGATTTAAACTATATTTGGAAATATGAGCTAAAACACTAACATAACGAGTCTAATATAGATAGATAGTAAAATTTGTGAGCTTATTATAAACCTTCAGTTGTGACATCTCAAAATCTTTCAATAATACCATATCTTAAAAAATTCATCACACTTTCTTTTCTTACGTTGCAATGTAAAATAATATTTGTAATTTCTCATAGAGACTAGGGGTGAGCATTTGGACCGAAAAAACCGAACCAAACCGAAAACCAACCGAAACCGAACCGAACCAACACCGTTTATAATTTTTGGTTCGGTTTCGGTTTTCTAAATTCCCTCTTATTGGTTTCGGTCCATATCGGTTTTGTTCGGTTAAAAACCGGTATTTAACCGAACCAAATCGGTAACTCAAAAGGCAACCCAATTTTCTAATTTTTGAAAGATATTCAAATCCCTACCAAAATAAATAAATCCCTACCAAAATAAATTGAAGAGATGGTACGTGAACAAAATGGGAATGGAAAAGGAAAGACGCGCATGGAGGAATGATTTATGGCGACGCTTTTTTTTGTGAACATAATGAAATTCGGTTTACATATTTTATTGCTACATTTTGTTTGTTTTATCACTTTTATGTGTGGATTTACATACATTTTATCTTTGTTTTTCGGTGTCCAATTTAAGCTATACTTGATTTAGTTGATTAAGTTGATGGTTGTGTGTTTTGTGTAATTTGGTTTGAATTAAAAAAATTGGCTTTCAATTCGGTTTTTGGACCGAAAAACCGGACCAAAACCGAACCAAACCGAAACCATATATGCATATTTGGTTCGGTTTTGGTTTGAAGATTCAAGCCTTATCGGTTTCGGTCCTATCGGTTTTGGTTCGGTTCGGTTCGGTTTCTGGACCACGCTCACCCCTAATAGAGACCATTATACATGGGCATGTGCAACGAACAAGTTGGGTCGGGGCCCAAGACCCCAAACCTGATCGGATATCGGGTGAAGGGTTGGCACTTATCACTCGACATTCAGCCGATCAAATGAGATATCCGAACCTTTCTGATTTCAAGTCAGAAGTCCGGTTTTCAAGTTTAACATAATCAACCCAAAATTTTTGGTCCATTTCCAAATTTAACACATAAGTGAATAACAAGTAAACCACCGTTACCAAATAACAGAAGTACTAAGTTAACAACTTTTCTTCAAAGTTCACAATTTACTTTCCATCAAAATGACAAAAGTACTAAACGACTAAAAGTCTAAAAAGAGTAAACCACCATAAAACTTACCAAGGTACCAACCAAGTCGAATTAGGCATTGACAATTGCAAACCTCCATATCAAATAACCAAAATACCAAATGTTAAAGATTTTGTGAAACAACCAAAGAGCAAACCTTCCAAATTTTTTGATATCATCACAAACTAAAGAGCAAAAACTCTCAATTTTTGACATTTATGGAACTTAGAAAAATAGTACTTCAAATACATAATTATAAATTTATAAGTAATAAATTAATGTCGTACTCATACCTTTCTCAAATTTCTCAAGTTCCTCTAAATTTTCTTTAACTGTAATTGGTTGAGTAGGGTCCCTTAACCAATCTTGCATATTGTGAGAATATGTGTAAAACCCTTAATTAGGGTTGCGTGCATAGACAACAATATATAGACAAGAAAGTTACAAAAGGGGTCTCTATACTATACAAATATTTAACACACACCCGTAGTTTGATCGGGAGGTAAACGAATGTTCAAACTATTTCTAAAATCTAGAAACAAGCTAGTAGGTAATCCCTTTGTAAAAATATCTGCATACTGATAAGCGGATAGAACATGCAAAACACGCACATGATCAATCGCAACATGCTCCCTAACAAAATGTAAGTCTATTTCCACATGCTTGGTTCTCTGGTGCTGAACAGGGTTAGATGCTAGATATATGACACTGACATTATCACAGAAAACAACAGTGGCACAAGAGAGAGGACAAGACAACTCGAGTAGGAGATTTCGCAACCAAGCAGTTTCAGCAACTACATTGGCTATCCCTCGGTACTCGGCCTCGGCACTAGAACGTGAAACAACATGTTGTCGTTTGGAGGACCAAGAAACGAGATTGTCACCCAGAAGACACAAAACCCTGAAGTGGACCGACGTGTATTAGGACACCCAGCCCAATCGGCATCCGAATAGGCAACTAAGCGATCAACGGTTGATGCTTTAATATGAAGACCATGAGACAAAGTACCATTTAAATAACGTAAGATGCGTTTAAGCGCATTAAAATGCGGAAGACGTGGGTCATGCATAAAGAGACAGACCTGTTGTATGGCATAGGCAATATCAGGACGAGTAAAAGTCAAGTACTGCAAGGCACCAGCAAGGCTTCGATATAAGGTGAGATCAGGAACAGGCTCACCATCATCAGCGGCAAGAAAATATTTTATGCATAACAATATCCTGTTTGATGCATTTATAGACATATAACACATAATATGACATTTAACAAGTAGCATGAACATCCAATAACGATAATAATAAAGCATATGCATGCACCTAGTAAAAATATCTCATAAAACTTACATGGGATTCTTGCATTTAAAACTTTTTTCCGACAAGTTCATGATAAAATATGTGGGGTATTCCATCATATTTACTTAGAGTACAAAATACAAATCGAGTTAATTCATAATTTAACAAATTATGAGTTATTTATATACTCTTTCAAGTTTCAAGTTCCAACCATAAGATACTCGATGATATTGTAAAAAGAAAAAAAAACATTCGTTTAATTTCGGATTATATCTCCTTAATCTATGTATTTTCCCCACCAAAAGGCCCAAACAATCAAAGCTTTAAGCCCATGAATGTAACGGCACAACCATAGATTTCTAAATAAAATTTGAGTAAATTATAGTTTTTTTTCCCTTAATGGTTTCGATTTCATTTATTATAAATTTTACTGTAGTTTATATTTTATTTTGGTTTTTGTTCGTTCCATTGACATCGGTTACGCTATCAGTATCCAACTCTCCCAACCCACTGTCACATCAGCTATCACATCAGCTTTTCTCCAACCCTAAAATTAACCCTCTAGAACCCCTTTGAATAGTACTCAACCCTCTCAACCCCCCCCCCCATAGACACACACAACACACACACACAAACCAGCGGTATGTGCAAACCGTTTGTATGGTGAAAAGGCTTGGAAGCCGTTGAACCTGATGCACACGTATGAGAGCCCGCCCAGCCCCTGAACCCGTCGGTTTGGAATCCGTCTAACGCTACACACGGCCTTATCCCTTTTTGTATTTTGAATTTTTCAAATGAATACATGAATTTGTTTGTATATTCCCATAGTGTTTGAATTGAATTTTGGTGAATATTCTTAGATATTTTTTGGTATAAGAGCATCTTTGATAGCCTTGCTATAATCTTTTTAAAATAGAGAAAAAAATATCAAAATTTCTAAAATCATTTTTTTCCATCTCCAATAGCTTTTTTATTTTAGAGAATCTACCACTACTTATATTATTAAAATATACACTATATTTATTATCTCAATAAATCTTTTAAAAACTTTTAAATAACTAATTATCCCATTGGTGGAATAGATTAAAATAACATTATCTCTCTTCATGTAGAGATTTTGGAGAAATCTCTATACTTAGAGAAAACTCAAATTTTTTCTATTTTAGCAATCATTTAACAATGGTGTTGGAGCATTTTGGAGAGAAAAAATACCAATTTTTATATTTTAGCAATACTGTTGGAGATGCATTAATAGTTTGAGTTTTCTAGAAGAAATGAGGCGTTGGACGAAAAATAAGGGTCAATAAAGAAATAGAATGAAAGGCAGAATGATCAAACTGTCCTCATGTGAAGGGACACTTAATGACTGGAATATAGGAATACAATGACCGTTAGGGGGAGAGAAGAAAACAAAAATTATATGCAAAGTATGGGTGGGTTTGTAATAAACAAAGTCGAGGGAAAAACCGGACTTTCATATAGGGATTTTTCTTTCCTACAAACCAAACGGACCCTTAGAATCCACTCCGAATTTTACAAACCAAACACACCAAAGATTCCAAATTCAGACCCCTCCAACTCCTAATATTTCCATAACACCCAAATCATTCAAAACCATTCCATCAATGTTTTTGGGTTTATCTGGGTTTTAATGCATCTTTGAATGTCTCTAGGTTTATTTGCATCTTTAAATGTTTCTGGGTTCATATAAACTTGTCTGGGTTTTAATAGACATTTTGTGGTTGCTAGTAGTGCAAGTAATAAAGGGTGAAGAAAACAGGGTAAAAAAAGTTAATGAATGAATATGTACAATTTTGATTAGGATTTTAATTTCATATATAGATATGTATAAAGTTTTTGTTTTGATGTTTTTTGATTTTGAAATCTGGATTTGTTAAAGATTTCAAGGTCTTGAAATCTGGATTTAAGAATGAATGTTCTGAGATATGTTGTAAGGTTGAAGAAGATGGGTAAAAAGACAAAAATGCCCCTCATGTGAGAGGAACGTGGTAAGCTTAACGGAGCTTATTGACGGTCGTTAGAGGGAGAGACCAATTTGTTTAAAAAAATTGGGTTTTAATGAGAACACATTTTTTGGTGAAAAAGTGAGAACACCTTAGAACCGTTAATCTCTTTTAATTGGGTGGAGCTGGTTGTGCACATATTTGAAAGGAATTTTTTTTTTTTTTGGGGGGTGGGGGGGGGGGGGTGGGGGGGGGTGGGGGGGAATTGACGTAAATATCCATTTTTGCCAAGTGGGTTCATCTCTTAATCATTCCTCTTCCATTGTCTTTAAAAAATCAGTTATCTCCATAAGTGGAGTTTTGACAACTTGCTGAGTAGCAAAAAAATTAAAATTAAAGAAATTTTGAGGGGGTTCAACAAGAAGCACTTCGGCAACTTGCTAATTGCCTAATTATATGGATTATGGACCAAATGGGGATTCAGCAAGTGACACTTCAACAACTTGCTAATTACAGTGACCAAGTTTGTAATTTAGTTTAGCAAATTGCTAACTATATGGACCAAATATATTCTTTTTACCATTCAACAAGTTGTTGAACCTCCACTTGTGAAGGTAGTGATTTTTTAGAGAATGTTTGAGAGATTTGGCTAAGAGATTAATTCACTAGGCCAGGATGATTATTTACGTCAATTTTCCTCTTTCTTTTTTTCTTCAAATGAGACCAAAACTTCATCAACCTTCACTTACCTGCAACTACCAACATCCATATACTTCCAGCCACCTCCATTTATGTAATACCCCGTACTTTTACGAAACCGTTATGCAACTATAGGGGTTTATTATGTTATTAAGAGAAACTTTGGACTATTGGTTTAAGTTTGGAATCTTAGACAACTCAAAGGACTATTTATGACAATAAGCAAAAACTTTAAAGTATTTGAGATAGCCTCTCATGCATCAGATCGGCGCAGTAGCTAAATTAGGGTTTTAATATTCTTTTTCTTCATGCTATTGATTTGAATTAAAGCATGAAGGAAACCAAAAGGAACATAATCGGGTATTATAGTTCCAAGCAACAAATTACCTTAGGTTTAAGATTGGATGCTTGTTTGAAGTTATGATCGTGTAATCAAGTGGAGATGCTTTAACGATTTCTAGACGCTAATTAAGGTACGGATTCCTTGTTCCTCCGTTGTGTTTATTCGATTGTTAAAGTTTATTTGCGGTTATGTGATATGTTACACATGTGTATGGATTCTATATAAGTTCTCCTCTTTTACGTTTGATCCGTTACATACGTGCTAAACCTATTTACGTAACTTGATTCGTAATATGTATATATGTGTACGCATTCCTAATCCTAACTTTGTTTATTTGATTCGTTAAATTCGTGTACGGTTCATTTGGTTTTCTTTCGATTCAAGTTATTCTATTCGATTCGGTGATGAATGTGTTTTTACTTTCATCACAAGTACTTTGCGTTTCTATTTATTTAGTTGCTCGTTGAGCGTCTTGATTCTCGGATGCGTCTTTTCGATTTTACAAACGATAAGTTAGGCTAGAAACATCATATTATATTTATAAGCTGCTGGAAATCTTTCTGAAAATTTTGTGTTACTTGTAAAAATCATATCTCATCGCTCGTTTATCGGATTACTGCATACGATATATTTTTAAAAACCCCCAGCAGTGTACTACAAATTACTGTCACATGAATAAACTGTGATTTTTAAGCTAAAGTGTCTAAAATCTAAGTTTTCTGAAACAACTCCTATTTTGGACGAAAACAGCGCAATCATTTTCAAAAATTCGTATCAGATTCATTTTAAACCCGATTCAGTCCGTTCTTGATTATTTGGAATCCTAAGACATTGACCTAAAACTTCTTTTTAGATATTCTTTTCTAAAACCTATTGAGAATATGTTAAATTGTTCGATTTCTAAACATGTAAAATGCTGGAAATAGTACGACTTGATTTCTTATAGTTATAAGTATAAAATTCACATTCTGCATTTGGATTTGATTTGCGGTAGGGATTCTTGTATTTTTGTTCCGTTAAGCAACTCATTTTACGAAAATTATTCCCTAAGCGTCTTTGGAAATTCCGAGTGAAAAACTCAATCATTTGACTTTTTATATCGTACCGTTCGCTTCCTTAACTTGGTTGACAGCTTATGCTCTTGTAAAAACTTTGTTTTCTAACCAACCATTTTACTTACTTCATATCGATAAAAACCTACATTTTCTTCAAAATACCCCGTTTATTTTCCGGTAAAACTATATGAAGCTTTATGTCTTTAAAGTACTTCACTTAGCATTTTCCTTGATTGTGGTTTGTTAAATTGTGCATATTGATTATAAGATTATATGTCGTCGCATGAGTTGCGACATTATGTTTTTGACTCCGGGTAAGTCGAGCTACTAACCACCTATGGGGGTACCATAGGCACGTCATTGTGGCACCAATGGCGTGACACTACCCGTGGCGGTGTGATCGGTCCACGGCGTCTCCTCTTTTGTGCTCATGTGGGAGCTTTATATGTTTATGTTATGTTTATGTTGAGGAGGCGTATGGGTCGACCCTAGTTCATATGTATGTTATATGGTGGATGTCGGTGTAGTGCCCAACGCCGCATCGCACATTAGTACGTGTGGATCTGCAGGTCCAGCGTACCGGCCTTTGTGGCTATATGTCTGACACTTGTCACGTCGGTTGATATGCAAGTGTATGCGTTATATGAGCTCGATAAGTCCATTTGTATGTTTTTGTTTGAACACGTTATTTGTTAGTTCTCTATGATTGATAATCACATCGTCCGATAATTGAGATTTGTTTATATATGTTTGATTTACATTCTTTGCGACGTGCAATCATATGCTATGATTTTGAGTTAAGCTCATTAGATTCGTTTGCGTTCGAATAAACAACTATCTGGCTTTTATGAACTCATAGAAGGTTGAATCTTGTGTCTAAATTTTAATTTCGAAACATTCAGTTTTGAGTTCGATTATTGTTTTGCTATTTGTTTGTATCCGCCCACTGAGCGTTTGGCTCAGCCGCATTTCTTTCTTCGCGGCAGGTATTAGAAGGGGAACAAAGGAGCCTACGATCTGAAGAGTCGGCATATTTAAGGGTTACAAGAGGTTTTAGCATAGTTTAGTGACTTGGTGATTTATTTATTTACTTTGTTACTAGGATAGTTTTTCGTTTATAAAGATTACGATTGGTTTTGATAGTTTGTGTACAGATTTATTTATTGGAGGTGTATAATACGTTTATTTGGAGTTTTAATCATTTGTTTGGAGGTTCTTTATTTCGGGCTTTATTTATCGAATTCGTTATATTAGTAGTAACCTCCCTTTTCTTTCGAAATGGGGGTGTTACAATTTACCTTTTTCATATCTAATTGTATCAACATTTAATGTGCCCAAATCAGAAGAAGATTTAAGCTTGTGAATGCTATTAGCAATTTGCTACTACTTCGAATAAGGGATTTTTAAGAAACGTTTTAAAACTAGTTATTAAGAGCCCGGGCTTCGCGCCGGGTTATAAACTATGATAGATTTTATCATAAGTAGTAAGATGAATTTATATGTGAATAGTTATTTAAAATAGATAAAAAGATTTAATAAAATCAACAAATAAAAAATATAAATGTTAAGAGATTTTAACCTAAAGTTTTGGAAAAAAAATACGTACTTATCAACAGCTTAATGAAATTATTTAACTGTTTTTTTGATTAAAGTTATAGCTTATAATCAACTAATAAAATAACATGTCTTAATAAAATAAATAAATAAAGTAAAAGAACAAAATATGAATTATGTAATTTGAGAATAAAAAAATATAAAAATAGTCTACTATAAGAACCAATTATGTAATTTAATCAAACATTTTTTGGATGTGTTAACCACGTAATTTAACAAAGTTAGATGGATGGATGAAAATGAAATAAAAATAAAACTATAGGAATGAAAAAAAACATTATTTTTTAAATCAAGGATGTAAAGCGCTATAAATACAAACTTGAGGGACCATTTACTAAAAAGCTACTGTTCCATGAACAGTGTTATGAGTTCCTATAAAATGATTAAACATTTTCTGGATGTGTTAACCACGTAATTTAACAAAGTTAGATGGAGGGATGAAATGAAATAAAAATAAAACTATAGGAATGAAAAAAACATTTTTTTTAAATCAAGGATGTAAAAGGCTATAAATACAAACTTGAGGGACCAAAGTTGTAATTTACTAAAAAACTACTGTTCCATGAACAGTGCTATGAGTTCCTGTAAAATGTTATATATATATATATAATGTAAGAGGAATAATCAAATAAAAACTTCTTTTTTTGAAAAAACTATTGGACTAATCTCAACCATTAAAAGGGTTGTCATATGTAGAGACCATGGTAACAATTCTATAACTTTTTTGGTGTCACACCTGATTTTAACCCCAGAAGGGTATTTAGGTCATTTAGCTTCTTCTCCTCCTAATAACAAAACACTCCCATATCATCATCATTCTTCCTCTCATCATCATCAGTTCTCATCCTTAATAACAAACACACATTCACCATCACACCTTCACCATTACCGCCGGCGCCACCACCGCCACCGGCGCCACCACCACCGTCGACGCTACCACCGTGCTCGATGCCACCACCGACGTCCACTGCAACCACCATCCTCGATGCCACCACCGTCGGCAGATTCGTCGGAGGCTACATTAACGAGATCTACCACCGCCGCCGTACACCGCCACCAGCACCGTCCACCGGCACCGCCACCCCACCACCGCTGTCGTCCACTGCCACCAGCACCGTCCACCACCATCGTCATCATCTTCAACATCGTCAACATCAGATCAGAGGTTCATTTCTTCCAGATCTGGCCTCCACCGCTGTCGCCGGCGCTCCTCCACCGCTGTCGCCGGCGCTCCTCCACCGCTGTCGCCGGTGCTCCACCACCATCTAGCATTTGTGCTCCGATTCCCTCAGTAGTCCCTTCGATTCGTCGGTAACATGATTGTGTTAACTCTCGTTCTTAAATCCGGCCAAATCATCTCTTCTTCTTCTTCTTCTTCTTCCAGATCCACCACTTTCCAAACCCTAGATCACTCCTTCCAACTCCATTATGCAATTCTCACTTCTGGTACCAATTTCAACCAACAATTTTCAACTTCTTTCATGTTTATTATCAAGTAATTTCACCTGATTTTGCTTCAATTTAGGTCTAACCGTTTCAATTTCGCTCTCCGAATGTGTTCTTAGTAGGCTAATTTGTGAAAATTTCATGTTTTATTTTATGATTTTTTTATCAATTTCTAATATGTACAGTGCTTATTTTATCCAATTAGATTAGGTTTTTACTTTACATGAATTTATTTGTAGTTTTCATTTGTGTGTTTTTGTGTTTTCTTGATTTGTAACTTTGTTCCTTTTTTGGATTCAGGGAGATGAATGATAAGGCTGGTAGGGTTTTGTTGTATTCTTGAAGGAATTAATTGGGGTTTCTTTTAGGGTTTACTTCCTGAAAATGCATCCAAGTTGTCACCTTTTGCTATTGTATGTATCCAACTTTAAAAACTACCATTCAGTGTACTAAAGTTTCTAAAACTACCATTTAGTATACTATGACCTTTAATAGTAGGTTACCAACAGGTTACCATATTTCTCAATTACGGATTTGATCCCTAAGATTTGTCAAATGTTACTAGTAGGTCACTTTTAATGTTCTAAATTATTTCTTTGAATGTTCATCTCTTTTATTTAAGTCTTCATCTTCTTCATGAATAATAATAATATGTACAGTCAAGAACAAACCCATATTCAAGAATACCCTAAATCAAAAACATTAAATTTACTCTAAATCTAAAATCTCAATCAAAATCAAACAAACAAAATCTGAACCCTAAAATCAAACCTAAAATCCTAAATTGAAGACCCATATCCAAGACCCAAAAAAAGAGGTTTTGAACCCTTAACAACACCACCAGATCGAATAGCAGATTGACGACCAAATTGAACACCAAATTGAAGACCCAGATCGAAAACCAAAAAATACCCAAAAAAAAGTCCTAAATCTAACACCAGATTGAACACCAGATCGACCCAAAAGCATTCCCAAAAAATCCTAAATCGACCCAAATTGAACACCAGATGGAAAACCCAAAAAAAACCTAAATAGAAAACCCAGATCGAGCAAGAAGCCATATACATTGAACAACAAAAAACATCTATTTAGGGTTTCTGGTTCGATTTTGAAGATCTGGATTGGATAAATTTATTACCTTTCCAGGTTTGTGAAGAATTTTCTCCAAAGCTATGGAGACGATCATTCAATAAACACCAACGACAGCCCAAGTGGGTGTTTGATCGAGGGTTTTGAGACATGGGTTTGATTCAATGTATTATATATTCAGATGTGAATATGTTGTCGTGATTGAAGGATTCTTTGTTGACTTCGATTTAACCCTCTGAATGTTGGCTTTTCTATCCTCCATTAAAGAAGCTTCATAGCTAAATCAATTAAGCACTTGAATTTGAAGGCATAAATGGGTGGAAAAATCGATGATAATCTTGAGTCAACAAAGAGGTTTGTATCTATTGAATTCTTCTTCTTATTTTGGTTTTATTTTTGATTTGTTGTTTTTAATTTGAAAAATCATTGTTTGGAACTGAATAGAAAATGGAAATAAGAACCCAGAAAGCTTGAGTTCTTGAATAAAGAAAAGTTTCTTGAAGATAAAGATGAATATGAAGTTTAAGGACTAAATTTGTAACATTTGACAAACCTTGGGAGCCAAATTTGTAATTTACTATAATAATTTAGTATTTAAAAATAAATGAAAATAAAAAGTTACCTGCTACCTGCTAATCAAGTTTTTCAATACATTAAATGGTAGCTTTTGAAACATTGATACATTAAATGGTAACTTTTTAAGTTTAGTACATACAATAGCAAAAGGTGACAACTTGGATACATTTTTAGGAAGTAAACCCTTTCTTTTATGTTGAATTTGTGACATTGGGGGAAAAATTAAAAAGAGTAGAGAGATGTTCGATGAAATGCCACAAAAAAGATGTGGTTGGATGTAGTGGTGGTGGTGGTGGTGAGGTTGCCGGATTTAATGATGGTGGTGACCGGAAAGGGAGAGATGAGAGCTATGGTTGTATGTATGTATTTAGGTTGTTATTTACCTTATGAATATGTAAATGTAATGGATATTGTGTTTTGTATTCGTAAGGTGAATATTCACCTGCTGAATGAATTTATATAATTTTTATATAGTGAATATGAATATTCATATGGTGAATATGATGGTGAATTTATATAATTTTTTATCTAGTGAATATGAATATCCATATGGTGAATATATGATGAATATGATATGGTGAATATGATAGTGAATATGATAGTGAATATTCATATAATTAATAAACTGCGATTTTTTTTATTATCAAAATGACGATCATACCCTTTTCAGATCAAGGGCTTAGATTATTCCAAGTTTTTACAAAAAAAAAATGGTTTTTCCTTGAAGGACCCTCTATAATATAATACTACTTGTATAAAAAATTTGATTAATGCTAATAGGCTTGTGATTTCTTAGCTAAAGGAAGCATCATTTTATTGAAACACGATTTTTTTAATCGTTTATCTCTATCTTAATAAACTATTTAAAGGTAATGTTTAAATGAAATGCACCTTTCACGCTTTCATGGATCTAAAACTAGAGTTAAACAATTTGATCCGTTCTTTTTAAAATGAATCGTATCTGATTTCCATTTTACTTATAACGCTTTGAATAAATAAAATAAAAAATAATGAAGTTGTACTATATACAACTTTTTGCCTTTTAAGAAAAAAATGTTCGTCTAATTTGTTCCCTTGTCAAATAGTGCTCGTGTTTAGAATCTTATATTAATCTTGGCCCCTTTTATATGGCCTTATTCTATGTGTTTAGGATTTCTTTATCCAAAACTAGATACGTACCCGCGTGCGTTGCAGCGTGAAATATGTATCAATTATTCGATCATATTAATTATACGATTAAACCAATATTAGGCTCATTTTAAAGTTATTGTTGGGACGATTATAATTATATAGTTTATTGAAAAGAAAAAATACATTTTTTGTTCATACACATTATTTATGTTATTATGATAAACTGTGAAGTGAAAATTAAAAATGTATGAGATTAAAAGTAATTTGTTAACAAATTAAAAATAATGATGTGGCATTTAATAAGAGTGTATTTTGAAAAATTGAATCTTGAATTTTGAAATTTCAAAAAAAAATATTATCTTCATATAATAGAATAAATAATATAAGTGCATTAGAAAATATTCAATATTGGGCTTATTTCGAAGGTATTTACGAGACGATTATGATGATATAATTTGTAAAAAAAGAGACGTAATTTTAATGCATTTTAGTTAATAATATACGATTATTTATGTTATATGATAAGGGTGTAAAATAAAAAATGAAAAAAGTAGAGGATTGAAAGTAAATTTAATAACTAACTATATGAGTATTAAGTGTAACTTATAAAATTGAAAATGAAATTTGAATAAATAATAGTTAAGAATATAAAGTGTAAAATAAAATCTAAACAAATTAATTTATATCTATTTTTAATATTTAATAATATAATTAAATTTAAAAAAATATTCAATATTAGACTCATTTTCAAGATATTGTCGATAAAATTATAATAGCATAATTTATGGAAAAGGTAAACAAAATTTTTAATACATTTTAATTCATATATATTATTTGTGTTAACATGATAAAGATGTAAAGTGAAAAATGAAAAACTAAGAGATAAAAAATAATTTAATAAAGTAATTCTAATGATACAAAATGTAAGTTATATAACTGAAATTAATAAATTAATGAGAAATGCCTAGGTAATTTTGAAAGATACATTTTCCATATTTATTAGTTCCAAAAATGGTATTTATACAGTATTAATACGGTATTAAGAAAGAAAAAAGTTAAGAAGTATATAAGGAATACATGATAACATCATCAAATTGTGTATTTTTTTTATTGGCCAATCAAATCGTGTATTTTTTTAATTGGCCAATCAGATTGTATAATGATGAAATGAACATAAATTACGTTTAAAACATAGTATTATTAAAAAATTGAACTGAAACCCTTTAAATTTAATTTCAAAATACATATCAAACAATTTATAAAAAAGTTGAGTTGAAGTCCATAAAATTTAATTCTAAATTGATATCAAATAATTTATCATAGATTTTTATGAAAGAAAGATATTTCATTCTGTTGACGTGGTATAGAAGTAATGCTTCAAGGTCAAGAGCGGTTATAGAGTTTTTTAGCGAAGCCCGACCGGGACCGCTTAGGGTAAACACTGGCGGAGGAAACACTATTGAAGCCTAGTTAATCCAAGGCCCGGTTAAGTTCGACTGGTTAAAAGGTCAAGAGACTGGTTATGAAGTTTTTCTCGAAAGCCCAACCCAACCCGGGACCGGTTAAGGAAAACTCGGGCCAAGAAAACACTATTGAGGCCCGGTTAATCCAAGACCCGACTCGATTTGGTTTTTGGCCATCCTTAGACCATCCATACCCGTAGACTCTCAACCCAATAAACCCAATCGCCACATCAGCTTTCCACTATCTTACCCAAACCAACCCAATCCATCTACAATCGTAACCCGATCAACCCAAAAACATTTACCTTTTAATTTTTTATAATTATTAAAATACATAATAAATAAATTAAATTAAATTAAACTAATAATAATATTAAATATTTTAATAATTAAAAATTACATTAAAATTAACTTTGGGCGTTCCATGGGATGCCCACACGTGTTCAGTTAAATCAGCGCGAAGGTTGGCGTGCATCTCTCTATTTTTTACTTGGTTGACGTTTATTGCTCGGTCTTCTTCGGATATACTTGTTTCAATATCTTTAGTTAAAACCTCGGTTTCAGAGATAGGTGTTTCAATATCTTCCCTTAACACCTCTTGCATCCCACATTTGCTTGAAATAATCAAACTCTCTCTCAAGATTGGCAACTATCCTAACGTATAATCATCGAAACCACCGTTTGAAGTCTTCGTCGTCATATATCAGGACATCAGAAAAGTAGTCACCCACAAGTTTCTCGTGGGCGTCTACTCAAACTCTTTGTTTATTTGGCCTTCTCGGTTGTGGAGTCGACGTTCCTTTGTCGTTTCGACAATTAGACGGACCACTTCTTTCGCAATAGCAACAGAAAGCCGAAAATGTCTATTGATCTTGTTTCCACTCTCATCCTTTGAGAATAGTGGTGGTGATGAAGAAGATGACATGTTTTTGTAGATAGAAAGATATAGAGAAAAAGATATAGAATGACTGAATGAGTGAGATTAGATTGAGTTATATAGATATATAATATATAACAATAATTAGAGAAAAAAAATAAAATAATAAAATAGCCGTTATATAGCCGTTGGGGGGTAGGGGTGGGGTGGGGTGTTTTATCGACTACGCACGCGGTCGACAAGAGGAAGCGAAGAACCCCCCAACCCGATGACTCTATAACGGTGTTGCCGATAGAGTCGATCGAACCGAAACTCAAACCAATCCCAATCGGTTTGCACGTTACGGATGGGTCTTGGTTCTACATTCTTGGAGGAGAGAGGGGGGATGGGTTGTTTTTAAAAGTGGAGGGACCAATAAATTTCTTCGTTCATAACTCATTTTTCTACATTTTTATGAATGAAATAATTTAATTTTAACATAAAATTTGGTGCAAACACTGCAAACAACATTATCCTTTCTATTCTATATAAATTATTATATAGACAAATTCTTAAGAAATTGTAAAGATCAAATATTTCTGGGTCTGAAACTAGTAAAATATGTCTTCCTCACATCGACTATGTTGTAGCTGCTTTGGACACAGAAAGTGAAGCAAAAAAGCAACTATCTTCACGAGCTCCCCTTTCATCTCTCTCAGTCTCTCTCTCTCTCTAATATATATACATACTATATATATATATACTCTGTATGTATGTATGTATGTATATAATTTATTAAGAAGATAGCATCATAACATATATCAACTGCTGCTATTATTATTACTATCGTCATCACCACCACCTATATCTCAGCCATCGCTATTATTTTATTTATAAAAAAAACCCTAATTTTTTTTATGTTGGGTGTGCACGTAAAAAAGCTTCACGGGATTTCAACCTCACTTTCCGTGTTCTATCTCTATCTCTATCTCTATTTCCCCCAACCAAATTTCATCTCCCCTGTGATCCCTCCTTTGCCACCTCAATCTCTGCCTTTTTCATCATCAAATCCCCCTAGATATTTTCTGTTTGTTTTAAAATCTTGTAAATTGTAATGTGAATTTGAGGTTTTTGGAACAGATTTGGTTTTGGTTAGGGTTTTGAAAATTTTGAGTTTTAATTGATTCAAATTCGATGGATCGATCTGCGCTTACGGTGGGTCCGGGTATGGACTTGCCTATCATGCACGATAGTGATCGTTACGAGCTGGTGAAAGACATTGGGTCCGGTAACTTTGGGGTCGCGAGGTTGATGAGGGATAAGCATACGAACGAGCTCGTTGCGGTCAAATACATCGAGAGAGGTGAGAAGGTGAGTGTTTGTTTTAATTCAAACTCACACTATCTGTTTATTGATCATGAGTAGATTGTTGAAATTTAGTTGATGTGAATTGCTTCCATGAGTTTTAATAGGAGTTCAAATTTTAGTTTGTGATTAGAGGATGAAAACAGGGGATAGAAGAAGCAGAGGTTTAATAAACAGAGATGGTTGATTTTTTATTTATTTTTTGTTTTTTTAGGTATGAGTTTGATGAATATGATGCATTGGTAGTTTGGTACTAGTGTTGCTTCTTGCAAATGAGACTGAAAAAGGAGGTCATAAATTCTACAAGTTTATGAGGTTTTTGGAATGAAAGAGGACAAAGTAAGGGTGCATTTGGTTATGGAAAATTTTCATTTAATTTAGGAAATGCGTTTGGTTCGTACAGTTTGCAAAAGTTTTCCAAGACAATGAAAATTTTATGTTTTCTAACTTCTATGTAAATTGAAAAACTGATTTTAGTACTTTTTCAAAATATTCTAATTGAGTATTTTAATTTTCAAAAAAGGGAAAATGAAAACTCCACCATTTCAACCAAACGCCTTTTCTAGAATTTCCATAGAAACTGAAAATAACAACTCAACGCCATTTTTTGAAAACATTTTCTAGGAAAATGAAAACAATTTTTCATAACCGAACACCTTTTCTAGAATTTCCATAGAAAACTGAAAATAACAACTCAATGCCATTTTTTGAAAACGTTTTCTAGGAAAATGAAAACAATTTTTCATAACCGAACGCACTCTAAATCAGCCCAACAATTATTAGGTAGTGCTTGATGCTGAATTACAAGTATTAAAAACACTATCTAACATAACATGTATTATAAGAAAACATGGTTCATGTGGTTTGTAGATAGATAAAGAAATCCAACTGTTCTTGTCTACAAACTTTACTGAAAGAGCACCAGAGATCAAAAGTATGACGCTTTTGATGAGCAAATGGCTATTTTGATTTGAATGTATGAACATGAAGTAATCAGCAGATTCTGGCTTGCATAAGTTTGTCTCTTTCTACTTGAGATTATACTTTCTTGCTTTTGAAAGTATATGCATCCATGATTTTCCAGGTTGTTTATTTGAGTGTTATCTTATCTTTCTGATTGTTAATAATTTTTTTATAATGGCTCCAACAGATAGATGAAAATGTACAAAGGGAAATTATTAACCACAGATCACTGAGGCATCCCAACATTGTCAGATTCAAAGAGGTTTGTTTATTCTCAAAAGTAATGCTTTCTAAAGTAGAGGTTATATTGAGAAATTGGGTTCTTAGTTATGAACTTTAACTTGATCTCCAGGTCATTTTGACACCAACACATCTGGCTATTGTAATGGAATATGCATCTGGAGGAGAGCTGTTTGAACGGATATGTAATGCTGGCCGTTTCCCTGAAGATGAGGTTCATTCATAATGCATGCACTTCAACTTGTATCTGTGCTTTGTTTTTGTATGAAAGAATCAATGGTTCTTGTGTTACAGGCGCGCTTCTTCTTCCAGCAACTCATATCAGGAGTCAGTTACTGTCATAATATGGTATTAATCGTTTTGTTTCTATACAAATGCTACCTCGGTGTGTGTGTATCTATATATATTATGTGTGTGTATATTTGCTAAGGATGAATTATAATTTATGCTTTTGTAGCAAATATGTCATCGTGACTTGAAACTGGAGAACACGCTTTTAGATGGTAGCCCAGCTCCTCGGTTAAAGATTTGTGATTTTGGGTATTCTAAGGTACAAGCCATTCTATTTTCCTTTCTATTGATTTAGTTTTGTATTTGATTTCTGTGCTCCTGTCTCAAACAGCATTATAGTATTCCTTTGTTCATTAAAATTCGAAATTTAAAAAAGTTGTCTTGATTTGTGAACACCAAAGTGCAACCTCTTTCTATATATATATATATATATATAGGTTTTATGTAGGTCAATAGGCAACAATATCAGGCGAACTCAAAGTTCAACTTCTTGTTGATTCCAATATGAAAGTATGAAACAGTTTACTGGTGTTTCTTGCTTTTCTGTGCATGTTGGGGTTCTAACTTCTAATAATCACTGAATCTCTTTGTTGTTCTGGTCAGTCATCTGTGCTTCATTCACAACCAAAGTCTACTGTTGGAACGCCTGCATATATTGCTCCAGAAGTGTTGCTTAAGAAAGAATATGATGGCAAGGTATATGCATTCTTCGTTTATGTAACTTCTCCTCTCTATGTATCATGTTTCCTACTTTGCTATAGGACAACAAACCACTATGTATAATAAATAAATCCATTTCTGACATCTTAATATCTGATATTAAGAACATAATATTGGTACTAAATACTAATCATGGACCTTAATTCAGTCCCTTCAACGTAAGGCCTCTTTTGGGTAGATATCAGCGTCTATGATATAATGGGATCTTACAAAATGATACTAAATGCTCGTTTTTAAACAGCTTTGCTGGCTTCGTATCTTTTTATAGCATGTCGACCTGCTAAAAAAACCAAAATAAAGCATTCAGAAGATCTCATTTGATATTAGTTTTATATCCGGACAATAGGAAGAATGGTGGAATGGTTTTGCTCAGATAGGAACTTTGCAATGAAATTGTTCTGGTCAATCGATTTTTTTATCGTAATACTTGCTCTGTTCTGATAGCATAGCTAGTTTTCGTGGAACGGTAGCTCACTAGTGGGTTGCAACACTTCCTAGTTTTACAACCATATCTATAACTTTTAGCAACAGTCCAACCTTGTAGCTTTAAAGATTTGCTTTTCATCTTCTATTGATAAATGATAATTTCTCCGCATGTCCATAGATAGCTTCAGCTTTTGATTTTGAAAGTTCAATGCCAGTAATTTTCGTATCCAAAGTTTAAACTGACAATTATGGTGTTTTAGGGTTTTAGCTCAAAATGTTTGCTATTGTATTACAATTATCATGGATAATGTAGTTATCACTTGCTACTCTACAACGAAAACGATGCGTTTTAAGCTGAAAGCTAAAAATCTAATCCATTTAATTCTCAAAAGTCAGAAGAAGTAATCAGGGGAATTCTGGAGCGCCCTTGGGAATGACCAATAAATTGATAATTGAGTACCTAATGAGTACTTTGATGACAAGTTACCCCTTCTTTTTCTCGACATTTAGGGATTACATGTCTCTTCAAAATTATGATATTTTTTTCTTTAAATCCCAAAAGTCTCATCTTAGGATAACATTGTGAAAGACTTAAATTGGGACTTGTTTCTTATGATGAGTTCATAAAGGGAAATATAATTAGGTACATAAAAATCTAATTACATGTGCCACAATGGGTAAGGATAGAAAAATCTAATTAGGTACATAAAACACTAGTAGTTTGAAGTATGTACTCTCACACACTCGACTGATAACCTGGGTACCGCAGGGCCAACAACCATTTGGGGATAACACTAATGTGAGATAAAAGTGGCCTCTTTGGACAAATTGATGCCCCTGGTAGCTCACCAGGCATCCCCCAAATAGACTATTCAAACTTTGAGATCTCCACTTTCCTGAGCAAATTCCAACCACTTGAGCGCTTGGTATTCCATAATCATTATGGATGCTTTGCTAGTATAGTTATCTAGTAAACCTGTCAAATCGTGCCATATCTTGCAATTAAGTTAAAAGGGAAAGTCAGATTGCTGATTTAATCTTTTCATGAATTCAGATTGCAGATGTGTGGTCTTGTGGTGTGACACTATATGTGATGCTTGTGGGAGCTTATCCTTTTGAGGATCCTGAGGAGCCTAAGAATTTTCGCAAGACCATACAGGTAACATAACATGTCTCAAAAATTCGCAAAAGCATACAAGCAATCCCCCTCTGCTGTACTTGACTCAAGGGGTAGCTTTTTTTGTGCAGCGAATCCTCAACGTCCAGTACTCTATTCCATCCTATGTTCATATATCTGCTGAATGCCGCCATTTGATCTCGAGAATTTTCGTAGCTGATCCTGCTAAGGTATATGTTGCTGAATTTTGTCTTGTAAATTATTTCCCCCCTACTTTTTGGCCCCATCACTTCAGTACATGGCTACTTGCATCTTTTTGATAAACCAAGCAAACCCCAGCTTGCTATGACTAATAGGTGATTAAGGGTGCGTTTGGTTGTGGAAAACTGTTTTCATTTTTCTAGAAAACATTTTAAGAAAATGGAGTTGAGTTTTCATCTTCAGTTTTCTATGAAAATTTTAGGAAATGCATTTGGTTGAAATGGTGGAGTTTTCATTCTCCATCTTAGAAATTAGTAAATGCGTTCAGAAGTATTTAGAAAACTACTAAAATCAGTATTCTAATTCACATAGAAGTTACAAAAACAGAAAATTTTTATTTTCTTGGGAAACTTTTGAAAACTGAATGAACCGAACATATATTCTAAATTTTCATTTTCCTTGGAAATTTTTCTTGAAAAACTGGAAATTTTCCGCGACCAAACGTACCCTAACTTTTTTTGAGTAGTCATACTCTGGCTTTTTGCAAAAAAAAAAAAAAAAATCATTGTTTTTGAGAAAGTATAAAAAAAAGGCATTACATTTTGTAAGAATGAGCAATTTTGGATAAAAGATGTCAAGTAGAACAGTTGCTTTTTCTTACAGATGATATGGTTTTTTCTTTTCTTTTCAAAGGAAGGATTTAAACTAGAGTCACTTATTTGCTAATTGTCCATTTGCCCTTGCTACAAATAATTCATGATATCGATCGGGGTCACAAGATTTTCTTTTCTATCATACAATTGCCTAAAACTTATGCTCAATCACACGTTACAACTTTCTTATCATCTATGTTGAATGTTGAGTTATAATTCTATCGGGAAACTTCAACAGCGGATAACCATGGACGAGATCAGAAGCCATGAATGGTTCTTACGGAACCTTCCAGCCGAGCTGATGAAAGACAACGCAGTGGAGCAGTTTGGAGGAGCGGATGAGCCAAGTCAGAGTGTGGATGAAATCATGCAGATAATTGCGGAAGCTACAATCCCTCCAGCCGGATCCAATAATCTGAACCAGTATCTTACTGGTAGCCTCGACATTGATGACGACATGGATGAGGATCTGGAGAGCGATCCGGACCTTGACATCGATAGCAGCGGGGAGATCGTGTACGCCATGTGAAGTAGTAAATCATCCATTCCTCTTATGTTGTTGTTTTTGCATATACTCTTATAAAAAGTGTTGTATCTTATACTTGTTATAAGTGGGTGTTACTATGGTTGTACAATGTCTTCTTCCCCCTTTGGTTTTTTCTTCCTTTTTGGGGGGATGTTATCAATAAATAGGGTCTTCTTGTGTACCATTGAATCAATAAGTTTTCTTCTTTGGTTATTCTAGTAAATATATTTGATGATATGCCAATGGTCTGGTATAGGGGTGTTAACTTGAGAACCACAAGGTTGTGGTGTATTGGTTAAGGTCTGTAGGGAAGTGGCTAGTTAACCCTTCTACCCCATGTTCGAATCCAGGCGCATCCAAATTGTGCCATTGGGGATTAACTCAGGGAAACATGCTTTAGCTGTCGGTAAACCTTGCCGGGATTAGTCGGGGCAAAGCCTCGGATACCCTTAAAAAAAACTTGAGTTGCGGGTTATTCGAGCTCGGCTTAGGTTTCAGCTTGAATATCTTTATAGTGGTGGCTCGAGCTCATTACTTGATGTCAGTTAAGTGTTAACTTGTTTATTCTTCACAATCTTTTATGCTTTGATTATATGATTTATGAATGTAAGTGGTAATTTGGGTATAACTTTACATATTAAATGATAATTTTATAGGGAAAGATCATAAATATTTTTGTCATTTGGTATTATTTTGTTTTAGATAATAATTCACTTGAAAAATTCATTTCCTTTCATGTCGACTAAGCAGCTGACCAAACTTCATTTTGGTTTTGGAATTTCATTGACCATTCTATTGTGTCAAAATATATTCTACAAACTAAACTACCTTCGGATTGCATAAATGACTTAAAATAGCAGCATACTGGTATGGTTATACACATTTTAAATATGTAAAATCTGTTTTATTATATATAAACTGTTATTAGTAATATTAAACTTGTAAAAAAAAAGGTAAACGAATCGAGTTTGATCATGGTTTTTTTTATGTATATTATAAACTAGATAAGTACCCATGTGATGATAGTTTTCAAACCTACAACAAATTAAGTAAAAAAATATTCAATAGTACCTCATTTTATAGGTATTGACAGAAACGATTATAATGATATAACTTGTAAAAAAATTAAATTTTTTTTTTATATATATTAGTTAATGTATGGTTATGTATATTAATATGATAACGATGTAAAAATGAAAAATGAAATGATAGAAAGTCAAATTAAACCATTAAATTTTAAACACCCACATTGGCTTTTGTATTGCTTCTTGTAAATTTTAATGTACTTCCTAAAAAATATTTAAAGAATAATGCTCCATCGAACGAATAAAAAAAGCTACATTTTCAACCTTGACTTTGGCTTAATAGCATCTTTAACATACCCTCTTAGAGTAAAGAGAGTAGATGTGGTCAATGGGTTTTGGTGGGCTAACAATTTGAGTGGTGGATGCGGTACCACTTCTTATGCTGTGAGCAATTGAGAGTGTGGCCTCTTCCATAAAAACTTTGACATGTGATGGAGAAGAGGTGAGAGAGTGTTGTAAACCATAGTAAAGCATGAAGAGATTGAATGTTAAGAAATCTATGAGACAATAGGTGTTAGAGTGTTTGCCATTATATTTTTTTCGTTATTTCGGGCCCCAAAAGGAGTGATTAAAGTGTTAGAGAGTTTTTGGAACCATTTTTTCTAGGGGGGGGGGGGGGGGGTGGGGGGGGGGGGAGAAGAAAATGGTTATAAAAATTTGGTGTGGGTTAAGTGGGATAAAGTGGTCTCTTCCTTTTCTAAGGGGGGACTTAATGTGGGAGATCTCTTTTTGATGAATTCGGCCCTCTTGGGCAAATGGTGGTGGCGTTTTCTCTCCGAAGAAGACTCCTTTTGGGTGAGCATTATTAAAAGTATCTATGGGGTTTCCGGGGGTCTTTGGGGGTAGGGAGAGTGGTGAGTATGGAAGTTCGGTGAAAAGCTCGGTGTGGAAAAGTATTGTGAGGGTGGGGGAGTGTCTTTGTGGAGAGGGTCGGCGTTTTTCGGATTGTTTTACTAGAGTGGTGGGGGATGGGGAGTCTACATCCTTTTGGAAGGATCGTTGGGTTTCCGATGCCTCGCTAGAGGTGTCCTTTCCTAGACTATTCCGGTTAGAAGTGGAGTCCGATGTGTCGATTTTAAATAAGGGGAAGTGGATAGACAATAGGTGGAGTTGGAAATGGAGGTGGAGAAGAGAGCCGAGAGGGAGAGAGATTGGAGAACTAAGGGGTCTGGAGGAGATTGTTAGGGGGAGGGAGTCGGTGAAGGATAAGAAAGATACATGGGAGTGGAGCTTGGGGAATGGGAAAGGGTTTTCGGTTAAGAGTTGGTAGAGAGGCTTTTATAGAAAGTAGAGGGTCTATTGATCCGAGGTCGGTTGAGACTTTGTGGTGTAATCTCGTCCCAAAGAAAGTAAATATTTTCATTTGGAGGGTTCGGATTGGAAGACTTCCGACGAGGATAGCTTTCAATGACAAAGGTATCGACTTGAATAGCATTTTGTGTCCAAGATGTGGAGTGGAGGTGGAATCTCTTGACCACGCTCTTTTTAATTGTACTCCAGTAAGGAACTTGTGGCGTTACGTTGGAAGATGGTGGAACAAAAATTTGGAAGGATTAGACTCTATTCAACAACTTCTACAAGAAGATTCAACGGTACTTGCTTCTTCGAAAGGGAAATCGAGATGGATTGTTGTCAAATGGTCGGTATTATACTTGTTATGGCAAAATAGAAACAGTGTTATTTTAAAAAATTCCAGTCCGGAGCTGCGGGATTGTTTTTTTGTTTGGCAAAGACAAATTTTCGAATGGATCGGGAGTAAAAAGAGGTCTCATGGAGATTGGTTCGAATGGATTTCTTCGCATGAAGCTGCAATTTCTGTTTAATAGTAGGGCTGCTCGTTTTTATGTTTTATGTTTCGTGGCAGAGGTTGGTTTTGAGCTGTTCGATTTCGTCCCTTATTGTTTGCGTCTGTGGGTAACTACTATAGCGGGTACGTCTTTGCTTCGTATGTCGGACTACGAGCTGTCGTAGGGCTGTTTTGGTTTAATTCTCCTAAGCCATTCAGCCGGGTTTTGTGCTGTCCTTTTCGCCTTGTTTACTTTTGTTGTCGTTGGTAGCTTTAGGCTTCGTTTGGTGCAGTTTTGTTACTTGTTGTTGTTGCTTGTCGTTTGTTTGTTTTGTTGCGGTTTTGTTTCCGTTTCGTGGTTGTATTTGGCCTTTAGCCCTTTTTGGTTGGTATTAAGTCTTCTGCTGCTTCAAAAAAAAAAATCTATGAGACATCGAGATTCAACTAAAAACTATGGTATGTAATGAACAAGAATGATAATTTGGGTTTCAACTACAAAGGGAAAAGGAAAACCTATTTATATAAAGCAATACAGAAAACTACACTACGGCTTTACTTATGTATGCTAACCCCCCCCCCCCCTTCACCCCCCCCCCCCCCCCCAAAAAAAAAAACTCAAGTGGAGGAAGACTGAGCCAGGTTGAGTTTGAAAACAAGGTCTCGAAACCATCCTAGAAGAATATTTGTTGGCTAATCAATGGTAGAGATGGGAAAGAGCTTAATGGTCTAGCGAACCACATGTTGACGAACAAAATGACAGTCAATCTCAATGTGTTTCGTACGGTCATGAAAAACATCATTGTGGGCGATCTGAATGGCACTGTTATCACACCACAACAGAATCGAAGAATTCTGAGGAGCCCCTATGTCAGACAACAACCATCGTAGCCACATAAGTTCTTGCGACGTGTCAGCTAATGCTCAATACTCAACTTCAGTACTAGATCAAGTTGTTACTTGTTAGAGATTGTTTTTTGTTGCTCCAAGAAATAAGAGAATCCCAAAAAAGAAAGAGTAGTTAGTTTATGTATTTGTTAAACATGATCTAAAAGACTAAAACTTATCGTTTTCAAAAAATGTTGGTTCACTATTTTACTATAAACCATATTAATTGTTTTATTGAGAAGCTTTTGCTATTATTATTCCTTAAATAGTAATCAAAATTTTGGTTCATATAGTTTTATTTGGCTTTTTATGTTTAGCAACCGATTATTTGCTTTTTATGTTGAGCAACCGGTTAATTAAGTGATATTTTTTGGTTCATATGTTGTCCTTATGTTGTATACCACCTTCCTTCGTGAACTTTTTTTCCTTCAAATTCAAATTCAAATTCTTAAACACCGTAAATAAAGCTAAGAGGTGTTTGGAATTGCTTTTAAACTTGCTTATTCCGATTTCGTAATGGTAACAAAAGGTTTTGAGTGTTTGGATGGAAAAAACATAGAAGTGCCTATAGCTTTTTTATATTAGTAATAACACGTTTTTGATAACTTACTTCATTATAACTTATAAACTTATTTGAAACAACTTATCACCTTTTTAGTCATTTTACATGTATAAGTAATTCCAAACATCTTTTAAACTACTTATCAAATTGTTACATTTTGCTATCGTTATAAACTAATCCAAACATCATCTTTTATAAAACTCCATTTTAACTTCGCATAAATTGATAACTAATTTTACAAATATTTAGAGCTCAATCATCCCTGAATTTTATATATTATCATATTAATTTATTACAAAAAGTGTTACACTTTTGATTTAAATATACTTATGGTTCAATTATTGTTCTAACTTTATAATCTATTCTTATATTTGTATACCAACTCCTTAGGGGGGGGGGGGGGTGTTTTTGGCTATGCTCATTTATAACAATATTATTTTTTTTATAAAATTGCTTATCAATTTTATAGTGTCAAAGCAAAGTTTTATAAAAAAATGTATGATTAGCTTATAACAGGAGTAAAATATAATAAGTTGTTTTCAGGGATGTTTGGAATTACTCATACACATAGTTATCAAAATCGCGATCATGGTCGTAGGATCCTATGATTCTATCTTTGAAAAACGACCAGGATCATACTTGAGTCTTAAATGGGATAGGATCGTGGTGGGATCGTAGGATTGTAGATGCTGAGTGTAAGATCCTAATCGTATGATCATTGATAGGATCGTGATCCTGATCATAGGATCGTAAGAAAAGAGACGAAATTATGAAAAACATATTGAAGTTGAATGTTTGGACCTTGAAAAGTTGAAGTTTGAAGTATCAATCTTTCATGAAATGCTATATAATTTGTTTATGACACAAAGTTAAAGCACATAAAAAAATAGTAACTTGTGGTAGGATCTTACAATCTCAATCACGATCTAATCTTACGAAGACGAAAACGATATTAAGTAAGATCCCGATCTTGATAACCTTGATCATACATGTCAAATAATTAAAAAATGATAAGTTATTTCAAATAAGTCAATAAGTTATAATTGAGTAATTTATAAAAAATTCTTATTACCGTTACTAACAAATTATAAGCATTTTTATTTCCATCCAAACACTATTATCATTTATAACACCAATATAAGTTGTTAATACATTTTAAATAAACAATCCCAAACATCCCCTTCGTAGTTAATATACAAACATGAGAATAGATTATAAAATTGGAACAATAATTGAACCATAAGTATAAGCTATTTTTTAAATCAAAAGTGTAGATTATAGAATTAGAACAATATGTTTTTTAAATCAAAAGTGCAACACTTTTTCTAATAAATTAATATGATAATAATATAGTTTTTAGGGATGATTGAAAAGTTGGAATTGAGGTCTAAATAAAATAAAAAAGTGAAATGCAACTTTGGTTCCTAAGATTTATTGTTTTCAGGTCCTCACAAAATTATTATTATAGAAAAAACATTGTGGTATGTAATTTTGTTTGGTTTTGATCCCTTAACACTAAAACTTATTAGGTGTCTTTGTTAAGTCCTTTTATATGTTTTGCACATGAGGGCATATTAATCTTTTTTACAAAAATCAAACTACAGAGACCAAAATTGCAATTCACTCTAGATGTATTAAAATAAATAAATAAAATATTATTATATATCTATGTGTAACACCGCGATCTCTGGCCACGTCTGCAACAACGCCATCTTCGACGAGGACATCGTCTTCTCGAACGGCCTTGCAATACCACCATCTCCAGCCTACCCTTCTCTGACACAAACACATACACATACACCCTTCTATAAGATAACGGTGTTGCACCACCGAACTTGATCTAACCATCGCCAACCACCACCACTAATACACACTATATAATGCAAAACCACCATACAATTGATTGGATTTCAAAGAATTATTAGAAAACCCCTAAATCAAAGAATGTTGATTTAGGGTTTTTCGATTAATGTTAGATTTTGGATTTCAATGGAATATTCTCAGTTTAGACCAACTGAGAAGATATCGAACTTCAATCCTCATGGCATTTAGAGCTTTAAATTACAAAAAAAAACATGGAAAGGGGGAATAAAGATCTAGGGTTACATAAAGTCATCTTGAAAATGCAAAGCCTAAAATGGAGATCGATGACTAAAACCAGAATCAAACATCAAAATGATAAATCTATAATTGTTTAAACTGTTTCCAAACTGTTACCTAAAGTTTAACCACCAAATCCATAGAGAGTTTGTCTTTCAAAGCATAAACTACGTCCATGGCAATAACGGTTTTCCGACGAGCGTGCTCCGCGCAAGTGACCGCATCTCTAATGACGTTTTCCAGAGATGGCGGTGTTGCAGGCGTGGCCGGAGATGGCGGTGTTACACACAAACATCTATGTACATATATATAATATAATAATATTTGTTTATTTATTTTATAATTAGTAAAAAGAAAATTGTATTAAATATATATGACAAGTGTCATATTCTAATTGGTTTGTTAAAAAAACGTAAAAAGACAAAGTAATTTAATACATCTAGAATGACTTGGAATTTTGGTCCGTGCAGTTTGATTTTTGTAAAAGGAACCAATATACGCTCTTGTGCAAGGCATATAGGGAGGACTTAACAAAGACACCTAACGATGTTATCATTGACGGACGAAAACCAAATAAAATTGCATACCACAATATTTTTCTTGCAATAAAAATTTTATGAGGACCAAAAATGCTGAAAACAATAAACTACATGGACCAAGATTGCAATTCACTCTAAAATAAATAACAACAAAAACAAATGGGGCATTCCGAGAATTGAACTCGGGACCTCTCGCACCCTAAGCGAGAATCATACCACTAGACCAAATGCCCATTTTTGTTTGCGTCTGCTCTAACATATTTAATATACTTTACTTTAAAAATCAAACAAGATTTAGTTTTAACACCTTCAAAGTAATTTAGACCCAAACTTTCATCTCACAAATAAAGAACACCAAAACACCAGTTAGGATGGATATGTAATACAAAGTTTGAAACTTGTATTTCAATTCCATTTATTCTCAAAATACGAATCCGAAAAGTTAAAGGTAAAAAGCACAAAAACAAATTTAAACCAATACTTGAAAGTAATAGGATTATCAAAAGAAATGCTTTGAGAAATTCATACCGCTCAAATCTCAAGTTGTTGTAATCAAATACAACAAAGCTTACGCAATCGCCACTATGGTGTAACAATATAAACTGATCGATTTTCAGTACATATTAGAAATCAAGATCATATAAAACGCATCAATCATTCATAGAACTAGTTCTTTTTGAACTTTGAATTTGTATATCTCATATCTCAACCGATATTCCATCAACGTTACAATTTGGTGTATGACATAAATTGCGATCCCATAAAAAAAATTCAAAATCGATCGAGCTACAAAATATTAACAACCCTAATTTTTTTAAAAAAACTAATGAATGATACTAAGAAGTAACACAAAATTTGTCATGGAAGAAGACCAATGTAGGGGGTTGAAGGAGTGTAAGAAATACTTTGTAGGTTGGCTTGATGAACTATGAACTTCATTTCTCCAAGAAACCCCATTACAAACTCAAACCCCATCTTCAAAACCTTCATCCATATTTCTAGTTTCTCAATCATCTTTCTCTTTTTCTTTCACTTTTATGTCTTTGTGTTGTCTATGCATATATCACATATGCAAGATGCATTTATATACAAGTCTATGTATACATATAACATATACATACATATATGTGTATGTAAAGGATGAAAGTGAAAGGAAATGAGGTAGGTTTTATATGGCTTTTGGAATTCTTGAAGGGTCATATAAAAAAGTAATATCTCAATAATTGAAATTGAACATGTGATGTGGATAATGCATGGAGTAGATGTACGGGATGACACGATTGACTCTATGTTTATGCATGCCTTATCTTCTCATAATTTTAAAATATTATGAGGCATATTAAATTAGCATGTATGATAT
Organism: Centaurea solstitialis; assembly: GCA_030169165.1. Lineage (NCBI taxonomy): Eukaryota > Viridiplantae > Streptophyta > Magnoliopsida > Asterales > Asteraceae > Centaurea > Centaurea solstitialis. Next base: position 36,175,533 of record CM058041.1, on the reverse strand, counting down.
GTGTATCATTTATATTGATTTTAAATTGTCACTTGATAGATTAAAAAGTTATAGAAATGAGTGGTTATTGCTTAAGATAGATATAAACAATATAAATGGTAGAATATTTATTTATGTTGATTTATACCCCTAGTGGAATATAAGTAAACAAAAAGTTAGATGACTTGGTTGAAATGAAAGGGAAGGGATAAACATAAACCAACATACATTATCCATTATGCCTACTTGTTAATATAATACAATTACTTTTACCTTTTTAGTCATTGGATTTTGAATATTATAAAAGCAAGTGAACATTTAAAGTAATCTTTAAAAAACAATGATAGCTAAGTTGTTTCAAAACAACTTTTTATTTTAATTAAAAGAGTATTCTGAGTATTCATTATAACAATATCATATTTAATTATAAAATGTTTGTTGTAAGAACAATTCAACAAGTATTCACATAAGAATTCAATATGAGAATAAAATGATTGGTATATCTATTGATTGACGAAACAATGTATAAAGGAACACTTTAAAGCTTTAGAGACACAATTGACTCTCATATTAAACTCTCAAGACCCTTGACCCTATTTATACTAGGTGTCTGATGCGACCGAGTCTAGTTATAAAAACTCATCAAAATTTAATCATTTTCCTCGTCAATTCTAGACTACCAATAGACAAATACGACCTAATCGCGAATAGTATAATAAGAGTAAGTTACGGGTATCGTCCCCATAAAGAACAATTAAGCTAAACGTAAGATCTATAACTGAATCAATTAATTTGAAAAGAAATTGCAAGGAAGGGGTTTTTATAAATACTAAAATTCTACTGAAAACTTTAAAAAGGAAGATTAAAACTTTAACTAATACTGAAAACCTTTTTTGAACAAAAATATGTGAATTATGATACTCACTATAATTCAAATCCACCTAGATACCAGTTTGGCGATAATGAAATTCCTAGGATTCGGTCAACTAGATTTGTCTCAATATTCCTCAACAATAACACATGAATCCTAGGGTTTTCACTTTTGTTCTCATGTAATTACTACACTCCGGTTACTAATCAATTATCTTGGCCAGTTTCGCCAAACCCAACCATAGAACTTTAGTTACAAGAATCGAATTTCTTTCTCTAAATTATCAGTTAGGTCAATAGATCCTAGTTTCAATTTTCCATTTTCGGTAAACTGTCTGCTAGGTTGCCTAAGCGAAAAGCAGAAACAATTAGAACAATCAAAGCAAAAATTGAAACAAAAACACCAAAAGTTAAAACTGAAAGCTTAGTTTAATTAAAAACCAGTAATGTTCATAAAAACATAAATAAACCAAAACATAAAACCATAGGGTTTTTAGGGTTCATCTATCATAGCACACGTACAGAGAGGTCTAGCACATAGACATGCTAGATGACATCAAAACGAAAACTAGGCACAAATTTGAAAGCATAATATCAGACCATGCAGAAATCGATGATGCAACTCTCTGATTTTTCCTTGTTGAATTACATTTTAATTATTTAGAATTATAACATATAAGTTTTTGATTAGATTTTATATTTAAAGTATTATTAAAGTAAACTATTGGTATATATTTTGTATTGGGTATTTGGTTGAAATAATATGAAAAACAAGTTATCGCACAAATATAAATTATAGAGTCGGGTTCAAAGGAATACAATATAAAAATAGAAGATTAGAATAAGAAAATGGTCGAATCACATGTAACTTTCTAAGTATAAAATCGAGTCGAATATGTGGCCAAAGTTACCTATTTTTTTTACCATTAATATAAAATCACATGTGATTTTACAGATGCTATAACTGTTTATGCTATCTCTTAAACAATTAGCATTCTTGTTCTATCATTCCTATATAAATGTATATTATTAAAGTCAAAGCATATATGGTGGTATTTTGTAAATCTATGTAATCAAGATAAACAAAATATAAGAGATCATCCACTTTACTTATGCAGTCAATGGTCGACTTTCTTAACTTCAAATTTCTCTTATCCCATCCGCATCTCATATTTTGTCTTCTTCTATGACTATTTCTAACTCCTACTTGGCTTTGTTAAGGATTTTCATTCAGTCGAATTTCGGTTTTCTTGAATTTTTCAAATCGAGTTATTTGAGTTTAAAATGTTTTAACGTAAATGCAAAACTCGATTCAAATTCAAAATGATATATGTAAAACCGACTTAAATTCGCATTTTCTAAATCAAATCGAATTTGGTTTTAACCGAATTTAATAGAATTAGTAGTTTTTTTCACAATATCTAAAGTTAAAAAAGGTATTATACTACAAATCTAAATTACGACGTAATTAAACCAAATTGTAATTTGATCCAAAAAGGGATGAACATCCGCATTACATCGAATTACTCAGACAAAGTGATGAACCAGAGAAACGATTTAGAAGATATATATATTATTGAGTTTCTCAATCTCTAAAATTATATATATAGTCGAATTTCGAGTTGGGTTTCGATTTTTTTTGTAGATTCAAAATTTGATTTGAAAACCAATGTAAACTTTCGAATCGAGTCCAAAACCGAGTTAAAAACCAAACAAACTAATTTATATTAGATTATCTGAGTTTGGATCAATTCGAATTTTGATTTTTATTAATAACATTCAAATACTGAATACCCCTAAACTCTGCTACTGCATTTGGGTTCATCAATTGAGATTTGAGATACTCCACGTTGCACCCTGAAAGTTGGCAACTAGTATAAATAAATAATTAAGATCAAGTTACAAAAAGTTGTTTACATGGTGTATCAAAACGTTGGTTTTTCTACAGTTTGGAATTACATCGATAATCCCATGGTTTCCCTTTTTTTTATTAAGATTAACTTTTTGACCCTAACAGCTGCTAGTGATAATATTTTGGTCATTTTACATGATCTTTTACAAACAAACATTAGTGATCAATTGATAAAACATATATATAAGTTGATAAAACATTTCAAAAAACCTTAAACCTATGTGAACCACTGCCACCTTCTTCTCCACCTGTTAGACCTTTATTGTTGTGAAGAGTCAGAAGTCTATCTTTATATTTCAGTATTGTAATTTCAATTTATTAAACTTACGTTAGTTTGTTTGCCCTTTGTTATGGAGTCTTAAACTCCAGGGGCCTTTTGTGTAATTCCCTCATAGTTCTATGTTGCTATAAATAGAACATGAGATTTAGGGTTTTTGGTTAATGCTTTTTTACAAACTTGGTGTAACCTTTATTTGCAATATCAATATATTATCTCCATTGAAGCATTCATAGATTTCTATTGTGTTCATCATTCATCTTGATTTCTATTCCATCTCATTTCTCATTGTTTTGGGACAAACAATTGGTATCAGAGCTTGATCCATTGTTAGATCCTTGGCTTTGTTTTAGTTTTTAAAAGCTTTTTGAAAAAAAATTTAAAACTTTTTGGGTCATTTTTGATCCAAAAAGAGCACTTAAAGGATTGTTTTTAAGTGTTAAGTGGTTCCCCTAAGTTTTTACAAAAGTTTTACATCAATTGGGGGTCTTAACACTGATTCTTTAAGTGTTTTTGTCCTATTTTTGATCAATTTTCGGAGCTGCTGGACAGGTTTTCCGAATCGGAAAACATGAGCTGAATTTTCAGTTCAAAATTTCCGAATCGGATTTTGTCCTTTTCCCCGAATCGGATTTTGTGCCTTTTCCGAATCGGATAACTCGTTTTCCGAATCGGAATTTGGCCTTCTGAGTTGGGGTTTTGCTCCTTGTTTTAACATTTTCCGAATTAAGCATCAAATTTCCGAATTGAACATTTTCCGAATAGGAAAAGTGTGTAGTCCGAATCCATACCTTTAAGCCAAATCCGATTCGGAAAACATCAGTTTCCAGATCGGATTTCGCCTCTTTGAGCCCGAGATTTTTCAAAATTTTTCCTCAAATCCGACACTTAGCCGTTTTCCGAAATTTTCAATTTTTTAAAGCTAATTGTGTCCCAAGGCGCTCGAGGTATCAGTATTTTCGAAAAGTTTTTTTTTGCCAAGTGATTTAATCAAAGGAGATCCTCTTTAGAGAACGAGATATCAAAGGAAATCATAGGCATAGGGTCGGAGACTCGCCCTCCCGTTCTGGTGATGGGTGAGTACCAGCAGTGGAAACGAAGGATGATCCATTTCCTTGACCTTCTTGACGAGAACCTAATGAAGTCCATACGTGAAGGCCCGATCAGACCGACTGTCACCGTAGCAGCAGTTCCACGAACGGACACTTGCCCTGAGCTACCGGAATACGTAGTGGAGAAACCCGTAGATATGTACTCCCGAGAGCAGATGGCTCGTCATCTCATTGACAAACGGGTACTCACTCTCCTTATCATGGCACTCCCGAATGATATGTACGCCAGAATCGACAGTTTGACTAGTGCACGGGATGTTTGGCTTGAGATCGAGCAGCAAATGCAAGGCGGCAACACAGCCTTGGAAAGCCAGAAGGAGAGCGCACTGAAAGCTTATGAAGGATTTAAAGCCCGGGAAAGCGAATCCCTAACGGAATCCTATAAACGACTGAACTCGTTTGTCAACGATCTGAGAAGACTAGGAGTGGAAAAGACCAAATACGAGGTCAATGTCAAGTTTTTGAAGAATCTGACTCCAGAATGGCAAAACATGGCCATCAACATCCAATTGAGCAGAAATCTGGGAGTGATGGGTTTACACGATCTGTTTAGCATGATGGTGCAACATGAAGAGTTTATTACCAGTGGAAGGACAAAGAAGACTGTTGATCCTCTGGCACTATCTGTTGTGCCCTTTGGAGGACCGAACTTTGCTCCAATTCAACCAACTCAGTACAACAACATGCCTCCTCCATATCATCAAGAAGACTTCAACCAAGAGTTCAACCAGAACTTTGGTCATGGTATGCAACATCCCGATGATCCCATGATTATCACTATCTCAGATGAAGAACTCTTCAACATGAGTGAGTCATTTACCCTTATCTCGCACAACGTGCAAAGGATGAATGCAAACCGAGGATTCAACAGATCTCGAGGATCTGGGTTTCAAGGGGGAAACCGGATGGGGCAAGGAAGAGGAGGACATCTTCAAATGGACAGAGCTCAGTTCAGCAACCAAGGTAGAGGAGACTATCAACAGGGTGACAGGTTTCAGTCTTATGATCAAGGGAGATTCCGAAATGAACAAGGAAGATATAGAGACGATCAGGGAGGTTCAGAGATAACTCCTGAAGAGATAACACGTATTTGGATTATCAAGGAGGTTCCGACTTTCAAGGAAATTGGCGAGGACAGAATCTCGATTACAACTATCGGGGGAACACGAGGCAGTATGCTCCAGAATCTGGGTACAATCGTCAACGGTATGAGAGTGGGTATGGAGGCAGAAACAAAGGTGGAAGATATGATCAAGGTCCGGCATACGGGTATGAGCAAGAGAGGAACGACCGCTGGTCAGAAGAAAGGATGGAACGTGGCAAAGGGAACTACAACGGAGGTGATCAACGAGGAAGCAACTCTAGCAAACAGGCTCCGAGAGAAGATCAACCAATTCCAGCTGACCAAGGTGGTCAAAAGTCAAGTCAACCTCAGAAGCCCGTGATTCAAAACCTTGCTCCTCAAAAAACCCCAAATCCCACAACCACGTGCTTCAAGTGTGGTAAGTTGGGACACTATGCCAAAGACTGCACAGTTAAATACAAGGACGCTGCCTACTTTGAGAAAAAGGCTGCCTTGTTGAGGAAAAGAGAGAAAGGGGTTGCCTTGCTAGTTGAAGAGGAGAATTGGGTCTACGAGGAAGAGAGCTCGGACGAGGATGACCACATGGTGAAAGGTTTGTGCTTGATGGCTGATTTCGAAGGACCGGAAGCAGTTGGTCCTAGCACATACCAAGACATCAATGCTTCGGAGGTATCCACTATTCCTGATATTACTGATACAGTAGCAATGTTAGAAGCTAAAATTTGTGACTTAGAGAGAAATCTCCAATCGGAAAGAACTCTCGTCACGAAATTTAGAATCGACAGTGCCGTTTATAAAAGCTCTCTCGAGGACTTGACTTTAGATTATAACCGTGAGATACTTGAGTCTGGCATTTGAGAGTCAAATTTGTCAAACAAATTATTGTGTCTTCAAAAATCCCATGAGGAACTTAACAGTAACCATGGAGAGCTCACAATCAAATTCCAGTTACTTTCGGAAGAAAGAACTAGATTGTTTTCAAAAATCCACGAGCTCGAAGACAACAATTTCAAAAGAGGACAATCTGAACAGACTCTGAGTATTCTCACCCAGCATGCCAACAAGAATCCTTTTTATAAAGCTAGACCCGACCTAGGACTCTCTGAAAATCATGTTTTAGAAAAGGCACCTTCACACCTGTACAACTTTGAGGACATGGCCGCCTCCAAGCCCAAACCAGCCCTTGTAGGAGGACACGTTACCGAGGAATATGTTAGACAGACTGTCACTTACACCGAAGTAATTAACGGTGAGACCATCACTAGAACCACAAGTCCGTCAAACAGTACCTCAGGTAGTCCACCCACGAGTCCCGCTCCCAATAGACCTATCTTCGTCCCTGCTAGTGATCCGACCAATACCCAACCTACGTGGGAAGGCATCAAGGCTAGAACCCCTCGTGTAGCTATGCCTCCCATAAACTACACCGACTTGAACACTAGTTATGATACTAGGGAAATGGATTTATCTAAGGAAACCTTAGTTATCCCACCCACGGATGATTCCGCAACTAAGAGTCCCGACCTAGTTGAACTAGAAAAGGAGGTGTTTGAACTTAGACTGAAGGCAATGGACTTAGATGCCTGTCAACATCAGATTCTGAATCTTAGAGTGATTGTATCGGAAAAAGACACCTTGGTACACACTCAGGAAAAGGACTTACTCGAGGCCAATGCCGAGAGAATTAGGCTTTCTTCGGAGTGTGAGACCGCAAACTCTACCTTTACTGATTTCAAAACCAAGGTTGCGGATCTTCAAACGCGATACATCCTCCAAGATATTCACTTTGAAATAGCAAAAGAACTCTTTTATGATGAAAGGATGATGTATTGCCAATATTTAACCAACCAAGATGTGTCAATTTCCCTTTTGAGAAGGAAAGTTATGAATTTTGAAAACTTTTACTCTCTAGATTCTGATGACGATAAGACTTCCCATGTCCTTAACCATAGTATGGCCAACCCCAAGCCCAAACCAGACCTGGATCCCAATGTTGAATATGATGTGAAGATATTTTTGGACGAGGGTGATGATCCTTCTGGTTTGATTCCTAAGTTGTTTCCAAGTCTGAGAAGCCTGTTGAGTCTCAAGCTTCTGGTTCTGAGAAAAGTAACCCCAAGGGTGCAAAATGTGTAGGTACTGACAGGGAGAAGTCAGTTAAGCCTCACACACCCAAGGGACTCCAGAACAAGAAATCCAACTCTAACGATGCTTGTGCCTCAGTTAAACCCATCAAAGGTCTTGACTTTGATTCGAGTACCTTCGAAGTGGGTGAGACGTCTCGGCTAAAACCCAATCAACCTTTCAATTCCACTAAACCTAATTTTTCAAAACCATCATCTGGAAAAGGTGGCAAGTCCATTTCTGCTAAACCGTCCTCTAACTCACACCATGCTTTGAATGCAGATGCGAGGAGGAAATATGGTGGAAAGAATGTGAAGCCACCAAGAAAGGATCATCAAGAGAGGAACAACACTTTTTCTGCTTTCCCTAAGAGGTGTAGTCCTGGCCGTGCGGGTTTAGGCTATGCCCCACCTAGTGTAGGATTTCAATCAAATATGTCTGTAAATCGTAATCGCAACTTGAACGATGCTTTTGACACTTTCCGTAATGACATGTGCTTTATGTTTGATAATTTCTTGCGTTATGGTGCGGCTCATTCTTTTAATGCTCCCAAATCTAATCTCAAATCTCGAAAGAGAAGGGGAAGAAAAAGAGGAAAAGCAAAATCCTCTTCGTCAGTGGAGTCCCCTACGCCTAAGGAGAAATCCGAAAAGGGGACTGCACCGACTGTTTCATCAATCTCTAACCCAAAGGAACCCATTTGGCAATGGGTCCCTAAACAAGCTTAATCTGTCTTGCAGGTCAGTCATGTGTGGTACTTTGATTCTGGAGCTTATAGACACATGACTGGTCAAAGATCCTTCCTTTTCGACTATGTTGAAAGGTTCGAGGAATACATCAAAACTGCAGAAAAGACACCGAAACCGATGTTGGGTTATGGGAAAATCACAGACGGGAAGTACATCATCAAGGATGTACGGCATGTCGAGGGATTAGGGTATATTATGTTCAGCTCCAGCCAGTTCTGTGATAATGGATACTGGGTGAAGCAATTTCTTTATGGAAGTGATGTGAACGATGAAGACAACAATGTCGTACTCAGTGCACGGAGAAACGGCAACATGTATTCCACTGTCTTTCGTTCAATCCCTCAGACACACCCTCAGTTTGAAGCACTCTCTCAACCGATGAACGCAATCTGTTTGCTCTCAAAGGCATCCAAGGAGGATAGTTGGTTATGGCACCGAAGGCTTTGTCATCAGAACTTTAAGGACATGAACAAGTTAGTTTCGAAACGCCCGATCAAGGGACTACCGGAGACTCGTCTTTCAAAGGATACTTTATGTCCGGCTTGTGAACAAGGAAAGATGAAAAGAAGCTCACACCCACCAAGGATGGATACAAATAGTAAAAGTCCCTTTGACATGATACATATGGATCTGTGTGGACCGATGAGAGTTGAGAGCCTAGCTAGAAAGAAGTACATGTTGGTTCTCGTTGATGAATTCTCAAGGTTCACCTGGCTTGAATTTCTTCGAGCCAAATCTGATGCTGCTGATCGAATCATTGCCTTCATCAAGCGGATTCAAGTACTCTTGGGTCGCAGGGTGAAGAAGTTACGAAGCGACAACGGAACCGAGTTTCGGAATGCTAAGCTACAATCCTTTCTTGAAGATGTGGGAATCTCACACAACTTCTCAGTCGTTCGCACTCCTCAACAAAATGGAGTTGTGGAAAGAAAGAATCGGACGTTGGTCGAAGCAGCAAGATCCATGATGGCTCATTCAGGCGCTCCTCAAGCATTTTGGGCTGAAGCCGTCTCAACAGCATGCTACACGAAAAATCGGACTTTGATCGTTAAGCGGACCGGTAAAACCGCCTACGAGATGGTCGAGCAGCGTAAGCCTAATATCGATTACTTTAGAGTTTTTGGATGTAAATGCTATGTTTTAAATGACCGAGATGATTTGGGAAAGTTTGAACCCAAGTCTGATGAGTCTATTTTCATTGGATACTCACATAACTCAAAGACTTATCGGGTATTCAACAAACGAACCCGAACTATCTTGGAAAGCTCAAATGTTGACTTTTCTGAAACCGAAACCTATTCTGATGCAAGTCCTATTAATATGAATGCCTTATTGCCTGAAGTGTCCACCGCACCACCGAGCACAGATTCTGCTACTAACACGTTTGCTTCAAACTTTATAGACCTCGCAGATTACGATCTACCTACTCTCACGGGTCCGATTGTAGTACCTGCTCCAGCTGGTTCAACCACTACTTCTGTGTCATCTGATGCCTTCGTGACAGAGCCATCATCAAGCACTTCAACAAATTTAGTGACACCAGATTCAGCGGTCCTCCCCCTGAAACTTCATCTGCTGCCTCACCGGAACCTGTCCGAGAACAGACACCACACCCTGTTCTTGCACCAATACCTGAAGAAGCCCCGCTACCTTCACCGATCTCGGCTTAAAGAACCTATGCTCAGGTAGTGCGAGAGCCCCGGTTGGAAGCAGCACCGCAGACTAATCTAGAAGAAGGATCATCTAGTGAGAACAACGCATCAAACAATCAACAAGCCTACGTCACTCTTCCACACACAAGAAAGTGGACAAAAGATCATCCCCCTCCCAGATCATCGGGAGTCCCTCACAACCTGTTCAGACACGATCTTCAAAGAATGTCGACAACCTGATTTTATTCGGCGGGTTCTTAAGTGACTTTGAAGCTTCGGATGTTTCGCAAGCTCTTACCGATCCTGACTGGGTACGAGCGATGCAAGAAGAGCTGGCGGAATTCGAGAGAAACAAGTTATGGCGCTTGGTGACCAGTGTTGGGTTTTTGTGGGTATCCTCGGATCAAACTGACTCGAGGATTATCTCAGATCTATCAAACCTCGCTGGTTCGATATATCTCATAGGTTAATCAAACTGATAAAACCTACGCGATCAGAAACACGCTGTGTCTGATCTAATTGTGCGGAAGTGACAAAAACTAAAAACCCATTATTAGCCTAATGATCTTTAATCGTTTTAGTTCTAAACCTAATAGTTTAGGTTAGATCAATTTACCTGGATTGCTTGATGATAGTCCACCGGTGATCGACCAACGAACGTTCTTCTAGCTGAACTGAACGAAACCCGAACAACAAAAACTGGAATCCGACGAGAGGGTGGTCGGCGCCGGTTTGGGGAGAGAGAGAGGAGGAGGAAAAACTGAAAACTGATTTTTGCTTAAAGCTTAGATTTTTCCTTAACCCATAAGCCTTATTTATATGGAGGAAAATACAGTTTGTAAAAGATTCAGTTTCCTTTTATAATTATCTCTAATCCTTTTCCTTTTAATTAGCTGGAAAAGAATTTGCATACGATAATTATGATTATATATATTTATCTAATATATATAAAAACCTTATTAATTAACTATTATATATATTTATTTATCTAATAAATATATAATATCCTAATTAATTAATAACCCTCCAACTTTGGTAATTCTGACTGTAATTACCCAATTGATTTATAATATACTATTATAAACCCTAACTCTCCATTTCTGGGTTTCATCTAACTTGTTCGACTTATAGGTCCTCACAGGTGTGACCCTCAAGTGTCTTGTAACATTGGATGTGTAATCACTTGGTTTGTCAACTCTGCACATAATTCCTAACAGACTCCCACTTGTGCAAGTTGGCAATACCACCTTTGATTATACTGACCTAAGGAGGCCCCTAGACGGGCACTTAGGCTGACCAGGTTACAAGAACTCTTATACCCAGACTGGTGATATAAACATTCCGTGAGGAACTGGTATCTATGAAACTACTGTTCATTGATTGGGTATATCTTGGCTTTTCCCTTTGCATCGCGATATTTCATCTGTGAGTATGAACTTGGAAAGTGTCAACTCTAAATACTCAAGATTCTGTTCTCTTGATTATCTGACTTTCACTGATAGGTAAACGACAAAGAACTAATCAGTTCGTTTGGGCATGGCCATGCACTTCATCAGTATACTTAGTCAGTCAAGATGGGCCCAGAAATATCTCTCTTCTGAGAAGAGGTGCAAATCCCATCTTGCATATCTGCCTTTAACACCACGGCTTCCGCTGAATCTAGTGACACCCTTTATAGCCACCCTGTTACGGCGTAGCGGTTGAGTGCACTAAGAATTCAGTAGTCCTCATGATATCAAATCAGATACCTCAGGTGATAGGGACAACCACTGTGAGATTTACTTATGACTGCTTCCAAGAAGTAATCTCAACCGCGGATCACGTCCGATATTTGCTACTCTATCAAATATCTGTGCAACTTTTAGTCTACAACATTGTAGCTGTTATTCAGCAACTGATCATAACTACCTAAAAGTTCACAATGACTTTAACGCCTTATCATGCTCCCACAATGATAAGTTGTCACGGACAGATTTTGAATGAAAAATCGGAGACTGATTTCATTCCTGGATATATTAAAACATGCAAAATGTGAAAGTAATAAAGAAATCAATTTTGTATAGTCCACATTACACGCTGTAATGATAACAAAATCAAATATCTTTTCTTTAATAACTTTCATAACATCTATTTAACGTTTGTTAGATACTGGTCTAAAATAAAGTATCACCTATCTTTAGTTTAAACCCTTTGATTAAAGTTTACCATTTTAATCAAAGTGATAACCAAATAATACAAGTCTGTTAGTACGATTCACTTGTATCTGCTAATTATTGTTTTGCAAACACCTTATAAAAAACAATAACTAGATTTTTATCATATTCCATGAACTCGGAGACCTGGAGTAACTTCCAGTTCCTGAATATGTAAGACTGCAACTTTCCTTAGTTGCTGTGTAGATGAATGATTTCTACCTGAAATCAGATTCCATTTGCAATACTGGCAAATTTACTGGAATCCTATATTTAAATCCAACACTTTAACTATTGATTTCAAAGTCAGTCATGACCTTTGTTTCAAGGATCTTGAAATTTTTATCCTTTTGACTAAAAGGGTAAATTATATCTTATGAATTCTTATCCTACCTGGATTTATGAATTCCGAGATACATCAATAATTGCATCTTTTATTCTTTATCTCAGACTAGATAGAGAATAAATTGGGCTCCCACTTGCTTTATAAAAACTAACTATTACTCAGAATTTTACTATTGACTTAGTCAAAACTTTGATCAGTCAATTCTAATTTTAAGTAATGAACTTTGAGAATTTCCTTTTATGGAACTTAACTGGATTTGGTCAAATCCTAATTCCAAATCTTGGAATCTTTCTAGTTTCATAAATACTGTTATTAACGCTATCTGAGTTAATATTCTAAAATTCTCTATTTAAAACATTTGAATAATAAAACTTGATCAAATTTGATTAGTTAATTCTGAGAATTTCTTTTATAAAACTTAACTGGATTTGGTCAAATCCTAATTCCAGAACTTGGAATCTTTCTAGTTTTATAAATACTGTTATTAACGCTATCTGAGTTAATATCCTGAATTCTCCTTTTAAAATTTGATCATAAAACAATTATTCATAAATGTTTTATTCTCAAAACACATTCCTATAGAATCTCGTGTGTTTTGATAGTTTTTATACAAATTACTTCAATTTAATAGAATTTATTGAAGTAACTATAACAGGCAACAACTAGGATCATACAAACACTAAGCACAATCAGATATTTCAATGTCAAGATAATAATTTTTGAAAAATAAAACCATAGAATTATAAATCCAAAAATTACAATCATCCAAAAATTGTTTAAAACATGAAAATAGAAATAACTGTCTTAAATCCATAAATATCTTGACTCAAATTGAAATAAACTTGTGCTTCAGATCCTCAGCAACCTCTGGGCATTTCACTTCTGACCTCCTGCAATAATCATTTGCTCTAGGTATCAGAATACTTGTAAACTAACAAGTAAGAAGTGACAAAAATAAAGCAATCATAAATCTCTGAGGTTTATATACCTGCTTCATGACGCTTAGGGCAGTTTTGCCTCCAGTGACCGATCTCATTGCATATAAAGCAGCGGTTTTCGGTCCTAGCTTTGTTTGGCTTAACCTTCTTGCCCTTGCCCTTGCCCTTGCCTTTCTTGGGTGCACTCTGGATGGCCTGGACTGGTCCTTTTCCTTTACTGGTGCTAGCTTGCCCATTCTTCTTTTTCACCCCTCCGTCTTTTACCATCAAGACATCCTTGGTCTTGTTCTTGTTCCCCATATTCAGTTCAGCTGTCTTAAGCATGGAGTGCAACTCTGCTATTGTTTTCTCCATGTTATTCATGTTGTAATTGACTACAAAGGGCCTGTAGTCTTCTGACAGTGAATTGAGTATGGTGTCTGTTGCTAGCTGCAACGGAACAGGATGACCTAGCCTCTCCAGATGATCTAAGTGCCGTTTCATTTTCATGACATGGTCACTTACTGATGTCCCTTTTACCATCTTGCACTCATTGAATGCTTTGGTGGCATCGTAGCGTTCTGTACGAGCCTGAGTCTGAAACATGTCCCTCAGCTGGCGGATCATGTCATAAGCATTTGTATTTATGAGCCCTGCTTGCAGATCTGGGCTCATAGTTGCTAGCATCAGACAGGCAACATCAAGGAGATCATCCGAGTGCTTCTTGTGGGCATTTCTGGCAGCAGCCGGAGCGTTTGCCGGAGGTGCCTCCCCAAGTGGCTCTTCAAGCACATACCATTTTCTCTCATGTCTGAGCACAATCATCAGATTGCGCTCCCAGTCGAGAAAGTTAGAGCCGGTCAGTTTATCCTTCTCTAGGATAGAGCGGAGGGAAAGATTGTTAGTGCTGGTAACAGTGCTTGCCATCTACACAAAATAAAACTTTTGGTCTTAGCAACTGTAAATAGATTAATTTCCAATAAAATATCAATAAACCCTTAAATAATCAATTTATTGGACTAGGATCCTTATTTCATACGTCCCGATGTGCATAATGTTCTTGCTCCACCAGACCCGTATTTATTTCGGTAGGTAAGGACTTTTACCAATCATGTCTAACTGACATGACTCCTAGATCTTTTCGGGACCTTGGCAACTACCTGTGCATGTTTTAGTCCCTCTTAGTGCTTTTTGGCCCGGTACCACCCGGTGAACATTATAGTACCAAAACAGATCTCACCATTTTGGGGACCTGATCACTATACTCTGGCCGGTACCACCCGGAGATAATTCGCAGAGTTATGTAACCCCTTCAGCTTCAGTTTGAACACAGACGTTGAATGTGTGATCACTTACAACGCCTATGTACTTTACGCCGAAGGTGCCCCTAGATGGGTTGCACTACTGATCTATGATTTTCGGGGTTTTGAAAAACTTTACTTCCAGGCTTTTGAAAAACTGATTGTTATAAAGGCTACTTATGTTTTAAACTAACTGTTTCAAACATACACGTAATTTTAAAACCAACTGTTCTAAAATTACTTGCTAATTAAAACTAACTGTTTTAACAGCACACCTAGTTGATTAAAACTAACTGTTTTTGTCAACTTGTCTTTTATATAAAACAATCATCTATAGGTTTTTAAATCAAAAACTATCGTTTTGAAAGGTTTAACGAAACTAAAACCTATATTCCTTTTGTGATATAAACTAGTTTTAAAGTAACAACTCTATTTAAAACTATTAACATGCAAGATATCACAAATAATTAATCAACCATGCAATTAAACAATAATTAATCACATAGTACCTAATTATAGTTTTTGCCAACGTTTCCTAGGGACCAATAATGACCTATTCTACTAAAAGCTTCAAAACTCGCGTAGCTCCCACTGGTCTCGCCATGTTATGTTAGTACTCCGGTAGGATGAAGAATCTTAGTAGCTCCCACTGGCCTCGTCATCCCCGAAAGAATAAAACAAATATCTATCCTAAGGTCATTATTACACAAGGGGTTGCAAATGGCACGCAGGCCTCCCCGCAAATATGTCAAGGGTCTAGGTTGGCAAAACACTATAATAGATATAGATACAAACCCAAACTGAGATGCATATATAGAACTCAAGCAATCACGCAATTTTATATGCAATATAACAAAAGCAATATTATAATTACGAAAAATAAACCTGGATCCGTTAAAATTACCTTGTTTCAATTATCGCAAAACTTCGTTTTAATTGGTTTATAAAAACAAACTGTTCTATAAGCCTAAATAATATTTTGACGTGAAAATAGTTTTTACCTGATTTATAAACCTATCTAGATTTATAGACTATAAATCTTATAAATCAAAAAACAAATTTCCAAAAATATATCAAATCGGTTTTATTGATCAAAAATTTAAAGTACTGGTTTTTTGTGTAAAACACGATATTAGGCTTATTTGAAAAACTCTAAAGCTTATCAAACCGGAAAAACGAATTTTTATTTGATGAAAGTTTCCCCAAAAATTCAGATAATCTTAAAACCAAACGAGTTCCTATTTGGGCCATAACTTGGTCCAAAGAACTGGGTTTTGGGCCTGATAATATGACTTGGCCCAGACTGACGAAAAACCCTAGACCACTTTGCAGTTGTGTTCGTGTCGCGAAGACTCATCGCCCTCTCCAATCATTACCGTGGCTACTGCCGCGGCCGTTGGCCACCATCATCGTCGTTCATCGTCGATCGCCCATCAACACCTTGCTGGTGATTCGGTTGGGTGATCGTGGAACTGTCGCCACCACCTCGCTGGTGGTTTGGCCGGGCGGTCGCGAAATCGCCGCCACCACCTCGCTGGTGGTTTGGCTGGGTGGTCGCGAAATCGCCGCCACCACCGAACGCCATCGTCGCCGATTCGTCACCGCAACCACCATTGTGGTGTGGCCGGTGTCTTTTTGTAACTGCCGGCGAACAGAATCAAAACCGCCACCACCATTACGGTGGTCCTGGCCACGGCTGCCATCAGCAGCAGGGAGGATCGCTTCCCCGCCACCGCCCGGTTTAAACGGCGACGAAAAAACGCCACCGTCGCCACCGTCTTTGGCCGTCGATCACAATTACCCAATAACCGCCGCCGCTACCACCATCTGTGGTGTGGCCGGCTATCGCATCTTCGGCGCACGAACAGCAGCCACCGCTGCCGCGAACACCACCGTCGCCTGCTGGACGTGGTTGAGGTACAGCAGCCGCACGCCGGCATTACTTGATGCGATATAGCCGGCGACCGATCATCATCATCGCGAACAGCCGCCGCCACCGCTAGGCGTGGTGCGGTCGTTGTTATTCCGCCGCCGTCGCCACCACCACCTGTGGTGCGACGTGTGTTTGTTTGTCGGGCGGTGGTTCGATCGGCTATCTGCCGCCGTTCCACCGCCGTGTGGGTTTCCGGCCGATGATGACAGTAGTGTGAACGACACCACCATCACCACCGTTTTGCGATCCAAGGTCGGCTGCCACCACTGTTCTGGTGAGGCAGCTTCGATCGGAGATGACCACAGCCACCACCGATCTGGTGGTTTGGCTACGGTGGTAATCGGCCACCGCTAGCTTAATCGATTTGTTTTTCGTACAATAATTCAAGTGATAAACATAAAATTTCGAATTTTGATAAAGATTGAAAATTTTATATATATAAAACTTGATGCGAAAGAAACAAATTTAAAAAATCAGATTTATCAAAACTTGATACACAAGCAACCAATTTTAACGGATCACACATAAACTGACAAATTGATAAACAGATAAAAAGCTAAACGATCTATCAACCATGGCTCTGATACCACTGTTGGGTTTTTGTGGGTATCCTCGGATCAAACTGACTCGAGGATTATCTCAGATCTATCAAACCTCGCTGGTTCGATATATCTCATAGGTTAATCAAACTGATAAAACCTACGCGATCAGAAACACGCTGTTTCTGATCTAATTGTGCGGAAGTGACAAAAACTAAAAACCCATTATTAGCCTAATGATCTTTAATCGTTTTAGTTCTAAACCTAATAGTTTAGGTTAGATCAATTTACCTGGATTGCTTGATGATAGTCCACCGGTGATCGACCAACGAACGTTCTTCTAGCTGAACTGAACGAAACCCGAACAACAAAAACTGGAATCCGACGAGAGGGTGGTCGGCGCCGGTTTGGGGAGAGAGAGAGGAGGAGGAAAAACTGAAAACTGATTTTTGCTAAAAGCTTAGATTTTTCCTTAACCCATAAGCCTTATTTATATGGAGGAAAATACAGTTTGTAAAAGATTCAGTTTCCTTTTATAATTATCTCTAATCCTTTTCCTTTTAATTAGCTGGAAAAGAATTTGCATACGATAATTATGATTATATATATTTATCTAATATTATAAAAACCTTATTAATTAACTATTATATATTTATTTATCTAATAAATATATAATATCCTAATTAATTAATAACCCTCCAACTTTGGTAATTCTGACTGTAATTACCCAATTGATTTATAATATACTATTATAAACCCTAACTCTCCATTTCTGGGTTTCATCTAACTTGTTCGACTTATAGGTCCTCACAGGTGTGACCCTCAAGTGTCTTGTAACATTGGATGTGTAATCACTTGGTTTGTCAACTCTGCACATAATTCCTAACAACCAGACCATGGGGAAAGTCCATAATCGGCCTGAAGTGGATATTCCGAAACAAGAAAGATGAGAACGACCTTCTTATCCAGAATAAGGCTCGATTGGTCGCCAAAGGTTATTGCCAGCAAGAGGGTATCGATTACGATGAGACATTTGCGCCGATAGCCAGGATTGAAGCCACTCAGATCTTCCTCGCGTATGCCGCACACAAGAACATGACGGTATATCAGATGGACGTCAAGTGTGCCTTCTTGAACGGAGTCCTTCAAGAAGAGGTGTATGTCGAGCAACCGAAAGGTTTCATAGATCTCAGATATCCAAATCATGTGTACGTGTTAGATAAGGCGCTTTACGGTCTCAAGCAAGCTCCTAGGGCATGGTATGAAACTCTCACTGACTACTTGCTAGGAGTTGGCTACAAGAAAGGTACAATCGATCCCACCTTGTTCCTTCGAAGATCAGGTAGTGACCTAATCATAGTACAGATATACGTGGATGACATTATCTTTGCATCTACGAAGCCTGAGATATGCCAAGAGTTTGAAAACATCATGAAATCCCAATTTAAAATGAGCATGATGGGCGAGTTGACGTTCTTTCTAGGACTTCAAGTTCGACAGCACCCTGACGGCATTTTTATAAATCAATCCAAATATGTTCATGATTTATTAAAACGTTTTGATTTCGGTAGTTCAAACTCTGCGACAACACCAATGCCCAAGAATTTTCAACTAAACGCTGATTCTTCTGGTAAACCGGTAGACCAGAAGACTTATCGGCCAATTATTGGTTCCCTTCTATATCTCACGGCCAGTAGACCCGACATTGTATTCTCCACGGGTGTCTGTGCTCGTTTTCAGTGTGATCCTCGTGAATCTCACTTGTCTGTTGTCAAAAGAATCCTTAGGTATCTGAAGGGCACCCCAGATTTTGGCCTTTGGTACCCAAAGGATTCTGGTTTTGAACTAATAGCATATACAGACTCAGATCATGCAGGTTGCATGCTAACAGAAAAAGCACTTCCGGTGCTTGTCAATTTCTTGGAGACAAGTTGGTGAGTTGGTCGTCCCGGAAACAGAATTGCGTCTCTTTATCCACTGCGGAGGAAGAATATGTGGCAGCCGCCTGCTGTTGCTCGCAAGTTCTGTGGATGAAAACCCAACTTGCTGACTTTGGATACACCATGCAGCGGATTCCCATTTAGTGTGACTCCAAAAGTGCGATTCAAATCACGGCGAATCCGGTTCAACATTCTCGGACGAAACATATCGACATCCGATATCATTTCATCAAAGATCACGTCGAGAAAGGTAATATTGAACTGTACTTTGTAGAAAGTGACCTTCAGCTTGCTGATTTGTTCACTAAGCCGTTCGATGAGAAGCGTCACTTCTTCCTCCTAAATAGGTTAGGAATGCTAGACCTCCCCTCCTGAGGTCTAGGGGGAGTCGGGAATTTATTTAATGTATGCATGTGTGTAGGGGGAGTCTTTAAAGGTTTGCATGAATCGAGGGGGAGTGTCGTGTCTATATTTGCTTGGTGTGCTAACGTTCTCGGATCCACCGTACCTTGGATACCATTTTGTAGTTATTTTTGTAGGTGTGGATACTCACAACGACTTCTGGTTAATTCAGATCAGAACTCGCACAAAACCCGGATGAGACGTACCAGGTAAGTCTCCTTGATCGAGTACGGGGGCTGAACTTGTAAAATTTTGCGAACTTGAAAGTTCAGGGGGTGGTAGAGTACATGTTTTGAACTTACAAGTTCGGGGACTAACTTTGCCGCTCTCTGAATCTTAAGTCCAGGGACTAGTTTTGCACCTTTTGTGCAACTTCTAGTTCAGGGTCTGTTTTGAAACTTTCTTAAACTACAAGTTCAGGGACTTGTTTGTAGTTTCTTCAAACTTATAGTCCAGGGGCTGGTTTTGCCATTTCATCAAAGTCGGGTTAAGAGAGCCAAAAAGAGAGAGCCAAACAGTGTTGTTCGAGCCAAACACTGTGTTTTCTTGAAAAAAATATAAATTCAAGTTTTCAGAAATTATTTTCACTTTTTCCAACTGTTCATCTCTTTCTCTCTGAAACCGACCCGGTAACTGCTCTCATTCCCGCTCTCGATCATCGCTCGTTTGTGCTCCAAATTTGAATCTGATTACTTCATTACGCTCTTGGTAAGTTTACGAGCAACCCTTACGTTATTCTAACGTCTGTTCCTATCGTTTAATGGACCGAATCGAAGCCTAAAGTTCTTGAAATTTACCCGAAACCCAAACTTCTTGGAATGGGTTTTCGGGACGTTTAATCGGTCTAAAAATGCTTCTAAACTTGTTTATTACTGTTTTAGATTAAATGTAACTAGTTTTGTGCTTTAAATCGACGTTTTATGGACGGTTTTTGGATCTGGAAGACGAGGAGACTCGGTTTTCCGAATCGGAAAATTCAAGTTTTCCGATTCGGAAAACATGAACACTCATGTTTTCCGAATTCGACCCCTTAGTACATTCAAGTGTGTTTTCCGATTCGGAAAACCAGATAAATCCGATTCAGATTATCAGGTTTTCCGAATCAAGTCTTGTGCCTTGTGTTTTTTCAACTCGTGTATCTTTTCCGATTCGCAAAACATGAAATTATCCTCTTGGGTTTTCGAGGTTTTCTGAATCGCGTGTTGGGCCAAGACCTTTTGCTCGTTTTTAAGTTTTCTAAGTATTGAGAGGTTTCCCGATTCGGAAAACATGTTTTCCGAATCGGAAAACTACCCCTTGTGTGTTTACTCATTTTACGACTCGGAAATACGAAACACCCTTTTTGGGTTTTCGAGGTTTTTCGACTCACGCTTAGTCAAGGGTATAGTCATTTTTTCCCCAAGTTGTTGAATTTTGGTGAGATTCGGAAAATGCCTTTTTCCGAATCGGATTATCACATTTTCCGATTCGGAAAATGTCATAATCCGAATCGGAATTTGGCATGTCCAAATCTCACCGTTTCTCAACACTTAGCATTTTTCAGGGCGTTTACTAACACTGTTCTTCGTTTTGTTTTGACAGAAATGGCTCGTCAACAAAACACTCCGCCCTCACCGATCGACAATGCTGCTGATCGCGCGCTGATCTCTCGGGCGAATCTTCGCCCGATTATCCAGAACAACGAGTTCGTCCATCTGATGAACGTCGTTGTTCAAGACGATGTAGTGCTGGAAATCCTGAAGGTGCACCCGGTGGCGTACGCTATGCAGACCACCGTTGAGGTGCCCCTCCTGTATGTGCAACACTTCTGGCACACTTCTCGAGTGGAGACCAGAGACGACGTACTTGTTGGGTTTTTGTGGGTATCCTCGGATCAAACTGACTGGAGGATTAACACAGATCTAACTAACCTCACTGGTTTGACAAATCTCATAGGTTTAATAATCAAGCTGATAAAACCTACGTGATCAAAAACTTACTGATTTGATCTTATCATGCGGAAGCGATAAAGCTAAAAACCCTTAATAGCTTATTGATCTTTAATCGTTCTAGTTTAATCCTAATAGTTTAGATTCACATCAGTTTACCTGGATTGCTCGAGATCTAGTCCACCGGTGATTGACCAACGAATTGTCCTTCTAGTTGAACAAGGAAAAACCCGAAGATTGAAAACCAAAAACTGGAATCCAAATGGGGTTTGGCGCCGGCTGGGGAGAGAGAGGAAGAGAGAAACTGAAACTGATTCTGTTAACTGAGAAGCTTAATTTTTCCTTAACCCATAAACCTTATTTATATGGAGGGAAAAACAGTTTGAATAGAATCCAGTTTCTATATTATAATTATCTCAAATCTTTTCCCTTTTTAATTACTGGAAAAGAATTTGCCTATGATAATTATATATATATATTTATCTAATATATATTACTTATTAATTAACTATTATATATTTATTTTATCTAATAAATATATAATGTTCTAATTAATTAATAACCCTCTAACTTTGGGATTTCTGACTGAAATTACCCAACTGATTTATAATTCACTTATTATAAATCCTAACTTCCCATTTCCGGGTTTCTTTTAACTTATTCGATTTATAGGTCCTCACAGGTGTGACCCTCAAATGTCTTGCAACATTGGATGTGTAATCACTTGGTTTGTCAATTATGCACATAATCCCTAACAGACTCCCACTTGTGCAAGTTGGCAATACCGCCTTTGATTACACTGACCTAAGGAGGCCCCTAGACAGGCACTTAGGCTGACCAGGTTACAAGAACTCTTATACCCAGACTGGTGATATAAACATTCCATAAGGAAATAGTATCCATGAAACTACTGTTCATTGATTGGGTATATCTTGGCTTTTCCCTTTGCATCGCGATATTTCATCTGTGAGTATGAGCTTGGAAAGTGTCAACTCTAAATACTCAAGATTCTGTTTTCTTGACTATCCGACTTTACTGATAGGTAAACGACAAAGAACTAATCAGTTCGTTTGGGCATGGCCATGCACTTCATCAGTACACTCAGTCGGTCAAGATGGGCCCAGAAATATCTCTCTTCAGAGAAGAGGTGCAAATCCCATCTTGCATATCTGCCTTTAACACCACGGCTTCCGCTGAATCTAGTCACGCCCTTTATAGCCACCCTGTTACGGCGTAGCGGTTGAGTGTACTAAGAATTCAGTAGTCCTCATGATATCAAATCAGATACCTCAGGTGATAGGGACAACCACTGTGAGATTTACTTATGACTGATTCCAAGAAGTAATCTCAACCGCGGATCACGTCCGATATTTGCTACTCTATCAAATATCTGTGCAACTTTTAGTCTACAACACTTGTAGCTGTTATTCAGCAACTGATCATAACTACCTAAAAGTTGACAATGACTTTAACACCTTATCATGTTCCCACAATGATAAGTCGTCACGGACAAGTTTTGAATGAAAACTGGAAACTAGTTTCATTCCTGGATTAATTAAAACATGCAAAAATTGTAAAAGTGATAAAGAAATTAATTTTGTATAGTCCATACTACACGCTGTAATAATAACAAAATTAAATATCTTTTCTTTAATAACTTTTATAATATCTATTTAACGTTTGTTAGATACTGGTCTAAAATGAAGTATCACCTATCTTCAGTTTAAACCCTTTGATTAAAGTTTACCATTTTAATCAAAGTGATAACCAAATAATACAAGTCTGTTTATACGATCTACTTGTATCTGCTAATTATTGTTTTGCAAACACCTTTTAAAACAATAACTAGACTTTTATCATATTCCATGAACTTGGAGACCTGGACTAACTTCCAGTTCCTGAATATGTGAGACTGCAACTTTCCTTAGCTGCTGTGTAGATGAATGATTTCTACCTGAAATCAGATTCCATTTACTACGCTTGGAACTCTATATTTTAATCCAACACTTTAATTATTGATTTTAAAGTCAATCACGACCTTTGTTTCAAGGGTCTTGAAACTTTTATCCTTTTGACTAAAAGGGTAAATTATATCTTATGAATTCTTATCCTATCTGGATTATGAATTCCGGGATACATCAATAATTGTATCTTTTATTCTTTTTATCTCAGACTAGATAGAGAATAAATTGGGCTCCCACTTACTTATATAAAAAACTAACTATTACTCAAAATTTACTATTGACTTAGTCAAAACTTTGATTAGTCAATTCTAATTTTGAGTAATGAACTTTGAGAATTTCCTTTTATGAAACTTAACTGGATTTGGTTAAATCCTAATTCCAGATCTTGGAATCTTTCTAGTTTCATAAATACTGTTATTAACGCCATCTGAGTTAATATCCTAAATTCTCCTTTTAAAACATTTGAATAATAAAACTTGATCAAACTTGATTAGTTAATTCTGAGAATTTCTTTTATAAAACTCAACTGGATTTGATTAAATCCTAATTCCAGATCTTGGAATCTTTCTAGTTTCATAAATACTGTTATTAACGCCATCTGAGTTAATATCCTAAATTCTCCTTTTAAAATTTGATCACAAAATAATTATTCATAAATGTTTTATTCTTAAAACACATTCCTATAGAATTTCGTGTGTTATAGTTTTTATACAAATCACTTCAATTTAATAGATTTTATTGAAGTAACTATAACAGGGAACAACTAGGATCATACAGATTTAAGAATACTAAGCACAATCAGATATTTCTATGTCAAGACGATAACCTTTGAAAATAAAAACCATAAAATTATAAATTCAAAAACTAATCATCCCAAAAACTGTTTAAAACATAAATCTAAAATTAACTGTTTTAAAACCATAAATCTAAAATGTCTTGACTTATATCGAAATAAACTTGTACTTAAGATCCTCAACAACCTCTGGGCACTTCACTTTACTTCTGACCTCCTGCAATAGTCATTTGCTCTAGGTGTCAGTATACTTGTAAACTAACAAGTAAGAAGTGACAAATTAAAGCAATCATAAATATCTGAGGTTCACATACCTGCTTCATGACGCTTAGGGCAGTTTTGCCTCCAGTGACCGACCTCATTGCATGTGAAGCAGCGGTTCTCGGTCCTAGCTTTATTTGGCTTAACCTTCTTGCCCTTGCCCTTGCCTTTGCCTTTCTTGGGTGCACTCTGGATGGCCTGGACTGGTCCTTTTCCTTTGCTGGTGCTAGCATGCCCATTCTTCTTTTTTACCCCTCCGTCTTTCACCATCAAGACATCCTTGGTCTTGTTCTTGTTCCCCATATTCAGTTCAGCTGTCTTAAGCATGGAGTGCAATTTTGCTATTGTTTTCTCCATGTTATTCATATTGTAATTGACTACAAAGGGCCTGTAGTCTTCTGACAGTGAATTGAGTATGGTGTCTGTTGCTAGCTGCAACGGAACAGGATGACCGAGCCTCTCCAGATGATATAAGTGCCGTTTCATTTTCATGACATGGTCACTTACTGATGTCCCTTTTATCATCTTTCACTCATTAAATGCTTTGGTGGCATCGTAGCATTCTGTACGAGCCTGGGTCTGGAACATGTCCCTCAGCTGGCGGATCATGTCATAAGCATTTGTATTTATGAGCCCTGCTTGCAGATCTGGGCTCATTGTTGCAAGCATGAGACATGCAACATCCAGTAGATCATCGGAGTGCTTCTTGTGGGCATTCCTAGCAGCAGCCGGAGCATTTGCTGGAGGTGCCTCCCCAAGAGGCTCTTCAAGGACATACCATTTCCTCTCATGTCTGAGCACAATCATCAGATTGCGCTCCCAGTCGAGGAAATTAGAGTCGGTCAGCTTATCCTTCTCTAGGATAGAGCGGAGGGAAAGATTGTTAGTGCTGGTAACAGTGCTTGCCATCTACACAAATTAAAACTTTTGGTCTTTAGCAACTGTAAATAGATTAAATTCCAATAATTATCAATAAACCCTTAAATGATCAATTTATTGGACTAGGATCCTTATTTCATACGTCCTGATGTGCGTAATGTTCTTGCTCCACCAGACCCGTATTTATTTCGGTAGGTAAGGACTTTTACCAATCATGTCTAGCTGACATGACTCCTAGATCTTTTCGGGACCACGGCAACTACCTGTGCATGTTTTAGTCCCTCTAAGTGCTTTTTGGCCCGGTACCTCCCGGTAAACATAATAGTACCAAAATAGATCTCACCATTTTGGGGACCTGATCACTATACTCTGGCCGGTACCACCCGGAGATAATTCGCAGAGTTATGTAACCCCTCCAGCTTCAGTTTGAACACGGACGTTGAATGTGTGATCACTTACAACGCCTGTGTACTTTACGCCGAAGGTGCCCCTAGATGGGTTGCACTACTGATCTATGATTTTCTGGGTTTTGAAAAACTTTATTTCCAGGGTTTTTGTCAAAATATAATTTTGAAAAACTGATTGTTATAAAGGCCACTGATGTTTTAAACTAACTGTTTCAAACATACATACTATTTTAAAACTGACTGTCTTAAAATTACTTGCTAATTAAAACTAACTGTTTTAATAGCACACTTAGTTGATTAAAACTAACTGTTTTTGTCAACTTGCCTTTTCTATGAAACAATCATCTATAGGTTTTAACATAAAATCTACCGTCTTTGAAAAACTGGTAATACAGAAACCTATACACTTTTGTGATATAACCTAGTTTTAAAATAAGCTTTCTATTTAAAACTACTAACATGCAAAATATCACAAATAATCAATTAATAATTAATCACATAATAGCTAATTATAGTTTTTGCCAACATTTGTTTCTTAGGGACCAATAATGACCTATTTCACTAAAAGCTTCAAAACTTGCGTAGCTCCCACTGGCCTCGCCATGTTTGTTAGTACTCTGATAAGAGGAAGGATTTTAGTAGCTCCCACTGGCCTCGTCATCCCGAAAGAACAAAATATCTATCCTAAGGTCATTATTACATAAGGGGTTGTAAATGGCACGCAGGCCTCCCCGCAAATATGTCAAAGGTCTAGGTTGGCAAAACACTATAATAGGTATATATATATACTCAAACTGAGATGTATATATAGAACTTAAGCAATCACGCAATTATAAATAAACAATATAATAATAGCGAGAAATAAACCTGGATCTGTTAAAATTATCTTGTCTCAATTATCGCAAAACTTGGTTTTATAACTGATTCGAAAAACAAACTGTTTTATGAACCCAAAAACTTTAGACTGAAAAATGGTTTTTACCTAAAACTGTGGTTTATAAACAATAAATCCAAAACTAAAACCATTTTATCTAAAAACAATCATTTTACCCAAAAATTATATCAAACAGGTTTTGTTGATCCAATTTTATAATACTGGCCTTAGTGTTTTAATTGATCAGTAAAAACACGATATTAGGCTCATTTGACTAAATAGGTCAAAGTTTATTTAAAACCTGATTTTATAAATGTTTATTAAATTGGAAAAACCAGAATTAAAATTTTATTCGATAAAAGAATTCCAAATAAACTTATTTTGGATAAGATTAGCTTAAAATTAAAACGAGTCCATTTGGGCCATAACTTGGTTCAAAAGAACTGGGCTTTGGGCCTGATAAACGAACTAGGCCCAGACAAACGATAAACCCTAGATGGATAGCATGGCAGTACCGTTCGCGTTGCGAAGGGAAAAACTGGCTCGCGCCGCGAAAGACCTCGTCAGGGGCCTATTCGCGCCGCGAGTTCCTTAACGATCATTATCATCACCATTGGACCGTTTCTGGAGACCGTCGGCCACCACCACGCTGGTTTTGAACGCCGCTGCTATTACGCATACCTCCACCGCCAATGACCGCTACCCACAGGTGGCGATTGGTGACCGTTACTAACTCCGTTATCCGCCGACAATGACAAAAACGCCACCGGTGCGATTGGAAACCGCCTCACAACGCCGTCGGTCACCACCAATCTGGTGGCGGTCCGATTGGCGATCGGAATCAACGCCGTCACCACCAACACGGTGGTTTTTGGCCAGCGACGGTTTAAAACGGCAGCCGCCGCCACCGCTTTGCGCGGTCTGGCCGGCGATTGTGCCGACGGCCAAGAACACCGCCATCCACCACCGCTGTCGCGGTTTCTGGTGGTTGTGGTGTGGATTTGATTTCAGCCGGCGATCGAAATATCACCGCCGTTCTCCATCACTCGGCGATCGAACAGCCATCGCCATCTCCGTTAAACGTGATTCGAAAAACCGTCGGCCACCACGCAACTGGTGGTTTGGCTACGGTGGGGAGGCGATCGATTATAGCTACACGCCACCACCACCCGTTCTGTGGTGTGGCTGCGGTGGTCACCGGTTGCGACCACCATCTTTCGCCACCGCTACCAGCCGCCATCACTAATAGTGGAGCAGCCGCGTCTGGTCCGGCCTATGGCCACCACCAACCTGGTGGTGCGGCCGCGGTGGTCTTCTTGGCAGCGACGGGGTCCGGCCACCACCACCTAACTGGTGGCGTGGCCTGGTGGTTTTTCAGAAAGCGGCCGACGCCACTCCCACAGGCTGTGGTGTGGCCCGGTTTATGTGGTCATGTACGTCGGCGATCGGCCTGGTGATCTGGTCACCGCCGATCGTCTATTAGGGTTTAGACGATAAAGATGATAACGAAAAAATCGAATTTTCATATGAATCTTAACGGATCTTATGAAGTGAGTAAAAATCAGATTTTTAAGGAACTTGATACGCAAGAAACAAATTTTAACGGATCACACATAAACTGATAAACTAAAACGATTTTAACAATGGCTCTGATACCACTGTTGGGTTTTTGTGGGTATCCTCGGATCAAACTGACTCGAGGATTAACACAGATCTAACTAACCTCACTGGTTTGACAAATCTCATAGGTTTAATAATCAAGCTGATAAAATCTACGTGATCAAAAACTTACTGATTTGATCTTATCATGCGGAAGCGATAAAGCTAAAAACCCTTAATAGCTTATTGATCTTTAATCGTTCTAGTTTAATCCTAATAGTTTAGATTCACATCAGTTTACCTGGATTGCTCGAGATCTAGTCCACCGGTGATTGACCAACGAATTGTCCTTCTAGTTGAACAAGGAAAAACCCGAAGATTGAAAACCAAAAACTGGAATCCGAATGGGGTTTGGCGCCGGCTGGGGAGAGAGAGGAAGAGAGAAACTGAAACTGATTCTGTTAACTGAGAAGCTTAATTTTTCCTTAACCCATAAGCCTTATTTATATGGAGGGAAAAACAGTTTGAATAGAATCCAGTTTCTATATTATAATTATCTCAAATCTTTTCCCTTTTTAATTACTGGAAAAGAATTTGCCTATGATAATTATATATATATATATATATTTATCTAATATATATATTACTTATTAATTAACTATTATATATTTATTTTATCTAATAAATATATAATGTTCTAATTAATTAATAACCCTCTAACTTTGGGATTTCTGACTGAAATTACCCAACTGATTTATAATTCACTTATTATAAATCCTAACTTCCCATTTCCGGGTTTCTTTTAACTTATTCGATTTATAGGTCCTCACAGGTGTGACCCTCAAGTGTCTTGCAACATTGGATGTGTAATCACTTGGTTTGTCAATTCTGCACATAATCCCTAACAGTACTGACCCTTGTGGGAAGCGTCGATTAGACCGAGATGACCGTCACTTTGGAGGACCTCAGGCGAATCCTCCACCTACCTGCCGATGCCCCCAAGGCCCCGTTTGAGCCACTTATCTCCGGCACCAAACTCTTCAGCGAGATTCTCGCTCTCGGGGTCATGGCGAACCCGACTCAGAGGCTCAACGGGATATCCCACGTCACTCAGGGGATGCTGCCACCCCTCTGGTTCACACTCTTCAACCTGCTGAACCGATGCCTCTCATCGAAGACTCATCGTGTCGACCGGGCATCCACTCATATGTGGCACATCATCCACTCCATCGCTTACGGAAGGCGAATCGACGTCACGCAACAACTATGGTAGGACATTGTCAACGACGTCGTGGAAGGCCATGCACGGACTCGTCACTCATCCATCCCTTGGATGAGATTCTTCAGCATCATGATCCGAGACCACATGGATCACCATCCGACGGTCCGACGCAGATCTGGTCATCCTCGCTTCCAAAGCAAACAGATCAACAGGATGAATCGACGAACCTTGAAGCCAGGCCAAGTGGAGATGCCTATTCCGGAGAATGTTCTAAACACCGCGGACCGAAGGGCAACGAGCGTAGGAAT
Organism: Centaurea solstitialis; assembly: GCA_030169165.1. NCBI lineage: Eukaryota > Viridiplantae > Streptophyta > Magnoliopsida > Asterales > Asteraceae > Centaurea > Centaurea solstitialis. Next base: position 36,145,969 of record CM058041.1, on the reverse strand, counting down.
GTATAGAGTATCTATAGGTCTAGGAGACACATCTACGGACTCCTCAGAGCTGAGGAGCCCTGCCCAAGATGTGCAACCCGTCCTTGATAGGAGCCGTGCCTTTGGTACGGCGGGCCAGAGCTCTAGTGGGGGAGCCTCTGGCTCGGAAGTGATGAGTGTTGACATCAGGGGTGAAGTGGGTAGAATCGTCAGGACGTCCGCCACTCCACACTTGGAAGGAGCTGAAGCATATCAGAGGGCCGTCGAGAACTGAACTCGCCGGGCCCGCACTCGTACTTATGTTGAGGAACCAGCACATATCCTCTTTGAACCCGATCGCATGCTAGGCTACCTGGTTAAGCATTATACATGGGTACTTCATCAGTCCCCTCAATCATCCAACTCTAAAGAGCGCCGAGCACCGACGCCGCCGCAACCATCTGCAAGAAGTGGTGAGGAAGTGGAAGCTTCCCCACAAGAACAAGCACACTCTCCATCACCACCACCAGCGGCCGCGGCGTCTCACCAACCCGGTGACCCCTCCAGCAAACCATCTGGCGACTCCGACGGTGGTCATTCACCAGATCACACTCCATCAGACCGTCGTGAGGCAGATGATGAGGCCATCGAGTCCGAACAAGTGGACTACGGCTCCGATGAGGAATTCACGGAGTCCGTACCGGTGAAGGGAGGAAAAGCCCAGCAGATAGATGATGACGAGGTAACTTCCTCGGTCAATGACGATCGCATGTCAGATAATCCCATCTTGGGAGGGGATCTAGCTTTGGATGACCGAACAGTTGGTCGAGAGGTGAAGGCGAAGCTGAAGTGGCGATTGGATGGGATGAAGACAGTGGTGATGAGGGTGAAGGAGAGGGTCTTGAAAAAGAGACCGAAGATGAAGAGGTCCACTTAGATGAGCCTTGGGCTCAAATCCAAGAAGCGATCGGAGAAGAAGAGCCACATAGGATCTTAGAACCGGCCGTCCCCCTTAGCCCGCGTCAAACCCACACAGAGGTGACCCACACCGAGACCAGGCAGCTTACGCTGTCGGGTCAAGACGCTAGCAGCCAACTAGCGCACTCGCACACCCCAGCCAGCCACTCGGCCATCTCTCAACAGATGGTCGTTTCAGTTTCTCACCGGGAAATAACACAACTTCCACTGGCCACTCATTCGGAGTCGGTCGGTGTTGAGCTAAGAGAGGATCAACCCCACCTCTCGACATCTTTGAGCGCACCTCGAGTCATAGAACCACTCACAGGGATCTTTGATATCCCTTCTATCTTTAGGACACGATCGAGGGTAACACAAGCAGAGCTCCCACGGGACTCTGCCAGAACGAAAGTAGTTGGTGCATCCGGAGATGCCCTTCGAGGATCTTTCGGAAGTCCTGGCACGGTCAACATCATGACAGGGGTGCAAACAGGTCGAGAGAGTACCTCTTTAGGTCTCTTCTCGTCAACCGGAGCTCATGAAGCACTGGGTGTAGTACCATTGGGACCGGGTCCGACAGACTTGGGCAAAGTTTCAAAAGATGCCCACGTAACATTGGAACTTTAAGGTCTGACGGATTTGGGTGGAATCCTTAAAACCGCCCAAGCAACACCGGGACAAGGTCCGACGGATTCGGACGACATCCTTAAAGTCGTCCAATCATGAATACAGAGATTAGATGAGGCCAATGCGGCAAGAGATTCGAGGGTCGAGGCACTAGAGAGAGCCTTGGCCGAAACAAAGCAGAAGAGAAGAGCCGAACTAGAGGCATCCCGGAAGCTCCAAGAAGACCGGGATCGCGAGCTTTACAAGATCAAGCGCAGACTGAAGGGCAAGCATGTGGAAGATTCCCCGTCAACCAAAGCTCCGATCGCCCGTCAATCCGAAGATGTCCTTCGCCTCGCTCCTCCTACTTCGGGCACCTTGCCCGACATTCCAGGTTATGTTACTGAGGCGGAACACGAGTATATGATCGCCTCCTACACGACTCAGAACGACCGCCTGTCCGCCCAAGTTTGAGAGAGAGATGCGTTGGTCGCGGCTAGAGACCAACAGATCGAGCTCCTTCAGCGCCGCATCCGGGAATTAGAGGCTGCATGTCGGTCTCAGGCTCAGCCTTCCAAAAGGAGGCATGATGACCCTAATGACTCGGCTCCGGGTCCTCATGAGGGGGAGTTGCAAGCTTCTAAAAGGCTTCGCATCGACTTCCCTCCAGCCTCCGGTTCCGGTTCCTCCTCAACTCCAGCTTCTACAACAGCTCCACAGAGTGCTCCGTCAGAGTCAGCCGTTCTTTTTTATGAAGATTCCGTCACGGAGACTGTAGACGTTGAAGAATGGCACTACGAGTCGATTCCGTTAGACGAGGTGATTCAGTTCCCTCATGAGAAGACTACTGCTGATGTCGATGTTATTCCCCCTAAGTCGGCACCAACAGATCCGAACGAGCTACAGATTCCAGAAGAAGCTCGAAAGATCCTAAGGCCGCTTGCTCAGAGCCTACGGATTTACAAGAAGGGGGACGACATTGTGAGCTCTACCGACTACAACAGCTTTCTCTCTACGGTCGACTTTCCCACTTTCGACGCGCCGCATACTATCACGACTTCAGTTCCCGATTCTCCAGCTCCTACAGTTATCCAGCTCAACTAGAATCACTCGGTCATCTTTCGACCATTCCTCGGGGAATCCTTTTCAAGGATCTATCAGCAAGAGAAGCTACACGTGTGATTCCGAAAGGTGTACTTCGGGATCTCGCATCGGAAGAAGCTCAGACGAAGAACTGCTTACGTCTACCAAAGGGTATGCAACTGGACGACACACGGATGACAACGGATTCGGCGTCGGTTCACCAAGGTAACAGCGGTACACCCTTACAGGCATTGGTACCAATTATTCCTTGAATTCGACGTCCGAATGTATGGCACTGGCGTACCCGCTGGAGAGTTGCAAAGTTGGACGTTCACTGAAGCTAATTTGGATCGGATACACCTCGAAGACCTCATCGCTCTCATCAAGTACTTGCAAGGCCTGATCCTCCCCCCCCCAAGTACTATCCCGACGGCCTCGAAGTTTTGAAGAGATATGTCCGTCATGCAATCACACTGGCGCGTGTGACGGACTATCAGTTGGCAATCGAGAGCCGCCAACCCAAGGTTAACCTGCTTCGTCCGAACCTGCACGTGCCCGCAATTGGATCCTATTACCTCTACATTCCATCGAAAGTCCCGAAGTATGGGGTCGTCTACTTGACCCAAAAGAAGAAGGAGCGCAAGTTCATGCAATTCGGCGAACTCGCTCAGTTCTGCGACGGTACCCTGCTCTATGTGTACAACGGGCTCAAGAGCAGGCTTTTGACTGATCAGATCCCTCCGACGAAGCATAACGACGGGAAGGCGAAGGTCTTGGAGGAAATGAACTTGATAGAGGAGAAGCTGAAAGAGAGGTTGATGTACCGAAGAGTTGAAGCCGCTATGAGGATGCGAGCTAGGATCATTGGAGATTGGGAGGAGTTCCTACAGTTGTCGAAGTGAGAGCCAGCATTGAAGTTACCGCCACCCTTCTGACTTCTTCCCAAAGGGGGAGATTGTTAGACCTTCATTGTTGTGAAGAGTCAGGAGTCTGTCTTTATATTTCAGTATTGTAATTTCAGTTTATTAAACTTACGTTAGTTTGTTTGCCCTCTGTTATGGAGTCTTAAACTCCAGGGACCTTTTGTGTAATTCCCTCATAGTTCTATGTTGCTATAAATAGAACATGAGATTTAGGGTTTTTGGTTAATGCTTTTCTACAAACTTGGTGTAACCTTTATTTGCAATATCAATATATTATCTCCATTGAAGCATTCATAGATTTCTATTGTGTTCATCATTCATCTTGATTTCTATTCCATCTCATTTCTCATTGTTTTGGGACAAACACCACCCCTCTCCCACCCTCGTGATCGACTCATTAAAAGCTTGATTCGAGCCCGATTTAAACGAGCTTGAGCTGAGCTTCATTTTAACTTTTAAGCTTATTTAATAAATGAGCTCGAGCTTTTATGATAAAGCTCGCGAACCTAAACGAGCCTTAATTAATATATAATATAAATATATATTAATTAATAAATACTAAAAATATTAAAAAATAAATACTAAAAACATAAAAGAACATATTAAATATTGATTTATAGTTAAATGAGCCGAGCCTGAGCTTTCTAAATTCTTGACGAGCTCGAGTTTGACATATAAGGCTCGTAACGAGCCGAGCTCGAGCTTTATGAACTTAAACGAGCTTTGACAGTCAAATACCTCGGGTCAAAATTTGAGTTAATTGTGTTTAACTGCTCACTCTATTGATGATGATTAACATTTGATAAAAGGATTATTAATTTTTGTCCGATAGCGGGTCATTCTGGGGTACTAATTGGTAGAGCAGTAGAGAAGTGTTTAGTTGAGTGGGGTATAAGGAACGTCTTAACTGTGACGGTGGATAATGCTAGCTCTAATGATTTGGCAATCCAACACTTGAACACTTTTTTTAATCATTGGGAATGTGGCGTGTTAGAAGGTTCTTTTTTGCACATGAGATGTGCCGCTCATATCTTGAATTTGGTTGTTAAAGATGGTTTATCTGAAGTAATTCATTCTGTGAAGAAAGTTCGTGCTTTTGTTAGATATGTTAGGTCGTCTCCCACAAGACTTAACACTTTTAAATCTTCTATTCAAGAAGAAGATTGAGAGTAAAAGTCTTGTTTGTATGGATGTTGAAACACGATGGAATTCAACCTTCTTGATGCTTAATAGTGTTGTGAAATTTAAGAAAACTTTCTCTAATATGCTTTTGAAAGACTCAACTTGCAAAAAAGAACTTCAAAAAAATGAGGGTGGTTTAGTAAAGGGATTACTTCTTCAAAATGTATCCAACTATCCCCAATATACTATTGTGTGTATCAACCTAAAAAAATTCTTTTTGTATATATCAAACTTTATTTTTGAGTCTATTACGTGTATTTTTGAGTCTATTATGTGTATCCAACTATCCCCGAATATACTATTGTGTGTATCAAAAATACACACAATAGACTAAAAATAAAGTTTGATATATACAAAAGGAATTTTTTTAGGTGGATACATACAATAGTATATTAGGGATAGTTGGATACATTTTGAAAAAGTAATCCCTTTAGTAAATGATACAGATTGGGTAGTAGTTTGTTGCCTTTCCTGAAGATATTTTATGATGCTACATTGAGATTATCGGGATCTTGATATGTGACTTCAAATTATTACATGCATGAGATTTTTGGCATTGGTAGTGTTATCTCTGGGTTTTACTAGGCATCTCGATCACTCAATTTGTTCTATGGCAAGTAAAATGCTAAAAAAGTATAAGAAGTATTGGGGGAGTGCTAAAAAGCTCAATCAATTTTTATTTGTTGCCTTAATTCTTGACCTAAGACGCAAGTGGCAATATATTGAATAGTTTGTGAGGGAAAACTTTGATGAGCTTACTTCTGGTAGCTTTCTTGACAACCTTATGAAAAATATGCGTTCTTTATTTGATATGTACAATGCTTCTATGCCTAAAAAAGGGATTGATAAGGAGGTGGCATCTTCATCAAAGTCCCCGAGTTTTGCAAATGATAGTGATTTGTGGGGTAACGAGGTTGAAATGGATATTGAAAAACTCATGACCCAAAAGTTTGAAATATCTATAGGGAGTGTGGAAAGTAATGAGAAAAAGACGGAGTTAGACAAGTATATAGGGGAAGACCGTGAACCGAAAGATCCAAAATTCGACATATTAAATTGGTGGAGGGTTCAACAATATAGGTATCCCGTTCTTGCTAAAATGGCTAAAGACATACTTGCAATTCCGGTTTCTACGTTGCTTCAGAGTCCGCTTTTAGCACGGGTGGACGTGTACTTAATACTTTCCGAACCTCTTTAACTCCAAGAATGGTGGAAGCTTTGGTTTGTACACAAGATTGGCTTAGAGCTTCGCGTCGTATATCAATCATCCTTGAAGACACGTTTCGTGAATTAGAGATTTTGGAAGAAGAAAGTTAGTTTTATTTTTTATTATTCATGTGTCGTCGTTTATATTGCTTATAATTTTATAATATTATATTTCAATTCTAATATTTTTTCTTTGGAATAATAGGTTTGAAGGATTTAACTATTGAGCAACCCATTATTGCTATTGATGAATTTGTCGAGGAGGGACAAGAGGCACGAAGGATGGAAGAGGAGTCGAGAGATTTCGGGTGGAGCAATTGATAAAGGTATGTTATAACTTTAAGAAGATGTTATCTATTAGTTATAACTTGTTCTTGTGTTATTAACTTATTATTAATAAGATTGATTTGTATAATTTTGATTCAAATGCGAGTTTGTAACTTTCCAAGTTTCTATTATTTGTTGGAGAGATTGAAGGAAGTAACTAGCCAAGTAATGAAGGCTTCAAGATTGGAATTTGGAAGATGAAGTTGTTTTTAATTTATGTTCTTATGTTACTTTAGACTTTTCGTATTATTATTTAAGACTTGTAAACTAAGTATTTGATCTCGTATTAGCTTGTGGATGATTGGAAACATGTGGACGATTATTATGTACGAAGAATGATGTATATTTTTGGTTTTTTTTAGCTAAAAATGACATTCTATCCAATATTTCGGAATTTTCGGATTATCAGAATCTAGAATTTCGGATTTGGATTCCGATAGTAAATTTCAATATCCGAAATTTTCGGATATCCAAAAATGAACACCCCTACTTTAACTCGGCCCAATTACACCCCTGCCACTACACATCACAAATCCCTCTACATGTCCACTTCAAATAAAATTATTATAGGCACTTTACTTTTCTGCTTGTACGTGAAGTGAGTGGGGCGTCAATGAAAGAATGATTTAAGTTAGGATTGTTTTTTCTTCTTTGAATGCTTTAAACACTTTCATACGTATTTTATAAACTTATACAATAATAACTTATAATCAAAAATACAAAACGACCAAATTTCCCTTACATGACTTGTTTTACATGGGTCATTTAGGCTATATTTACTTTTGGAAAAATTTCCTGCTTTTAAAAAAAAATTCTACCAAAAATGAAAAATGAAAAAACTTGTTTACTTGATTCAATTTAAATTCTTTTTCCAAGAAAACAAAATTTTCATTTTCAAAATTTACTCTTGAATTAGAAAACTAGTTTTTATAGTTTTCCAATTTTCATTTTCATTTTTCATTTTTCATTTTCACTTTCAATTGCCGTCCCCTTCTCGTCGTCGGCCACTGCCACCACCGTCCCCACCGCCGCTAGCCACCAGCTGCCGCCACCATCGCCGTTGCGACCACCGTCCCTTTCTCGTCGCCGCGACCAACGCCGCCACCGCCGCCTCGACCACCCTCCCACCACCGCCCTGCCGCCGCCGCCACCGTTACCGTCAACACCACCGTCGCCACCACTTCCGTCGTCGCCGAGGCTACTGCTGAGGCCACCGTCGTTGCCGTCGAGGCCACCCCACCACCGCCGTCGCCGCCACCGCCGTAGTTGTGACCACCGCCGTTGTGACCACCCCGCGTGCAATATTTGAAAACATGAAAAATGATAGAAAATGCACAACTAAACGAGTTTTCTAATTTTCTAAAAGTGGAAAATGAAAACTCCATCATTTCAAGTAAACGATTTCTTAAATTTTCATAGAAAAACTGAAAATGAAAACTCAACTCCATTTTCTGAAAACCATTTTTATGAAAATGAAAACACTTTTCCACAAGTAAACATAGCTTTAGCGGTTCTAACGGCTAGGGACATATTTGTAATTAAACACAAACAATAGGGCTACTAGTGTAATTACCAAACTCTAGGGACGAAAACAAAAGCATTGATAAACCATAACGACTATTTATGTAACTTACTCATAAATAACTAAAATAAATAGAGGGTAAAATATAGCCGTTAGTAGGCATTTTTAATATTTTATTAGACTTTACATTTTTTCACCTTCTTTTATCGTATCATGTCAAAAAAAGACCCTCCTCAAATTGAACCAAAACAAAGCGCCATAGACGTTTCCCAATTTCAAATTTCATCATAACATCTCAGCCGTCCATTATAGACCAGATCTCGGCAAAATTCAAATTCATAAAGCTTTCAAAAAACAGTCTTTTGATGTGTGTGTGTGTTAGTGTGTGTGAGAGAGAGAGAGAAAGAAAAAGAGTGAAGCTTTTGAATTCAATTGCATTCCCTTTCTTGTTCAGCTTAAACCCCATGAAACCATAACTTATAAACAACACTTCTTTTAGGGTTTCTTGTTAAATTTATAGAAATTAGAATATGATCTTTTTTCTCACTTCTTCTTTTACTTCTTCATCTTGAATTCTGGATCTCATTGTTGGTTTCAGATTCTTGAATTTATTCAAATTCGTTTATATTCAAGATGATTCGAGATTTCAAACTCTCGCGTCGAAATTCGGGTAAAAACTTCAATTCGGAAGAACCGGAAAACGTGCCGGTAAATCTAAACACAACAGTTCAAGAACCTCTTCAAAACCCTAGAAAACCCGATCAAGAATCGGGGTTTCAAGAGCTCGAAACCACATAGAACACCAACTAAGGCGAAAATTAGGTATCCAGAAGCTGGAATGCCAATGAGAACTCCAGAAAAGCAAGGGGTTTTGGGTAGAATTGGGAATGTGAATACTCCTAGGTCATGTAGGGCACTTGGGAGAACTTCTTCGGTTTTCGCCGAGCCTAATTCGACACAGAGTACACCTACAAAGAGTGTGAGTAAGCCTCCAAACCCAGGGTTGGTTTATGGAGGTAATTCTAGGCCTCCCATCGGTGGAGGTATTCGTATTAGCAACTTTACAGCATTGTCTAAAGGAATTCCGGTAACGTGTAACACTAATACGAATGTGAATGCTATCGAAGTACCTCATTTCGATCTCAGGGAAGATCCGTCGTTTTGGATGGACCACAATGTTCAAGTAAGCTTCTTATAAGAATACTATAGATATAGATACATGTATGTATATTGTTCAATCTGTTAAGGTTTTTGCTTATGGGTAATTGGGTATGGTTTGTTAGGTTTTGATTCGTATCCGGCCACTCAATGGCATGGAGATTGGTACGCAAGGCTACAACCGGTGTTTGAAACAGGAAAGTGCACAATGTTTGACATGGGTTGGGCATCCGGAAACTCGGTTCACGTTTGACCATGTAGCATGTGAAACAATTAACCAGGTACCCAGTGAAAGAATACAAGTAGGTTTTTGTATCTGGGTGTATCTATCTATACCAATATGTTGTTAAATTTGAAATTTTTGCAGGAAACCCTTTTCAAGATGGTTGGTCTGCCAATGGTGGAGAATTGCTTGTCTGGCTACAATAGTTGTATGTTTGCATATGGGCAGGTAATATAAGTTGATAAATTAGTATCTTATCGAATCCATTAATCATTATTCGTAGTTCATTGGATACAAATTATTACACAAACAAAATAACTTCAGAAGGAACTTACAACCTAGTTAGGAAATCCACACCAAATGGTATATATATGTTAAAGTAAACAGCTAGAACATCATATAAGGTATAGTTGCTTAGTTCTTATTATATATTCATATACAACTTTGTACTTACTGCAGACTGGAAGTGGGAAGACTCACACCATGCTCGGTGAGATAAATGATCTTGAAGTTAAACCCAGTCCATATCGCGGGATGACACCTCGGATCTTCGAGTTCTTATTTGCTAGAATTATTGCGGTATTTATGAGTTTACAGTTAATACTAATTCGTATTTTCTAGTCTACCCCTTCATAAGTAGTTCCACCTTAAAAGTTCATCCTCATATCCATGTGCAGGAGGAGGAAAGTCGAAGGGATGAACGACTAACTTACAACTGCAAGTGTTCTTTCTTAGAGATATACAACGAACAAATTACCGATCTCCTTGATCCATCATCCACAAATTTACAAGTATGTTTAGACCTTTTGTGACCTTATTAGTATCATCATTCTGTAATCATGTGTTGTTACTAGAGTTGATAAGTGATGACCTCCAACTTTTTAGCTCCGGGAAGATGTTAAGAAGGGTGTATACGTTGAAAACCTTACGGAGTTTGAAGTTCATACCGTGGGTGATATTCTTAAACTCCTAAGCCAGGTACGCTCTAATCTTTTTATGTAGTTGATTTTATCGTCACCTTTTATGTTTCTCTTACTAACGATGTGCATTTGCATTCTCTCATAGGGTTCTGCAAATAGGAGAGTTGCTGCCACAAATATGAACAGAGAAAGCAGCCGATCACATAGTGTTTTTACGTGTGTGATTGAAAGTAGGTGGGAGAAAGATTCGACATCCAATCTACGATATGCAAGGCTAAACCTTGTTGATTTAGCTGGTTCGGAAAGGTGCTACTGTTTTTTTCAAGTGTTCCTTTTGTTTTAGTTGTTATGGTGGTGAATTAAATAAGATTCAAATTCTACCTTTTTTTCTTCCTCCTAAAAGGCAAAAAAGTTCCGGTGCTGAAGGTGAACGCTTGAAAGAAGCTGCAAGTATCAACAAGTCATTGTCCACACTCGGGTATGAAGTTATGAACAGTTTTACCATGTGCTTTTCTAGATTTCAATTTGCATTTTTGGTAGATTTTGTAATCTAAATTCTCTTTGCAGTCATGTAATAATGGTTCTAGTTGATGGTGCTAATGCAAAGACACGACATGTTCCCTATCGAGATTCTAGATTGACATTTCTTCTTCAGGTGCTTAAAAAGTCTATTTTTTTTGGTCAATAATAGTTTCTCTATTTTCTTACTAAAAATGTAATGCAGGACTCGTTAGGTGGAAACTCGAAAACCATGATAATTGCTAATGTAAGCCCTTCAATAAGGTATGTTTGAAACTTTAAATATCTTTCCTTTTGTATGTATGGATGCAATAACTGTCCAATTTTTCTGTTTTCTTTTTGGATATATCATCTTTTGTTTCTCCCTCTCAGTTCTGCTATTGAGACCTTGAACACTTTAAAGTTTGCGCAGCGTGCAAAACTTATTCAGAACAATGTAAGAAAGTTCCTATTAGTGTTTAAATTTTGGTTGAGTTTAACATTTCACCCATATGTTCCTCAAAACTTAAATATTCTCCGTCTTATTATCATTGCCAAGGCTGTAATAAATGAAGATGCTTCGGGAGATGTCACGGCACTTCAACACCAAATACGACTTCTTAAGGTAAAACCTTTATTTTCTTCCTGTGACTTCCATATTCAAGCTGATTGGATCCATCAGATTTAATGTGTGAATACAGATTTATAAGTATAAAGCATCTAATGTACTTTTTTTTCCATTTTAGGAAGAACTTGCTATCCTTAAACGCTACAATATATCCAGGTCTTTATCGTTTAGTTCAAAAGATGTTGAAGAAGCAAGACAAGAACATGAGAATTGTAGCAATGCAAGTTCCGTTGAAACAAATATGCTAAAATTTGATAATATGCTTGGAGATGAAGGCAAAGTTCTAAGGGTTTCTTCTAAACAGGTATACATAAAAAAGCCAAGTGGTTGTTAACCGTTTGGATTTTGGTCTTTATTTACTCTGTTTTGTAATTTTCAGTTGAAATCGTTAGAGACTTCATTGAATGGAGCCTTAAGGAGAGAACAATCAACAGAAAATTCTATTAAACAGCTCGAAGCAGAAATAGAACAGTTAAACTGTTTGGTACGTTTTTATCCTTCACGTAGTTTTGTTGCTTGGCTTTGTGAATGTGGGTTCGGTTCTTTTAAAATGAAATTTGTTACTAGGTTCGTCAAAGGGAGGAGGAAAACAGGTGCACAAAGATGATGCTGAAGTTTCGAGAAGACAAAATTCAGCGAATGGAGTCTCTTCTTGCTGGATCGATACCTGCCGACTCTTACTTGCTAGAAGAGAACAACACGCTCAGCGAAGAAATCCGCATTCTTCGTGCGAAAGTTGATAGTAGGAACCCGGAAGTGACCCGTTTTGCTGCCGAAAATATTAGGCTTGTTGAAGAACTTAGAAGGTAGATATGATACTAATATAAAGTTTTAACAATGCTTTTTATCACTTCATGTTAGTTATCATAAATGTTTTTTGGATGTTTAGATTTCAAGATTTCTATGAAGAAGGGGAGAGAGAAATGTTGATGACCGAGGTATCTGAATTGAGGGAGCAGGTACTTTTGAACTTCGAATGGAACTATCTAATAACGTTTTTGTTATATATTTATAAGTGAAATCTACTTTTGGCAGTTGGTTCTCTTTCTTAATGAGAACTCGAAGGAAGATAATCATATGAATTCATGTGTAGAAAAGGTAATCTTTGCAAATTGTTATGGCTTGACTTCTTACACTTGCCATCATCTTTAAACCCTCATGATTTTGTTGCAAACAACAACAGGAAGCTGCAGAAGACCGAAAAGAAAATGATTCTCTTCAATTGGAGGTTGTCTAGTCTGTTCTATCAATAAAGTATGAATTCTTTGTCATGAATATAAACTTGGGCTTGACATTCTTTTATTTAATTTTAGTTGAAAAAGAGCCACGAAGAGTTAGAGAAGTGCAGGTATAACCTGAACTCTTACTTAGAGAAAAATTCAAAACTCTGCAGGTAAGATAATCCGTTTCTTTCTGAAAAGTTACACCATTGTTTAATGTTTTCTTCTGATTATATATTGTGCTTATATTCTTTTATTTTCTACAGGGAGATTGTTGAGCTAAATGCTTTACTAGAAATGCAAAAATCTACAGTGCATGACCAGGATGGTGGCATTGAGGTTATAAAGGTACTCTTCAGTTACTTGTTATTTATGTTGTTTTTGTAGTGAGAAGTGTCGTTTAGGATACTTTTGTCTTTAAAGATTCATCAACAAGATTCTTTTTAACGGTTTTTCAGGAACCCATTTTGGAATCTTGTTCCATTGGTGATGAGTCATCTCATACAGTTCAAAAGGCAGATGAAAGTCTTGCAGACGCTAAAGAAGTATTGGATTTACAACTGGAGCTAGACATTCTGAAGATTATTCTCAAGGAAGAGAGATTGACCCGTGGGGAAACAGAGGAGAAGGCTTTATCCTTGAGCACGGATCTGAAGTCGACCGAAGAAAAGTTTTTGTTGATAACGGAACAATGTGAATGCTTGAGAAAAGAGCTTCAGGAAGCAAAATCTGTCATTGAAGCTCTTGAGATGCAACAGCTTGTGTCAATCAATGAGCTCGAAGATCTCAAGAATAGTAATAACAAGCATGCTGAATTGTTGCATGAAAAAGAACTTGAACTAATTTATTTGAACGGTCAGATTTCGAGTCAAGTATCAAGAGACCCGCCACCATCTTCAAACAATTTGCAAGCGAAGTTGAACAAGGTGCAGGCTTCTCTTAGTAAAGCCAAGGGGCTGAATATGTGGTACCAAGCTGATCGAGCGTGTCATGCATCTAATGAAGAGGAAATGGATGAAGTACGCAGGCAAGTTGAGTCCGAAACGACGCAGGTCATAGTCTGTTTGCAGGAAGAACTTTGCAGTTTTCAGCAGCAAATGCATGAAAGTAGCTTGAAAGAGAGAGAGACCCAACTTGAGCTGACCCTTTTGCAAGAGAGGCTAGAAGCTATGACTGAATGCAACAACGCGTTAAGAGAAAAGTGTGAAGAGAAAGACAGGCGATTAAGCAGCTTATCTGAAGAGATTGAAGAGGTTCTTGCTGCTGGGCACAAGGTGCTTGATGACGTCTCGAACCAGGTTGGTCCTGGAAAAAGAACATGGGTGTCCGAGCAATTACAAGTTATTGCAAGAAATATCTCCGAGAAGGAGTTACGGATAGAGGAACTCAACTCGTGTTTAGAGGATGCAAAAAGCAGAGGCAATGAAATGGAATGCATGTTGAGGTCATTGAGAGGGGCAACCTTGGTTATGTCAGAAGCACACCAGCAAGACTGCAGAAAAAAGATGAAGAAATCCATCAATTGTTATCACTGTTAAGTGAGAAAAGTTGTATGGAAGAGCAAAACAGGGCAATGTCAGTTTGTGCAACTGCTGCATTCGTAATTGTGAACAGATTTTCTGAGATAAAGGATGGTTGTCTTGAAGCCTTGAATCAGAAAGAGGCTGAGCTCGATAAGTTAAAAGAAAGTCTTGCGGCAGATGAGAAAGAAGTTCAGTTTTCTAAGAAGCAGAATCCACCAAGTATCGAGATTATTTTGCCACAGGTTCTGGATTTACAAGCTGTGGTAGATAATTTCCAAGAGAAAATAGGTGCTGCAATGGAATCTTTAGACTGCAGACTGCGGACTGTTGAAGAACTTGTACAACAATCTAAAGAATCATGCTTTCGAAAAAGAAAGGTTGAATTTGAACCTCCTCCCAACTTTTTATTTCTCAATTAAGTGTTTGTTTATAGCTTTCTGGATATTCAACTGAAAAAGATTGAAGATAATCAATTGACCCAATTTGATAAGTATACGTACTCGTTGCATCTTCTTTGTGGTGGCATTTCTTTTCTAACTAACTGTATTCTTTTAATTCCGCAGCTATATGAGCTTGAACTTACAGATGCCAAACTAAATGCAGCAGAGCAAGAAGTGGAATCTTTATGCTATCTTGATAAATTTGAAGAAATCCAACACAACATTAACGAAGCAGATTTGATGATCTGCGAGCTGGTGACTGCAAATGAAGCAATGAAGATTGACATCGCAGAGATGAAGAAAAACGAAGCTGCTTTTATAAACGAGAGGGATATGCTAAAGGACAGTTATTCAGTTCTTGAAAAACAGCTTCAAACAGATACCATGGGAATGAAGAGAGAAGTAGAAGAGCTTCGAGGGGAGTTACTGGCAGACATCAAGAATAGTTTTGATCGTATTTTGAGGAAAGAAGACGAAGCTGGGGAGCTCTCAGTCAAAGTAACCAGCTTTGAGAAGAAGATTCTAGACCTAGAGCTTTTGGAGGAAGCTATGCTAGAACGGTCTAGTCATATGGGACATGAGCTTTCTATGCTAGTGAAGGAAATGGATATCAGTAACCAAAAACAGCAAGTGATTAATGACAAAGATGAAGAGTTGAGATGTTTGGAAGAGAAGCTAGTGACGGATTTGGGTGCAAAAGAGATCGAGTTATTTATCATGTTGGCAAGACTAGAAGAAATGGCTTCAGAAAATAAGGATCTTGAGAAGGAGAAAATTAGTACGTCTGTGGTCCTTGAGAAGTTTAAGGAAGACACAATTATTTCGTATGTGGAGATGCAGTTGAAAGATTGGATCTTACTGGAACAAGACGCTGAGATCGGTCTTTTGCAGGAAGAAGTCAAGATGCATGAAGAAAAAGCTCTTAAGATTTCTTACGACTGTAGCTCTGCTCTAGAACAAATGGCTTCAGAAACTAACGTTCTTGAGAAGGAGAAGAGTAGTATGTCTATGGTCCTTGAGAAGGTTAAGGAAGACATGATCATTTCGTACGTAGATATGCAGTTGAAAGATTGGATCTTACTGGAACAAGAAGCTAAGATTGGTCTTTTGCAGGAAGAAGTCAAGCTGCATGAAGAAAAATCTTTCAAGATTTCTTACGACTATAGCTTTGCTCTAGAACAAATGGCCTCAGAAACTAACGTTCTTGAGAAGGAGAAGAGTAGTATGTCTATGGTCCTTGAGAAGTTTAAGGAAGACATGATCATTTCGTACGTAGATATGCAGTTGAAAGATTGGATCTTACTGGAACAAGACGCTGAGAACGGTCTTTTGCAGAAAGAAGTCAAGATGCATGAAGAAAAAGCTCTCAAGATTTCTTACGACTGTAGCTCTGCTCTAGAACAAATGGCCTCAGAAACTAACGTTCTTGAGAAGGAGAAGAGTAGTATGTCTATGGTCCTTGAGAAGGTTAAGGAAGACATGATCATTTCGTACGTAGATATGCATTTGAAAGATTGGATCTTACTGGAACAAGACTCTGAGAACGTTCTTTTGCAGAAAGAAGTCAAGATGCATGAAGAAAAAGCTCTTAAGATATCTTACGACTGTAGCTCTGCTCTAGAACAAATGGCTTCAGAAACTATAGTTCTTGAGAAGGAGAAGAGTCGTATGTCTGTGGTCCTTGAAAAGGTTAAGGTAGACATGATCATATCATATGTGGATATGCAATTAACAGATTGGATCTTGCTGGAAAAAGATGCTGACATTGGTCTTCTGCAGAAAGAAGTCAAGAAGCAGGAAGAAGCTCTTAAGATTTCTTACAACCGCAACTCTGCTCTAGAACATATAGCTTCAGAAACTAACAATCTTGAGAACGAGAAAATTAGTATGTCTATGATTCTTGAGAAGTTTAAGGAAGACATGATTATTTTGCTTATGGATATGCAGTTGAAAGATTGGATCTTACAGGAAAAAGATGCCGAGGTTAAACATCTGCAGAAAGAAGTCAAGATGCTTGAAGAAAAAGCTCTTACGATTTCTTATAACTGTAACTCTTCTCTAGATAAAATGGCTTCGGAAAATAAGAATCTTGAGAAGGAGAAAATGATAATGTCTGTGGTCCTTAAGAAGTTTAAGGAAGACATAATTCTTTCTTATGTGGATATGGAGTTGAAAGATTGGATCTTACGGGAAAAAGACGCCGAGGTTGGTCTTTTGCAAAAAGAAGTCGAGATGCTGGAAGAAGCTCTCAAGATCTCTAATAACCGTAGCTTTGTTCTAGAACAAATGGCTTTAGAAAAGAATGAAGTTGAGAAGGAGAAACTTAAGGAAGACATGATTACTTTGTATGTGGATATGCAGTTGAAAGTTGAGTTGCGGGAAGAAGCTCTTAAGGAGGAGAATGAGGCACTTTTGGTCATAATAAACGACCAAACGGCTACGATTGAAGAATTTGAAGCTTCTATAGAAGCTTTAGAATATGAGCTTTATGAAAATGTTGTAAAAGGCCATGTTCTGGAAGCTCAGTTGAAGGAGAAGGTTGCTTTAGTATCCACTCTTGAGGCAGATATTTCTAGAGAACGTGAGTCTGTAAAAGCACTATCTTCTGAAATTCATTTGCTGATGGAAGATGCCTTAAAAACGAAAGAGTCGACCAAGGAGCAATTGGCAGAGATGACAAAGACCAAGGAGAGCTTGGAAAGAGAAATTCTTGAATTGGAAAGCGCTCTTGACAAACACAACACTTTGATTGAATCATTGAAGGGAGATTTGGAAACTATTACTTGTGAAAGATCTGACCTCCATGTCGAGCTTCTTAGAGCAAGGAAGGAGGTAGAGGTGGCACAAGCCTTAGGTCAAGAACACGAGGCGACTGCTATGAAGGCAAAACAGGTACATTTATCAAACTTTACTTAACAAAAGCTTTATGACTATATTTTATTTACATTTATCCACTTTACTTAACAAAAGCTTCATGACTATATTTCAATAACATCTGTGCAAATTGCAAAAACACTAGGCGGGTGAAATCAGTAAACAGTATGCTGAAGAGAAGGAAGAGGAGTCAAAACTTTATGAGAAGTCTGTTGAAGAGCTAGAATGTACCGTGAATGTACTGGAGAACCAGGTGACTCTCTTGTCGAGCTTAGTATAAGAACTAAGAAGTCTGCATTTTCATAATGTAACTTGACTAAGGGCCTGTTTGTTAGCAGCTTAATGACAGCTGTACACGACTGTTTGGTAGTGACTTAATGATATAGAAAGTGGCTTATTCAGTAAGCCTTTAGCAGGGGAGCTTTATGTAGAAAACCAACTATCTATCCCTTTCAATTGAAAAACAAGTTTCTTCAGTTCTTCCATATATGAAAAAACTCTCCAAAACAAAAAACTTCTCTGACTTACTGGAATACCAAACGAAAAGCCCCTAATATTGTTCTCTTTGTCCAATCTACAAGGTAGAAATGGTGAAAAGAGAAGCTGAAAGACAACGGTTGCAGAGGGAGGAGCTAGAAGTAGAGCTTCATGCTTTAAAACAACAGATTCACACGGTCAAGAAAAGTGATTCTGAAATGAGAAGGTTTGACAAAATAATTCATTCGAAATTCCCATCAGGAATGATCAATATTTGCTGATATATGAGTTCTATATTTACAGGCATCTAGAAGACGAGAAAGAGAAAAACCTTCAAGATGTTCTTCAGCGTATCAAGATTCTTGAGAAAGAGATCGCCTGCAAGGATGCAGAGGTGCTACTTGTTATGATTTTCTTTATATGAATTAGAACTTGTTTTCAAAATTTACTCATGATTTTTTGGGTTTTATTTCAACAGATTGTTCAACATAAAGATCACATCGCTGAGTTGAATCTGCATGCCGAAGCTCAAGCTACGGAGCACAAACAGACGGTAAGCAAATCCATTCACTACATGATCATATCGTCGGTCCTTTGGTTAGAAAAGAATGCCTAGAAACCTGTTAGAAGGTCATGGATTTAGAAAAGACTTTCA
The DNA here is from genome assembly GCA_030169165.1 of Centaurea solstitialis. NCBI lineage: Eukaryota > Viridiplantae > Streptophyta > Magnoliopsida > Asterales > Asteraceae > Centaurea > Centaurea solstitialis. Next base: position 36,127,589 of record CM058041.1, on the reverse strand, counting down.
TTTAGCTGAACAACCCTGATAGTGTTGTGCATTCTTAATCATGTGCTTTATACTATTAGCCATTAATCTTGAATTCTTGATAATAATAGTTTAAGGCATTGGAGGCAATGGCTGATCAAGTGAAGGCCGATGGGACTTCTCCCTACCATTCACCGTCAAAACGACTAGAAAGAAATGGATCAAGGACAAGGGGTGCTGGGTCCCCTTTTAAGTGCATTGGACTAGGCTTGGCACAGCAGATGAAGTCCGAGAGGGATGAGGAGCTCACTGCTGCAAGGGTTCGTATTGAAGAGCTTGAAGCCTTAGCTGCAAGCCGCCAAAAGGAGGTATCTGAAGAGCTTCAAGCCCATTTTCTAAATCTTTCCTCTTAGCTTTCTACAGTTGGAATCTCTTATATGCTGTGCCTGTGTCTTTCAGATATTCACGTTAAATTCAAAACTAGCCATGTCGGGGAGCATGACTCATGATGTACTGCGTGACTTGTTGGGCATAAAGTCAGACATGGCTACTTATTCGGTAAGCTTCTTTCTTTTCTTGCCTTTTTTGTTTACTTTTTGTGAAACGACAAACAAACTCGCATACTTGTTTGTTTGGTAAGCTACGACTGCTAATAATCAAATCTTGTTCATTCAGCAACAATGCTGGTTGAATAATTTGCGAAATGACAAAATTTAGTTAACAAACATCCACAAGGTTGACCTTAGATTTTTGTCATTTTGTTTGTCGTGCATACCTACCAGTCAATAGTGGATGATAACCAGATTGAGGAAGTAACCAGAAAAATTCGAATTCATGATGCTGACGCACAAGTCAAGGAGCAAGAGGTTATCAAGCTGAAGCAGGAGCTGAATGAGTTTGTTGTCGAGAGACAACGGTGAGCTGATTTGCGTGCACGGTTTTTAATTACTCATGCGTCGTTTTATCTGTTTAGTTACAGAAAAATATAAGCTTTTTCTGCTCTATCTATTACTATAGGTGGCGGGAGGAAATTGAAAGAAAACAGGTGGAAATGGAACAAGTTTGTCTGCAAGATCAGTTACTTGCAACAGAAAACGAAATGTTCAAGGTGTATATCAAAGCTTTTCTGCTCTATCCCTTAATATTCCGTTTTGCGTACATCTTACCAAATCTCTGATGTTTGTAGAAGAAGGTGACCGACCTTGAAGCTGAAATAAAGAAGTTGTCAGGACAGCAAAATATCCAACAACGTATCCATCATCATGCGAAAATTAAGGTCTGATCTTTTTAGTGTTTCTTTTTTTTCTTTTGGTAGAAAAAATGGTAAAAAATGTTTGTTAAAGGGGTGTGGTGATTGTATAACAGGAGGAGAACAATTTGTTAAAAGCCGAGATGGATGAAATGAGTCATAAGCTGAGAAGATCAGAAGCAATGGTTACCCGAGTGAAGGAAGAGCTTGCTAGCTTTCGTGCAACCACTGGGAAAAATTTATATAACAACTTGATGAAACGCTAAAGAGCAGAGAGCTTTAGCCACAACAGAAATTAGTGGCCTTGTACACCGGCATTTTAAAGGTACATCGTTTATAACAAACTCTTGCAGAAATGACGATAACAGTGTCACTGAAATCATCGTAGTTTGCGCTTTTGTTCAGAATCAAGAATGATGGTTTTCTTGAAACTAAAACCATATGGAAGGTTATGATAACCTCAATGTATCTCATAAATTACAGGTAGCTGGAAGGCCATCATCCATGGATCAAGATTTTGAGCTGAAAAAGAAAGCCATTGACGAAGGATATTATCAAAATTCAAGATTTCTTGAAATGGTGGGTGGAAGTTAGTTTTTGGCTAGCTGTATGTATGTAGGTTGTTGTAAAAATGGATGTATCATGATGCTTAATCAATATCTGTGAATAATTGGGTAGGAAGGAAGGAAGTCAGATTTTGTATTTAAATAAACGCTTTGGCTCCACTTCTAAAACAAACTAAGTTATTATACATTTGTTGTACTTTCCATTCCATCTATGATTTGCTTTAATTTTGTTTATATTGATATTTAGAATCTGAAAATTTGGATTTTGTGATGGGACCAAAAATACCTAGGTGGATTTAACCCCTTAACAGTCTTGGCCTTGATCTAACTAGAGGTTCTGTAATTGTAAGCATGGAATGATATATGTAATCAGTCAATAAATTCTGCTTTTAAATGCATGCATATGTTATCCACCAAGATGGCTTAATCATTATACAAGTTTTGGAAATTATCATCCCTTTGCATCATTGATAATTTGGAAATTATCATCCCTTTTGGAAATTATCATCCCTTTTGGAAATTATGACCAGACTCTATTTTATGTTTTAAAAATGCAATTGCTTCTGTAAAATTTAAATGTGTTTTTGGTACAGGTGGTACCATCGAGAATGTGAGGTGACAAATGATTAAGTGACAAGGAGGGCCGTCTCTGAGGAGGGCTGTATGGACGTACATTCAGGGCCCAAAAATATTATGGGTCTAAATTATTTACTTAATATACATTAGTAGTATAAAAAAATGATGTATTAAAAAGACCTTAAATTTTTTAGCATATAATTAGATGCAAAAAAAGCTAGTAGCTATTGAAACAAAAATTGGCCTAAACGATATTTAACTAATTACATGGAGGAAAATTAATAAAGATCAATTGGTCACCACCTATCATATGGCATATGCTATTCTTTAAGCTCCTCATCTTTTCTTCAACTCACTCTCTCAAGTCTCAATTACTCCTTCCACATAACTTCTCTTTTTATCAAAATCACACATTGTTATAACAAAAAAACTAGTTAATGGCCCGTGTAATACACGGACGATTTAAACATATTATTTTAGTTTCTAATAAGAATTAACATTTGCATTATAAAGTTCACAAATAATTCACCACAAACCAAATGTAATATCCAATTAACAATATAAATATGACTTAGTTAATTGATAAAAGAAACATTAATGATTTAGTTTAATCATAACCATTTATGAAATTATATATATATAACATTTAAATTACTTTTCTTTCATTTTTTTTATTCAAAGCTTTCTTTGAAACTGAGTAAGTAGAGAATTATTATTTATTAAAATAATTCTAATTAATCAACGATTTAAATGAAAAATCAAAGCTTTCTTTGAAATTGAGTAAGTAGAGAATTAATATTTATTAAAATAATTCTAGTTAATCAACGATTAAAATGGAAAAAAAATTACTCTGACTTTATTATTAAATATTTTTGTCATCTAATAGTTGTTAAAATATCTGGAATTTTTTTGTTAAAAAATTTGGATTTCGTGAATGATTCTAAAACGGGAGGGATTCTGAAATAAATTATATAGTGTTTTTGATTTGTAGGGTTTTAAAAGAAAATTATTATTTATAAATGATCTATAGAATTAGTAAGATTAAAAGGATGAAATCTTTAAATTTCAAGAACATCAACAATAGCGTTTTAAATAAAATAAACTTTTATTATTTATAAATAATCTATAAAAAAAATTTAGATTAAAAATATGAATCTTTAAATTTCAAGAATATCAACGATAGAATTGTAATAAAATGTAAACAACTTAATTTATATCTATTCCTAATATTTACTAATATAAATAAATTAAAAATATATTCAATATTATACTCATTTTAAAGGTATCGTCGAGACGATTATAAGGGTGTAATTTATAAAAAATGAAAACAAAAAACTTAAATGGTTTTAATTCATATACATTATTTACCTTAATATGATAAGAATGTAAAGTGAAAATTGAAAAATAAGGGGTAATAAGTAATTTAATCAAATAATTATAAGGATACAAAATCTAAATTATAAAAGGGAAACTAATAAATTAATGAGAAATTTTAGGTATGTAAATTTTGGAAAAAAAAATGGAAATAGATTATGACATCATCATTTGATAGGATTTGTTTAATTGACCAATGAAATCACTCAATTTCATTTTGATGACATCAGCAAAAACCTTCTTTTAATATATATATATATATAGATATATAGATATAGATGGTTTTAATTCATATACATTATTTACCTTAATATGATAAGAATGTAAAGTGAAAATTGAAAAAAAAGGTAATAAGTAATTTTAATCAAATAATTATAAGGATACAAAATCTAAATTATAAAAGGGAAACTAATAAATTAATGAGAAATTTAGGTATGTAAATTTTGGAAAAAAAAATGGAAATAGATTATGACATCATCATTTGATAGGATTTGTTTAATTGACCAATGAAATCACTCAATTTCATTTTGATGACATCAGCAAAAACCTTCTTTTAATATATATATATATATAGATATATAGATATAGATGGTTTTAATTCATATACATTATTTACCTTAATATGATAAGAATGTAAAGTGAAAATTGAAAAACTAAAGGGTAATAAGTAATTTAATCAAATAATTATAAGGATACAAAATCTAAATTATAAAAGGGAAACTAATAAATTAATGAGAAATTTTAGGTATGTAAATTTTGGAAAAAAAAAAATGGAAATAGATTATGACATCATCATTTGATAGGATTTGTTTAATTGACCAATGAAATCACTCAATTTCATTTTGATGACATCAGCAAAAACCTTCTTTTAATATATATATAGATTCTGATATTTTAAAAGGTTTATCAATCATTTTAAATTTGTAGATGTCTATATTTTAGGACTTCAAAAGTATCGTTGTCTTTTGATATAGTATAAACTTAGTTGCTAATTACCTAATAAGGAATACATAAATTTCAAGTATTTGTGGTTTCCAACTCCAAGCCAATTTTAGTCATCCGAGGGATTTACTAGTGTGCGTAAGCTGTCTCAAACACCAAGGTTAAATAAAAAAAAAATCTTAAATACCCTTTTATTTGTAATAAAGAAGACATGCATTATTAGAATTTATTGTATTCAATTTTCGTATTAATGAAAAATATTTATTGAGTTTCTTTTTCGTACTTAATGGGGGCATTTTATTTTACACACACCTGGGCACAAAAAATCTCATGAATGAACTTGGTGACAAGGTAAATGTAAAGTGAGTTAGAAGATCTTCACAAATGTTATCTCTATCACTTTAGATTAGGGGTGTAAGTGAGCCGAGCTGTTCGTGAGCTGTCGGGATCGACTCGTTAAAAGCTCGATTCGAGCTCGTATTAAACGAGCCCGAGCTTTATTTTAGGCTCGTTTAATAAACGAGCTCGAGCTCGAGCCTTTGTTATTAGGCTCAATTAGGCTTGCGAGCTTAAACGAGCCTCATTAATATATTATATATATCTAATATAAATATAAATAATTAAATATAGTATTTATAATTTATAATATATTTAAAAATTAAAAAAATAATAAACAAAAATGACAACTTTATTAGAAATTAAACAAATTATTTATGAATCATCAAAATTTATACAAACCCATCAGCTCTCTTATGTATATGACTTGGGTGCTTGTTTTTTTTAAAGCTTTCGATGTGGGAACTAGTAAAGAGGGATCCCCCCATCAGTTTCTTTACTCATTTCTTTCTCCTCCCTATCCCACATCGGCTGAGTATACTTTCTTTTACTCATATCCCTCGTTATATATATGAACCCCATTCCATGTCTTTCAATTAGTGATCCAACCTGTTTACCATGGGTTGACCTATTTGGCTTGAGCCTTTTTGGCTTGACCTACTTGGCTTGAGCCTTTTTGGCTTGACCTACTTGGCTTGTGCCTTTTTGGCTTGAGCCCAAGTGATTATGCTAGTTTAAAATTTAATTGAATGTGCATGAGCTGAAGCTTTGGCTTGTTGGTTAAACGAGCTCACGAGCCGAGCTTGAGCCTTTATATAGTTGACGAGCTCGAGCTTGATTTCTAAGGCTTGAAATGAGCCGAGCTCGAGTTTTATATATTTATACGAGCCGAGCTCGAGCTTGGTAAAGCTCGAACCCGGCTCGGCTCGTTTACACCCCTACTTTAGATTACTATAAGGGCATATTCACTATCTATACCTGTCAATCTCGTATAAATATGTAAAACATGAAATCTAGATTATATAAGAACTTCCATTTTATTGCCTTTAAGATAAGATCAAAGTGAGATCAAAATGATCATTAGATTATCTCAATAGTAAATTCATGATACCAAGGCCAATATAGTCAAATTAGTGTATCTGGAAAACGCGATCCAAATGATTTATCTAGTTTTTCTATCATTAGTTGCATATTTTGTAACATCCCAATTTCAAAAACATACTTTAAATAGAAAGCAACCAAGATTCTCATAACAAGCGGAAGCTCGTCCAAAATTTACATTCAAAACAACAAGTTTGAAGATTAAACCCTAAGCCAACTCAAAGCTTAAAAGTAAAAGTTACGGTAATTATAAGAATCTAGTTTGAAAACATAAAAGTGTTCAACATCATGGCAAACATATCCTCCCAAACACCCTGACTGAACTGCTAATCCGGAGCTTCATACGGTAGCCTTCTCTTTCCCCTTGCGGGAAGTACCTGCCACTAAAAGATTAAACACAACGGGGTAAGCATAAAGCTTAGTGAGCACACACAAAACTACTTACTATCATGCTTACACAATCATTTTACATAGCAATCGAAAACATGCAAACTCCAACCTTCCCTACGGTTCAATACCATAAAGAAGGACATATGACACTGGTACCAGGCCTCTCCAAATTCCCTAGGGGTATTGCTACCACCATAGGTACTCTCCAAACGTCCCCGAAGGAACACATAGCACAATTACACATGCAAACATAACCATGCACACATAACATTAAGAGTTAAGTGAGATACTCACCTGATAAGCTGATTAGTAAGCTCCCTTAACTAGCACGACAATCACTTCGTAGCACCTAATCATAACACATACACGTATACATCAAATAATGCCCAAGAAGGGTACTTAACTCTAACCCGACTCCCTACCGTGAAATGACCAAGTTAACCTCGATCAACTTCCACGAAACTCCACATATCATCAAGTTACATAAGCCCCTAGGGGTCCCTAGGCTAAAGAACCCCAAACGAAGCCGTTTCGGAAAACTCGAAAAACGAAACAACAGTATCGGCGGGTCATCCCGCGGGTCGCCACCCGCGGCTTACCCGCGGATTCCTGCAACCGCGACTCCCAAGTCGCGACTAGCGACTGCAGTCGGGATTTCAACCCCGAACTCCCAATTCAACCAAATTTTACCAAACCTAGCATTAAACAACCACTATAGTCGATATCCAACAATTGTAAACGATCAATCGGTCATAAACGTGCCAAATTGATGATCCTTTGATCATCAATCTAACATACGACTCTAAACATCTTTAGACTCCAACAAAACTCCTACTTGATAACAAAATTGACGTAGAATTCTTACCTTAAGCGTAATTAGCGTAATTGCTAACACACCTAATTCAAAACAAGCCTCCAATTTAACTCCTTTGCTCTTCCCTCTCTCCCAATCGCCTCCAATGAATCTTGGACCTAACTTTCCTCGCTTCCTGAATCGTATCACCCCCTTCCATGGCGATACCTTCAGAAGCACTTTATCTCCCACACTAAATTCCAGATCTGACCGTCTCTTGTCTGCATAGCTTTTCTGACGACTTTGGGCTGCCTTCAGCCGTTCACGAATCTGCTGAATGCTCTCCGTCGTCCTCTGAACGATCTCCGTACTCCCCAACTCCCTCTGACCAACCTCTCCCCAACAAATGGGAGTCCTACACCTCCTCCCGTACAACATCTCGTAGGGAGGCATGCCGATACTGGCATGAAAGCTGTTATTATAAGAGAACTCAACCAAGGGAAGATGAGATTCCCAACTGCCTCCGAAATCCAAAACACACGCCCGAAGCATATCTTCGAGAGTCCGTATTGTCCTCTCGCTCTGACCGTCTGTCTGAGGATGGAAGGCCGTACTGAACTGAAGCTTGGTACCCAACTCCTCGTGAAATTTGCTCCAAAAACGTGATGTGAACCGAACATCTCGATCCGAAATCACTGTCACCCGGCACCCCGTGCCTCGCCACTATCTCCCTGACATAGATGTCCGCCAACACCTCTGAAGAAGAGGCCTCCCGTATCGCGATGAAGTGGGCACTCTTCGTCAGTCGGTCAACCACCACCCATATTGCGTCATGCTTCCTAACCGTCCTTGGTAACCCGGTAACCAAGTCCATGGTCACGTGCTCCCATTTCCACTCAGGTATCTCCAAAGGTTGAAGTTTCCCGTGTGGCTTCTGATGCTCTGCCTTAACCCTTAAGCAAGTCAAACATTTCTCCACATACTTAGCCACATCCCTCTTCATGCCTGGCCACCAGTAGTCGGTCCTCAAGTCACGGTACATTTTGGTGGCACCGGGATGAATCGAGAACCTCGACTTATGGGCCTCATCCAAGAGTGTTTGCCTCGCCTCGCACGAGACTGGAACCCACACCCGGCCGTATCGAGTCAACAATCCCCGACTGTCGGCCGCCAACTGATCCACTTGACCCTTTATCCTCTCCCTTTTCTGATTATCTGCCTTGATCGCCTCCACTTGAGATTGACGTATCAACTCTAACAAGGAAGTTGACACGGTCAACCTCATGCACGGTACCCGAAGCAACAAAATGCTCCCCTTCCGACTCAAGGCATCCGCCACCACATTCGCCTTTCCCGGGTGGTAGAGGATCTCACAATCGTAGTCCTTTACCACCTCTAGCCACCTCCGTTGCCTCATGTTGAGGTTCTGCTGATCCATAAAATAGCGGAGACTCTTGTGATCCGTATAAATGGTACAGCGAACCCCATACAAGTAGTGTCGCCATAGCTTGAGTGCGAACACCACCGCAGCCAGCTCCAAATCATGGGTTGGGTAGTTCACCTCATGCGTCTATAACTGACGAGACGCATAGGCAATTACCCGCCCCCTCTGCATAAGGACGCAGCCTAACCCGTGATATGAGGCATCACAGTAGACTGTCAGGTCCTCTACTCCCTCCGGTAAGGTCAAAACCGGAGCCTCGCACAACTTCCTCCTCAACATATCGAAAGCTGCCTCTTGCTCCTCACCCCAAACGAAACGCTCACTCTTCCTCGTCAGTCTAGTCAACGGAACAGCTATCTTGGAGAAGTCCTGGATAAACCGACGGTAATAACCGGCCAATCCAAGGAAACTTCTAACCTCCGTGGGAGTCTTCGGGGTCTCCCACTTCATCACCGCCTCCACTTTCGCTGGATCCACCTTTATGCCTTCCCGGTTTACAAGATGCCCCAGAAATTGGACTTCTTGTAACCAGAAGTCACACTTGGAGAATTTCGCGTATAACTTCTCTTTACGCAAAACTTCCAACACTTCTCGCAAATGCTCCACATGCTCCTCCTTCGATTTGGAGTAGATCAGTATATCATCTATGAAAACGATCACCGACCTATCCAACATCGGTCTGCAAACTCTGTTCATCAGATCCATGAACGCCGCCGGTGCGTTCGTCAAGCCGAAGGGCATCACGATGAACTCGAAATGCCCATACCTGGTCCGGAAAGCTGTCTTGTGCACATCCTCCTCTCGAACTTTCAGCTGGTGGTACCCCGAACGAAGATCTATCTTCGAGAACCAAGCGGCTCCCTGAAGCTGATCAAAAAGATCATCGATCCTCGGAAGTGGGTATCTGTTCTTCACCGTGAGCTTGTTGAGCTCTCGGTAGTCGATACACATCCGCATCGACCCGTCCTTCTTCTTGACAAACAGGATAGGGGCTCCCCAAGGTGAGGTGCTCGGGCGGATGAACCCTTTATCCAATAGCTCCTCCAACTGCTTCGATAGCTCTTGCATTTCCGGTGGTGCTAACCGATACGAGCCTTCGCTATCGGTGCCGCCCCCGGAACAAGGTCTATCCGGAACTCTACCTGCCTCTCGGGTGGAACTCCAGGCAAGTCATCCGGGAATACATCCGGATACTTGCTAACTACGGGTACATCTGCAACTGTCTTCCTCTTTGCCTCCTAGCGACTATTGACGACATATGCCAAGAAACTATGTCCTCCGTGAAGAACATGCTTCCTAGCCTTAGCTAGTGTGCACAACTTTGGCATCCTCTTCCGTCTTTCACTCAGGATAGTTAATTCTCCCCCACTTGGGTTCCGAATCACTACCCGCTCGTTCTCGCAATCGATGTGACCTCCATTTCGACTCAACCAATCTACCCCCACTACTACATTGATCTCCCTCATAGGAATCGGGATGAGATCAATTCTAAACTTGACTCCAAAAATCTCTATTATACTGTTTCTATACACATGCTTACATAACCGATACTTCTCAGCTGCTATCTCTACTTCTAGCGACTGTCTAATCTACCCTTTACATGCATGAAATTCTTACAAAAAGCATCGGACACAAACGACTTGCTAGCACCCGAATCAAACAATACAAGAGCAGGTACAGAGTTGACAGGGAGAGTACCTGTCACCACGTCCGGCTCTTCCTTGGCCTCCTCGGCCGTCAGCTGAAATACCCTAGCTCGGGTCCTCGGTGCCTCTGTCTTCCTACTCGTGCTCTCGGTCTTCACTGGCGCTACCCCCGACATCTGAGTTGCCCCATCAGACTGAGGGCACTCATTAGCTACATGACCCGGTCGGAAGCACTTGAAGCAGAGCCTCATAGTCACCTTGCAGTCCTTGCTGAAATGGCCCGGTTGCCCGCATTTGAAGCAGGTTCCCGACCCCATCCGACACTCTCCCAAGTGATGACGTCCACACTTAGGGCAGTTCGGAAACTCCTTCTTTACCACTACCCTCGGCTCTGTCGGTTTGAACTTCTTTGTCGGCTGAGTCTGTGTCTGAGTCGTCTATGCCTTCTTCCTCTTGCTCTGCCTCTCGAGCTCTAGCTCCCGAATCCTAGCCACCTCGTGCATGCGATGGAAGGTCTTGCAATCTGACATCACCACAAATTCCCGAATCTCGGGTCTCAGAACCTCCACATAACGAGACATCTTCATCCGCTCACTTGCCACGTATTCAGGGCAAAAGAGCGAACGCTCCAGAAATAAATCGGTGATTTCATTCACCGTCTCCGTCGTCTGCTTCATATTCAAGAATTCCCCAGTCAGCCGCTCTACCTCCACCTGAGGTACGTACTGCTCATTGAACAATTCCTTGAACTGTTCCCAAGTCATCACAGCAATCTGCTCCAGAGTCCGCGTCCGGTTGATCAAGTTCCACCAATCTTTCGCCGCCTTTCTCAACAGGTTCGAAGCATAACGAACCTTCATCTCCTCTGAACATGAACTGGTGAGGAAAGCTCCCTCCACCTCAGATATCCAGCGAGAGCTGGCCACCGGATCCTTCTGCCCGTTGAACTGTGGTGGCTGACAGGCCGAGAAGTCCTTGTACGTTGTGACCCTCGACTGTCCTCCACCAGACCCTCCCGAGCCACCAGGCCTCGCGGCCACGGCTGCCTCCACGACCGCCTCCACCTGGCTACGCATCTCGTTCTTCAGCTCCTCCTTCATTTGGGCAAAGTAGCCCGGTAACATATCATGCAGTGCTTCCCCCACTTCTGCTGCTATCATCTCCCTCATATTAGAGGTTTCCTCTTCCTCCTCAGTGACTACCTTCTTGCCCTTCTTCACTGGTCTCCCCATACTGATTCATAAAACACATAACTTTTAATAACTACAAAACTCTCCCTCCCATGCCACTCTAGCTCGAGCCAATGGCTCTAACTTCATAGCTCTCCTTTCCACATGCTCCTTAGGGTCTACTAGACACTCGGTGAACACACACGTGGGTCCTATCATGCCGCTACCCCTTCCCAAACAACATCGTTGGTTCATAGAACTCTTGTAACTATGTCAATTCCCAACATGTACAGTGTATTTGCAATGATATGGGCCCTTATATCATTGTAATTACACCCTACATGTCTAGCCTCAACACCATTACTTAAGTCCTAGTTCCCTACTTAGTTGTCATGCACATTAACCAAACATTGAACTTTCACAGCATAGCCATCAGGTAATCACATAACAATATTATGTTTCTACTCTTAACCACATATCTCTAAGCCTAGGAAGGCTTACATGCATACATACAGTCACATCAATTATCATACAGTTCATGCTCAAGAATTAACTGCGTGCACTAGTAGTTCACATATCTAGTGTTCATATCTTACACATGCTATACATTCATATCATAACATAACAACATGCTCAATAAAAGAGGTTAGTGCGCTCACCCCCGTTCTGATGCTCCGGTCTGCAGTTCAGTCTTACTATCCATCTCCCATAAAACATTTCGTTGGTTACTTTTATTTACAAAAACATGAGCTTTTGGTTTAAGTCCATGTATCCACCACTCGTGAATACTTGAATCCCTTAAACCTAGGCTCTGATACCAACTTGTAACATCCCAATTTCAAAAACATACTTTAAATAGAAAGCAACCAAGATTCTCATAACAAGCGGAAGCTCGTCCAAATTTACATTCAAAACAACAAGTTTGAAGATTAAACCATAAGCCAACTCAAAGCTTAAAAGTAAAAGTTACGGTAATTATAAGAATCTAGTTTGAAAACATAAAAGTGTTCAACATCATGGCAAACATATCCTCCCAAACACCCTGACTGAACTGCTAATCCGGAGCTTCATACGGTAGCCTTCTCTTTCCCCTTGCGGGAAGTACCTGCCACTAAAAGATTAAACACAACGGGGTAAGCATAAAGCTTAGTGAGCACACACAAAACTACTTACTATCATGCTTACACAATCATTTTACATAGCAATCGAAAACATGCAAACTCCAACCTTCCCTACGGTTCAATACCATAAAGAAGGACATATGACACTGGTACCAGGCCTCTCCAAATTCCCTAGGGGTATTGCTACCACCATAGGTACTCTCCAAACGTCCCCGAAGGAACACATAGCACAATTACACATGCAAACATAACCATGCACACATAACATTAAGAGTTAAGTGAGATACTCACCTGATAAGCTGATTAGTAAGCTCCCTTAACTAGCACGACAATCACTTCGTAGCACCTAATCATAACACATACACGTATACATCAAATAATGCCCAAGAAGGGTACTTAACTCTAACCCGACTCCCTACCGTGAAATGACCAAGTTAACCTCGATCAACTTCCACGAAACTCCACATATCATCAAGTTACATAAGCCCCTAGGGTCCCTAGGCTAAAGAACCCCAAACGAAGCCGTTTCGGAAAACTCGAAAAACGAAACAACAGTATCGGCGGGTCATCCCGCGGGTCGCCACCCGCGGCTTACCCGCGGATTCCTGCAACCGCGACTCCCAAGTCGCGACTAGCGACTGCAGTCGGGATTTCAACCCCGAACTCCCAATTCAACCAAATTTTACCAAACCTAGCATTAAACAACCACTATAGTCGATATCCAACAATTGTAAACGATCAATCGGTCATAAACGTGCCAAATTGATGATCCTTTGATCATCAATCTAACATACGACTCTAAACATCTTTAGACTCCAACAAAACTCCTACTTGATAACAAAATTGACGTAGAATTCTTACCTTAAGCGTAATTAGCGTAATTGCTAACACACCTAATTCAAAACAAGCCTCCAATTTAACTCCTTTGCTCTTCCCTCTCTCCCAATCGCCTCCTCTCTCTCTGAACGATCTCTGAAACTGTCAAAAGGAAGATCTAGGTTTTCTCTTTACTATATACTCCATCCCTTCCCTCGTACTTTCAACTATTACACTTCAGCCCTCCAACTCCTACAACATGACAATTAAATCACAAAAATTCTTAAAAACAGCTTATAAGGGAAAAGTGAAAACGAGTGTTACATATTTCTAGTTGTAATGTTATGTTGTTTTAACAAAAAATAAAGTCCAAATAGTTTGGTGCTAGTTTCATATTCTTAATTTTATTTTTTACTTATTCAATAGAGATCTTGAAGAACTCTGTTTATTTGGTGAAAGAGATGTCCTTTGTTTTTATTTCGATTCAATTTCTTCTTGAAGACAATATACAGATGGTGTATGTATGTTAAAAAAACGAGTTTGTTACATGGGACATAATCATAAGACCATCCACAATGATCACGACTATTGCCAATAGTACCAGTCGCCACATCAGCGCCACATCAGCTGTTCACTATCTTACTAAAACCTTACCAATCCGTACCAATTCAACCACACTCATACCAATCTAAATAATTAATAAAAAAAGAAAAAAAGGAAAAGAAGAGAGAGATAGAGAGAAAGGAGAGAGAGGGTAGGGTAGTCTAACAAGTCGGCATGGCCTTGCCGATTTCTTCCCTTGCCAAAGGACCTCGGCGGTGTTGACGGCCTTGCCGATCGGCAAAAGGGTCTTGCCGATGTCCTTGACACTCCCATTGTGGATGGTCTTATCAATAGTCTCTAGATGTTGCCAATACACAACATCATGAACCATTCAGATCAGTTTACTAACGAGGCCGTTGACTAGTTCTTGATCTATATAACTCTTTTAAAAATTGGACTGAACAATTATTATTGAAATAATAGATTCGTAAGGCTGGACCGTTAAAATTAATGGATGGTCATGAGATGAAAAAGATGACCTCAATAGGTTTTTCCACTTGAAAACCCTTTGACTGAAATCCATAAGTACCAACGGCCTCACCGATGCATATACTAATATCTACCTTAAAATATCAAGAATTCATAAAACTATTTCTTTTACAGGGTCGTGTTTGCAATTGCTTATTTAAAACAACTTTTTTTATTTTCCAAAATTGCTTATCTGGGTTTTCAAAAAATCAAACCATTTAAACTTCTTAAAAACTCCTTATCTGCGTTTTAAGAAAACCATAAACCTTATTATCCAAACACCCAAAATAACTTATCTGTGATAAAAAGATAAGGGTTTAAATAAGCAATCCCAAACACTGAATTATGCTATGTTATGAGTTTTTGTATTTTGAATTATTCTACGTTACCAAAATTTAACGAAAATGAAAGCTTCTACAAATACGGATACACCTTATAGAGGTCCCTCGCTGACGCCTTAATTTTTCTTTTTTAAATCTTTTTATGATATGCTATCTTCCTATGTACCGACTAAACCAATGACTATTCAGAAAGAAGTGGAACGAGAAAGCGTACTTTTCATTACGGGAGGAATCGGGACTGCCCAATACCCAATTTGGTCCCGAGGTAAGGAATAACCAGTTACACCAAAAGATGCAGTCAATACACCCCTCACGGTGTGCCTGACTGGCAGTCTGCCGTCAGTTTCATTTGGCTCTAGACTACGATTCGGTAGAGAACGATTTGGCACGTCTTCGATTTCCTAGTATGAAAGTAAAGTTGTTAGGCTTGGTTTTCTTTGAGTTCAAGATATTCGACATGATAATTAAATAAACCAAGATTTTACTATGACTATAATTTTAGAGAGACGCAAAAATAACTTGTTCAGGAAATTTTTGCATTTTGAATTATTCTACGTTATGAATTTATGTAAATTAATTTAAAATGTAAACTATCTTTATATTTGTTATCGTAAATAATCACCTATGATTCAAACCATCGGTTTTTCAAATCTATATATAATAAAAGAGTAACTGGTCTGCCACGTGTCGCGCTCTGGTTAACTGGTCTACCACGTGTCGCGCTCTGGTGAGCCGGTTTCTGATAAAAGTTATAGATAAATATGGAAACAATTATATTTGTATTTAAACAAATAATTAAAATAAATAAAATTATCAAATAAGTATTTTTATTACAGTAGTTATTAGAATCCATCTAAAAGATAAATACCACTTTCAATCTCTATTTTTTATCATAGTAGTTATTAGAATCCATTTAAAAGATAAATACCACTTTCAATGGTGAGCCGGTTTCTGATAAAAGTTATAGATAAATATGAAAACAATTATATTTGTATTTAAACAAATAATTAAAATAAATAAAATTATCAAATAAGTATTTTTTATTATAGTAGTTATTAAAATCCATCTAAAAGATAAATACCACTTTCAATCTCTATTTTTTATCAAAATAGTTATTAGAGTCCATCTAAAAGATAAATACCACTTTCAATCTCTCAATGTCAATCAATTGCTGCAACTCTCTTAATTAAGCCACTACCAATTACACATACACACACAAAGGTAATCAATCAAACGCTCTTTAATTTTTATTTTTTCCTACACATGATGATATGATTATGATGATTCTATTCATGTTTATAGTCCAAGTTGGAGTTGGAAATACGCCGTGGACTTGGATCAACATTATGCACCGTATGTAAACATGTTTTAATGTTTACATTGGAAGTTTTTATTGTTTTTAGATATCATGACAAATTGTTATGAGATTTTTAAAAAAATATTTTGTAATAAGAGCATCCACAATGTGGTTTTTTAGAGGTTTTTAAAAGCTTTTTGAGAGGTTAAGAGCATCCACAATGTGGTTTTTAGAGGTTTTTAAAATCTTTTTGAGAGGTTTTTCAAAAACTTATGATCATCGTATTCATGTTTATAGCAAATTATTTTTATCAAATTGTTCAAAGCTGATCTTCTAATGTAGTGAATCGTTGAATCGTATTTGTGTACTTTGATTTATTATGTATATATATGCTTTGTGTGGATTTGAGCATCATTATTACGGATGATGGAAAAAAATGGATGAATTTAGGGGTTTACTTTTGTGATGATGATTTTTGTTACTGATTTAAGTTGTTGATTTAAATACTAAGCAAATTCTACACACCGCGTATAAACCTTACATTTTCTTTTTTAATTTTTCAAGTTCCTCCATTGCTCTTTTTGCAAATGTCTTAGGTAAGTTCGTCAACCCCTTTTTCGAAAAACATTCGTGCATAAAATTTATTTTATTATTTGTTTTTGCAATTATTTGAAGAATGGTAAGAAAGTTTGTGTGATCATTTTCTTATGATGAAGTAAATCATATGGTTTGATTTTCTCATGATTATGGCTTTTTGCTTTATACTTTTTTTTAGTTTTTTGATCTACATCAGTAGAAGCATGTATGGCTTGATTTATTTTGAAAATAAAATTATTTTGATAAAATTATTTTTACTAATAAATGATATGGTTTAATAATTTATATTTCTATTCATATAACTAATTGATAAACGTCATCAAATAGAAAATAAATATTTTATTTTAAATATAATCAAGATAATCATTGAGTTTTAATATAATAGTTAATTAATATTTTTTATAACAAATTACGGTTAAACGTATCCATTATTGTATTTCAATCCAAGTACACTTTTGTATGTATACCTTTCTCTTTATATGTGAAAGTATATTAAAATCATTTTAAAGTCAAATATATTTTATAGTTTGATCTATAAAATGTCTTTGTTATATTTTCGTTGTTGATAATTTGATATCAATTGAATTAAATTAAAAATAAATAAAGTTTGTAGTTTCTTTTAATATAATTAATGTATTTGATAGAAAATAATATTGATGTTAAAAGATCAATAGCACATCAATTCATATTTGTAATATAAGGTTTTTGGCATGATTTTTAATTTTTTGAAATTATTTCATGTATTACACGGGATCAAAACTAGTATGATATATAAATAATCAAACTAGTATGATATATAAATAATCAGGTTAATTGATTTGGAACAGGAACCAATAAAATATTAACCCTAAAATAATATTTTTTTCAATAATTGTTGTTATTCTTTTTACATGTATCTGTTACTTTTTCTTTAAATCTAAAGATTATCTGTTAAAAACTGATTAATGATCCCCAATTGTTTTAGCCGAGAAGATCAATTTACAAAAGAAGTAACGTTGTATTCATGGAACCAACCAAAATTGCAACAACATTCAAAGATATATATATGTACATAGAATAGAAAGGTAAAAATTCAGCATAAACAAATGGGTTAAAACTAATGAGTTTCATGATCAGGAATAGCCGAAAACCAAGCAGGGAGCCTTCCTTTTGAGCGAAGCAATCTCGTGAAATCGGAGTCCGGCATCTTCGCTTTCTCTTCTTCCTCCATCTCTTCACGGCTCTTCGGTACTCCTCCATCCGCACACGATGCTCTTTCACTTCCAATTACAGTTGCTGCTCTATTCTCCGACTTTGATGAATTATGATCATTATTATTCAAGTTTGACCCTTCCGATTGTTTTTTTGCTTTGTGAATTTCGGAGATTCCGTGTAAGCATCCGATCAAAGATTTCACACCTCCAGATTCCAGTATCACTCTCTCCACCACTTCCTTTGGCTCTTCTTTCTGTTTGTTCATAACAATTCAAGGATATATATGAATATGATTAGTTAGTACTAAAATTTTTAATTAATGAAAATTTATATGTAGATAATCAATCTTATTCTTACCTCGAGATCTTTAAGCTCGAAATAGGCTCTCCAGCAGCTGTATGATGGATCTCCTTCCAACGTTGAACAGTAATCTGATCACCAAACCTTAATTAGTAGCTGATCTATTGGATTCACTAGTTTTTAGCTTAAGCTCTGTTTTGAGAAACTAGCCGATAAACTAGCTATTGAATAACATAAATTATGTTCGGTAAAAACTAGCTTATAAGGCCGTAAAATAATAAAAAATGACATGTCAGAATATGATAGTTTATATTAACAAGGGTATAATTGAAAACATGTTACAGAAAGCTCTGCAGCACAACTCCAACTGGCATTTCAATAAGCTAACTTATGGTTCATTCAAAATTATAGCGACATAAGCCGCTTATGATCCATCCAAACATTTACCAACCTGTACTATAATTAAATGCTACTCCAACTAGTGTTTCAAAAGCAAAGGGACGGAGTACCTGAGAGATCGTTTTCGGATTTCTGGATCAACGGAGGATCCTTAACGAGCCTATCAAGCTTGCTTCGGCTAAACGGTTCGAGTTTTGGTATATATGCATTATTTCTCGATGAACAACAGATGGTTGTGGACGGAGCTAACGGCGGACGGTGAACAGCCGGAGATCGAGAAGGCACTGATCTTATCATCATAGTGGGAAATGCAAATTTTGTGATAGATTGATTAATTTTGAGTATTTTCTGTTAGATGGAGTGATGTTATTAATATAAGCCGAATATGTTTGGATAAGGATGAGATATTTTTTTAATTACTTCTTTCAGTTTGCGTTCTAGTAACAGGTGGTCATGTTTTCATGGTGAAAGCTGCGATCTCAGCCGTTGGATGGTGATAACTGATGGTTTTCATTTCCAATGGGCGTATGTGGCACTGGGATATTTTATTGGGCATGGTCCCACCGGCCTTTTTGTATACTTTTCTCTCTTGACTTTTCTTCAAGGATATTGTATGGGAAAAATATCTTTGTTATTTGTTATGTTGATTTATTTTTTTATTTATAAATTCGTTTGAAATGAAAACCAAATTAGAATATTGAATATCTTAGAATTATGGGAATCAATCATTTTTTATCAATGACATAAATTAGTTTTCTACTTGAAAATACATACATAAGGATAGGGAGTTGCCATTTATACCATTTTGTTAAAGGTGTTAAACTGTTAATGCATTGAGAATATAAAAAGTATACTTTAATATTGACGTATGTGTGAGAAGCAATTCATTTTTTATGATGTATTTAGTCCCCTCTAAATTTAAATAATGAAACCATGGTCATTTTACATTATGTTCTTGAATTTTATAAAGAAAGGAAAAAAATTGCTACTTTTCTAACTTTTTTTTTTTAATATCCTTTCCTACCCCTATTGAAGAAAATTCATCTTATTTTTCTTTCCATAATTTTCTCTTCTTAAATAATCTCAAGAGCATTATACCTTTTTCCTTTTCATTCTTAAAAGAACTCGAAAACACTTTATTTTTGCCCTAATACCTTCCTTCCTTATCTTCCTGAAAAGAAGAGAAAAAAACACAAGATTGTCAAACGTCATCATATTGGCGGGGTGGTGTCCCCTTGTGAGATTACCCCAAAATAAAACATTGTATAAGAAGAGCTACACGGACGGTTCTGATTTTGATAAATTCAGGCTAATAGTTGAATGAAACAATCATAAATAAGAATCAATACGTATGTAATGTAATGGTGTTAGAAAGAGTGGATAGTATCTTGTGAATTCACATCAATACAAATTCTAACTAACCTTTTTTTGTACAATTAAGAACGATATCAAAGAAAGAAGCTAACTAGACCAAAGAATCCGAGGGAGTCCCACACAAAGTAGGACCCCGAAAGAATAGGATGTATACAGACCTTACCTCATCTCCAAACGAGCAGAGATATTGTTTGAAAACGTTACCCTACTATATACCAATAAAGAAATTTGCCAACCTAAACTTGAAAACTTTGCGATCTAAGTAGACGAATATATCTACATAGGCTCAGATCTACTCTTCTCATGAGCATTTGTTATGACATCCTGAAGCTCTGGGAAAACCGTTATAAGTGCAAGTTCAAGTAAACCATAACCAAGTTGCTTCAAACACACAGCAGACTGCAAATTTTAGAAAAATCAAAAGTCAGCAAGTACTCTTTATGATTAAGCCACCACCTCATTATGTTACAAATGAATCAACCCTAATAACAACTATTTCACAACACTTTGATTAAATAACCATCTGATGGTGGTAGTGTTTTTATTTTGCAAGATCCATCCATCATCACTAGAGATGGTTTAGAAAGGAAAAGTTCTCGTGTTTACCTGGAGAAAATAATATACGTCTTTTGCACATCGTTTGTATTGCTTATTTCCTATCAAGCTCACCAATGTTGTTGGTGCTCCCTCTGAGAAAGAAAAATCATTTGTGTTTGCTGATTAATAAAGATCACAAGATAGTTGGTACTACTAGGGGTAGGTTCAAATGAAAACTGTAAATAATTTGAGAACATGAGAACCGCCTACTCATGATGTATACTGCAAAAAATATTCATAATGAAAATGCAAAAATATAATCTTGCATAGGCTCAGAATAGCTATTCTGTGAATGCAATAGATTCAGAAATAAGGGTAAAAACTTCATTTAATGGAAACTCTAGTAGCTAGACACTAGTAACTGATAAAAGGGAGGATAACAGTAAATACTCACTGAGTATCATCTTCCTGATTTCGCTAGCTCTACGAACAGCCTCAAGTTGTTCCTCGAAAGATGCTTGCTTATTACCCTTACTGCTAGATGCAGTCCGAGAAGATCCTTCGTTTGGTTGAGAAGAATCCACTGGACCTTTATTTACTTTCAGAAAAAATACACCTTCAGGCCACAGGATCTAACAAAAACCCATCATTAGAACAAACATGAATCTATTCTTTGCCTTATATATACAAAAGTTCTCTAAGATAATTAATATTTTAGTATTTCACATTGAAACTGTAGCCTTTCAAATACATCAATGGTATTTGGACATTATCCATCAAAACTTATTACCAGTATAGAGTAAATGAGCTATTAAGTAACTTTACCTCTTGGATCCATCGAATCCCTTGAGCAACAATTTCCTCTCTTCTGAGCCAATGAATTTGCCTTAAGAGCCAGTCATCAATAGCATCTTCCATTATTAGCTGCAAAATTTGCTTTGATATCCAAAACGCTTGTCGTCTGCATAAAACAAATACAATTATCAGAGGTTTTGGAGCTTAACATTTAGAATGCTATTACAACTAAATGCCTCCCAAATGAATGCACAAAATACTTCCTGTGTTGTTCTGTGGATGATTAACTATTTTGAATTTAATGAGATTATGGACTCTCACTTTTGGGTGTCGTGAGCAAGAGTTAATTCGATTGCATTTTAGATTAATGATGATGCTTGTGTTAATCATCCTCATGACTGTACATCTTCCAAGAGTTTGTATGTACTTCAAATTTGTTGAAACTTCGTTTTTCCCAAATTAAAAGAAAAGAAAAAGAAAATAACCATTAGATTTCAGATTGCCTATCATCATAGATAGCAGTGAACAAAGCAGGATGATGAGGAAAGACGTATGCAAAAAATAGCTAACCTTAACCAGCCTCTTTTGTTTAGTTGAAATATCCTGTCTACCAAATTTAGCAACGGAACACTTACATTAGTCGGGGTCCACTGCAAAAAGAAAAAAAAAAAGACAAACAATAGCTTCAGATAGAAACGACACAAGAGCTTTGAAGGATCATAAAATTAATTATATTATCACTTTATATTAGGCATCAGTTGTCTATGAACCTAAACCAACCACCATAGTCTTCCATCTAACAATTTATCTGTGATAGGCACAACTCCCAACTCCGCCTAGAAATGTTTGACATCATGTCGCAATACTTCCCGTACAATATGGCTGGTCTTAAGGCTACCCTATAGAATTTACTCTTCTCGTTTGGTGGGGACTTTTTATCAGTTATCACACAACACCCCTATGGCAGCTTTCCACTTTAACCAGCCTTTAGGCGATGCATTACTTCATCCTCAACCTCTCTACATGTCTGGATCATGAAGCCTAGATACTTGAAAGCGTTCTTTTATCCCCTCATCAATGTGTTCCCCATCAAAATTGCACCACATATATATTCTGTCTTAGAGCGTCTATTACGTAAGACTTGTGTTTCCAAAGTCGTCCTACAGCACTCCAACCTCTCGTTGACCACTATCTTCGTTACTACCAGTATAATGTCTTCTATGAATAAAATACACCATGGACGGTCCTCTTTGGATATCTCATCCAAATTCCAAAATCACAACAAATAGTAATGGGCTTAGTGCCAACCCCTGGTGTAGCCTAATGGCAAAATAAGTCCGGTCCAACCGGTTAAGGATGGTTAACTGAGCCCGGGAACGAAATCAAGCCCGGTTTTTGAAAGCCCGCCAGGTCCGCCCCGGTTACAGATTCGAACAAAAAACAATGCCCGGTTAAGCCCGAGACCGGTTAAGGCAAGGCCCGAGACCAGGCTCTGCTAAGCCCGGCCCGGTGGCAAAACCGTAATTAAATGCAGGTTTTATGGATTTCATTAAATTATCATCTAATACAAAAAAAAAATCCACATAATTATGAGAATTTCAAAAACCAAATTACTCCATATGAAAGTTTCTAATGCAACGAGACTTTGCTGTGTTCATGTCTACAAAAATTGGAATTAGAAGAGAAATGAAAAACAATATAAAAGATGTTAACATTATATATAAGAAATGAGAAGAATATGTTTTTGAAAAGGGTAGAAAAGGTAATAAATTTTGCCAGCTAAGGCTTTGCATGAATAAATAGGATTTGGTAGTTTTGTGACACATAGTTATATGTTAAAAAAACCATAATAAAAAACATCGGTCCTAGGAAAGCCCGGTATAGGCCCGGTTACCCATAACCGGTTAAATGGTCAAGAGACTGGTTATGGTGTTTTCCCCCTAAAAGCCCGGGCCCGGTTAAAGAAAGCACGGGCCCAAAAACAGTGTTGAGGCCCGGTCCTTGGGAGGCCCGGTTAAGGCCATACGTTCCCGGTAGTTGGCCATCTCTACCGGGAAATACTCTGTCGCACCCACCGGTGTCTTGAAACAAGTCCATGTCCGAAAAGAGTACAACCTACTCTTGGGATGACTTCAGGAACAGTACAACGTACTGGTGTATGTTTGGTTGCATGTCACGAGGTGATGTAATTGGCCTCACGTAACAAGCACATTACCTCCCAGTGAGAGGGACTAAATGAAAAGAGTTTCAAATAGGACCTTAAGAGAAAAAAATAATCCAACAAATGCATGGAAGAGATGTGAAAGAAAGCTCTAGATAGATGGAAGACAACAAGAAGAAATCAAGTGAATAAAAAAACTAAAATACATCTCTTGGTCTGCCTACAATGATGATGTGAGTGGAATAGAGTTTTTGGTTATGATGACAGGCAGACAAAGAGATGTTGTGAGGTCAATATGTAAGCATCCATCTATAAAAGCTTGTGAATAAATAGATGTTGGACTCCTACGTACCCTGGTCTTCATGATGCAAAAGTTCAAATTTTCAAACAGACTAGGCAAGTTCCAGATGAGCTGTGGAACATAATTGAGGGGCTAAAACAGGTAATTAAGAAGTTGAAGGAAGTTTGCGATGTACCTCTGCTGGCACACCAAATGGATCTTCCTTTAGACTAGGAGTTGAAGGAAAATTTGCAGCCAGGCTGAGTATTTCAGCTCGCATCTCTGAATTATTTTTCTTGTCGAATTCCAACCTTTTCAGTTCCTCAATTTTGAGGACCCTGGGTGTGAATACTTTAGAGTTCAGTTCATCAAGTTTGTGGACCCTGGGTGTGAATACTTTAGGGTTCATTTCATCAATTTTGTGGACCCTGGGTGTGAATACTTTAGAGTTCAGCTCATTGTCCAAATTCTTTCCATTAACTGGTGTAATAGGCTCTATTTCCTCTCGTTGAGGTGTCACATCTTTGTCACCTTCCTCATTATCAGAAATATTGTTAATCATGTCCTTTGACCCTAAATCATACGGTTCATCAGCCTTCCATAACACGGTTCTATTAGCAGCTGAAGCAGAAGGGGACAAAGGCCCAACAACTTTCCGCATTAGACCATCTGAAACTCCTTTAAACTGACGTACAATATCATCCACAGCATCGTCCACATTGACTGTTAACTCAAAAAAAAAAAAACAATCATATTGCTAATATTATCTGATAAAACTTTAGGAATAGTAGTGACACTTAATCAGATACGTAGTATTTAATTACATTTGCTGGGTTTCTTTATCCCAGCCAGTGGCTCAATATGTATAATATGTATGTATATTACTGTTTCTCCTCTATTTTTGATCTTTTGGTTTTATGCTGATACATGAAAGTTCTTTCATATCTTGGTAATACAACAAATGAAGCCAATTAAGTACTAATACTTGAGATCCAACAAACTTACAAACGCAGAATCCAATTATAACATACCTGCTAAGGTTCTCACCATCGATGATGACCTTCCAAAATTGTAACTCTGCAGTAGAAATATCTTTTAAGATAATAATCTTCAATAGTAGAAGTAAATTCATGCACAAACACATAAAAATAAATGCAGACCTTTGAATTAATGCTCAAGAAGTCCCATACTTCATGTTGCTCGGCGACATTAGCTATAGACAGAAGATCCTGAAAAGGAGAACCTTTTCCAATTATAAATTTTAAGATTAAAATTTGGGAACTCATAACAGAAGTTGGACAAATGTAGGACCATACTTGAAGATATTTATCAAGCTGTATACACCTTTGATGAACAAATGCATCCTCTGTGCTAGATGAGAGTATCCTTTTAGGTGGCAAATGTAATGTATAATTGGGAATGTCCTTAAGATGGCGATGTAATCTCTCAAAATTCCTGTATCTGCTGACAAAAAAAAAACAATTAACCAATTTCTCCAGCAACCATTGAAGAATGTGCCAGAATAAGCTAGCAAATTCAAAAGTTACTTAAAGAGCTCAGGAAAAAGACCTTCTTTTCACAAACCAAGTCTTGTTACTAGCATCCGTCACAGCAATCGTATAGACTGCAAACGATTTTGAATCAAGATTCTCAAAGTATGCTCCTAGAACCTGTACAATGTACATAGCATTGAAAAAGCTTGTGTAGCATGGAAGATCATGTGAAAAATAAGATTCAAGGTCAGCAACATATGGGCCCATGGATATATGTTACAGTGCAGCTTAAAAACAGAATTAGAAACCTCTGATGGGTTGCAAACATGAAATCTATCACATGTCAAAGAAGTTTTTGAATTGATTTTGAAGATCTTACAAGAGAAAAAAGAGAATAGTCTTACGCGACACTTAAGCTTAGGAACATATCCTTCAGCGCGTGATCCTTTATCAGAAGCAGTGTTACCATTAAGTGCATCACCATCTCTCCCAGGATTCGCATAGAACTCAGTGATGATGGTTCCACCAATTTGGATTGCAGATTTAGCTTCAGGCTGGGATTGAATGTTCAAATCAGATATGCTATTTGAGCTTTGATCTAAATCACACAAAACATCAGCATCAAGATTTAAGTCTTTTTGTTGATCATCCGCATTAGACTCTGGGGTAGAAATATCGGGTTTATGGGGTGTCTGGGGTGATATTTCCTTCCCTAGATCTTTTCTGTTGATACCACTGTTTATTCCTGAACCATTTATGATAAGAGGTTGATTTCCTGGAGCAACATTCTTCTGGGCTTTCTTCTTATAGTTTCTTCCTCTGGTCCACATATTTTCAAGATTTTCTGGCTGGAGAACTTCTGTCCTTCTCTGCGTAGCTGCCTCAAGAACCCGAGCCCAATCAGACGTCCGTCCTTGCAATGGTTCATCTTGAACTTGGCCGCTAACGATTGTACCAGATGCATTTAGAAGTGGTTCTTTTTGGTTGTTAGGTGTAGACAATGTTTGACCACTGGTTTGACCAGAAGAAGAGCCACTTTTCATGGAAGAAGATTCTAGAGGTTTTACGATGTTTGTAGCAGCAGATTCATTCTGGGTATGACTGACGACATTGTTAGACTGATCATTACCTGCCTGTTTCCCTCCCTTGTTATTGTTTGCTAAGAGAACAACCTCAAGCAACTCATTGATATGCCTGTGAAAGACGTTATGGGTGTTTAAACTTCCCAATGAGATGGCATATTTACAAACATACACGAAATGGCAAAACATATCTCATGCCGCAATTGTAGCATAATACATAAGGAGAGAGAACCATATCAAAAAGATCCTTTCGGAATATTCTACATAGTAAAGCCTCCAGGCCGATGCTCCTAAGAGCATCTCCAACAGCTTTTTTAAAAATTCTCCAAAATGGAGAATCAAAGTTCAAAAGTCTCTATGATAAAATGCTTTCAACTCCAACAGATTCTCCATTTTGGAGATGACATCATTACTTATATTATTAAAATATTAGATATATCTAATAAAATATTATTTCTCTCTCCTAAATATTTTATTTCAAAAATTCTTATTGGTGGAACATAATAAAAAAAACCATTTCTCTCTCATAGTAATCATTTGACAAAAATTTTACAAAATCTTCATTTTCTCCATTTTGGAGAAAATGTTGGAGATGCTCCTAAAAACTACAAATGCCAAATGTTATGCAAGAAGAGTTTGATTCTTAAAAATTAAAAACTCACCCAGGGCTTGCAAATCTCATTACGGGTTCCATTATCAAGCATGTTATAAGCTCGCGTGCAATGCATCGAACTAAAGGGCATTGAGCTTCTCGTGGTCTAAGCACTGCAGCCAAAACTGCCCCCATAATCCGCTTAAGAAACTACAAGATAGGAACCCATCAGATAGCATTCACAAAACAATAATAAAGATACTAATTTTTCAGAACTCTCCACTCACACCTTGTACTCACTCTCGGGTGATTTCAAAGCTGGATGAAGCTCCTTAGAAGTCATGAGATGATGTTTCAACCTTTCATCTCTTTCTTCAGAAGACAGTGTCACCATAACCTCCCGACCGATAGCAGCTTGGTTTTTCCTGAAAAGCTCTAAATGATCCCCTATGAGATCAACTACATCCCTGAAACAATGGAAGAAAACTCTAACCACAACTTATGTATGAATTTCAATTTCAAATTGCCTGGCTAAGGAAGTATCCTAAAAATACAAACCTGGTTAGCATGTCAACTAGGTTTATGTCTTTGACTCTTGTGGAAATTTCGGCAAAAATATCCATAAGAATTGCATGTATCAGCTGTGGTGCTTCCTTGTCAGGCGTTATATCGGAATACCACAGATCAACCACAAATTCTTGCAAAATCTTGTTCACAAAATCCTCCAAAGCAGCCTCAACTATCGGAGAATCAATCTTCCTCTTCCATTTAGGCGGGGGAGGCAAGGTGGAGAGACGAGAATCGTTCACAGACAGTTGTTTTTTCTCGAGGTGTGCCAAATATGAATTCCCCTGGGGTTTCCTAATCTTCCAATGGAAATCCACTTCATTTAACAAAACATGAACCAATGATACCAGAATAACTGCTATAGGAACATTCATCCACATTGATTTACTGGTGTCTGTAGCAATTAAAAACAATTAACTAATCAATTCATTCAAATATAGTTACAATCAATGCAATGTGGCTAGGGCAATAACCTAACACTTTTTAACCTAAATTCATGCAACAATTGCCATTTTAGATAGAAATTGATTCCTAATTTGAATTGAAATCAAAATGAATAACGATTAAAACCAACAAACAAATGAAATAGAATTGATTTCAGAGAAACTTACGGTTAAGATGTAAGTGATGGCGAAAATACAAATGGTCCACCAGACAGTACGAAGCTTTGCTTCTTCGATAAGATCCTGTAACGTCTGCATAGCCTTTATCGCCATGAAACCCTAATGCTTGATTATTGAGGACCTGAAACATTAATGAAGAAATCGAAGGGGGGAAGGAGATAAAGAAGAAACCCTATCTATCGCTTTAGTTTTGTGATGATTTAGAGATTTTCACAACCCTAAAGCGAAATTGATTGGATTTGGGGGGAACGATGGAACTCTGATGAATTCAGAAATTTTGAGATGATCAAAGAAAACAAAGAGTTTCTGGTAATTTCGTTTGCTGACGTTGCTCTTAACTTTTTGATTTGATCCGACGTGGCACGATTAAGAGTACACGTAATCCAGTGTTGGAATATCCACGTCGGCAATCAACTCTAAAAGAATCAAAAGTTCTTTAAATGGAAAATTGGTATTTAAGATGCCCAAAAAATTCCCCTAGATATATATAGTATCATCAATTGATCATTACCATCATTTTTAGACAATGAGTTGTGGTCTAACCGAAGCCTCCGAGTTGCTCGGGTAACGTCGGCAACACCACCTCGAATTAATCAGCTTGGTGGTGTTTGGTTCGTAGAAGCTAAGCGGCAATGAGACCCACCTCACGTACCCTCCCGAACCCCTCACTCCTTTTCCCTCTCTTGTTTCTCTCTATATCTCTTCTTTTTCTCTCTTTCTTTCTTTTCTTTATTAATAAAATAAAATGTGTGTATAGGATTGGGTTAGATATAACTTATGTCTTGGGTAATTTTGGGTAAGTAGTGAAACCTGTTGTGATGCTGATGTGGCATTGGGTAGCATTCGATTAAAAAACAAGTATAATTCATGGTCTTAGGATTTTTAAAGTGGCCTACCTTGGTCATCAGCGCGGTTGCTCCCCTTGACGTATCTCATGGTCTGGAGTGGACCATGGGTACTGGTCCGTGGGGGGGGGGGGAGGAAACTGGCGCGGTCACAGAACAAGCCGAGTGGGCCAGGCGCCCAAAACTAGAATCCGTTGGGTTATAGGGCGAAAAAAGTGCAAGTGTGCGCTGGTCAAGCTCATTGAATTGAGTCTTTGTTTGGAAATAGCCATGGGCACATTGGAGTATTTTCTATCCCAAAATAGAAACCATCTTCAGATCGATTATCATTATTGTCTAAAATAAGGTTGATTCATTTCTGTTTTTAAAATATGACAGGCCCTATTAGGGACATTCCATTTTTTTGGAAAATATGGCGGCATCAAACTAACGAACGACTACGACGAACACACACACACACGCCCGCCTCCCCGGCGGATCGGACATCCACGGGTAACCCACTAATTTTATGCTGGACCTAAAGCTCAACCACTGTATTTGACTAGGCCGGGGGTAACCCAGTCCAAGGACCGGGTACTCCTCATGCCTAGTCTATGGAAATAGTTTGTTCTATACATCAAATTTTTGTTATGTATATATATATAGATAGATAGAGAGAGAGAGAGAGAGAGAGAGAGAGAGAGAGAGAGAAAGACTCGTTCACTTGTTAACCGTGTAATATGTGTTAACCATGTTAATTAAAAATGGATCAATAGAATTTCTCATTTTTTGCCTATGTGAACCACTCTTACATATTTTAGAAATTAATTAAAATTCTTTTAAATTAGGAAGTTAATCTTAGCGGTTGATTAAAATTATCAACGGTGGATATTGGTTAACATGGTTAACACAAATTGCACAATTAACAAATGAATGTGACCATATATATATATATATATAGGGGTCGTATCCATTACAAACCGGATAGTTTATACAAACTATACAAACCTATCTCAACCATACATATACATGATCAATGGTGTAGATTAATTAAGTTCCTAAATTCTCTCAACCACATTTCAAAAAAACTGCCTAAAAATTAGGAGATACACAAAATCAATGGAAATAAATGAAAAATCAATGGTTAAGATTAGGTTTGTAGAGTTTGTACAAACTACCTGGTTTGCAACGGATACTTCCCCTATATATATAGGGGTGGGTTCAAATGTGAACCACTTTTTGGTTGTGAACGTGAGGACATCCGAGAGTGCGACACGTGGCGGATGACTAGGCGTCACGTCAAGTCCACGGCGGATTACTAGACGCAATTCATGGGAGGGCATTGAATTAAAGGGGGGGGGACCACACTCAAAGCCGCCACGTGTCGCACTCTCGGTTGTCCTCACGTTCACAACCAAAAAGTGGTTCACATTTGAACTTTCCTCTATATATATATATATATATATATATATATATATATAGAGAGAGAGAGAGAGAGGGGAAAGTTCAAATGTGAACTCATTTTTGTGTGTGAACATGAAGACCACTAAAATCGCGCTATGTGGCATATTCATTTTGAGTATTATGAGTTATTCAAACTGAATAACACTGCATTGTTATTCAGTTTGAATAACACATGAATATTCAAACTGAATATACCACGTAGTGCACTCTCGGCTGTCCTTACGTTCACAATGATGTTTGAACCTGGCCTTATATATATATATATATATATATATATAGAGGAGAGAGAGAGAGAGAGAGAGAGAGAGAGAGAAGGTTCATTTAGAAACCACGATAAGAGTAAAAACCATACAAATTGATGGTTTCATAGCTTAAAGCAACGAAAAATCTTTGTGGGGTTGTTTAATTTGATGAAAATGTTTTATATAATTCATTTTTCGGTGTTTTTCTGTAAAATGACAAAGTTTCATAGGAATAAGAAAAATGCGTGAAATAGATTCATAAAAATGAAAAAAGTTTATGAAACCTTTTCATTTTTACATAAAAAAACGCTGAAATATGACACAATTTCATTAAAAATGAATTATATGAAACATTTTCATCGTATTAAACAATTTCATGAACCCATTTCGTTGATTTAAGCTATGAAACGATTGGTTTGTACGGTTTTTATTACTTATCGTGGTTTCTAAATGAAATTCCCTCTCTCTATATATAGGGTAAGGTTCAAATATTAACTCAATTTTGGTTGTGAACGTGAGGACCACTAAAATCGTGCAACGTGTCAATATCCACTCTGAATATTGCCACATGGCGTGATTTTAGTGGTCTTCACGTTCACAATGAAAAATGAGTTTTCATTTAAACTTTCCTCATATATGGAGGATCATACGAGAACAATATCTATTTAAAAAACATGAGAACTAACAAAATTCATATATGATTCACGATACTTTGCAATTCGTTGTCAAAGTGGTTTGCGTGCCTTTTTTCGAAATTTAATGCAAAATCATATGTGATTTTATTGGTTCTCGTATTCTTTGTTCTCGTATGATCCTCCGTATATATAGGGGTGTAATCGAGCCGAGACAGCTCGCGAGCTACTCGAGACCAACTAGAAAAATACCCGAAATCGAATCGACGTGAACCAAGTCAAGCTCGAGCTACTCAAGTCGGATTTCGAGCCAAGTTCGAGCTCCAAAATACTCGGCTCGCGAGCCTTATCGAGCTTATAGTATATTATCTATTTCACCCTAAATATATAACCAAATTACATTTATACCCCCTAGTATATAAGTGAGATTAGTAATTGTAGCTTGAAAACTTAAATTTTGAATTTTACTCAAGTCGAGTCGAGCCGAGCTCGAGAGTGCCGAGTACTTCCTCGAGTCGAGCTCGAACTTGAAAATCGAAGCTCGGCTGAGCTTGAGTTTCGAGTCTCGAGTTTTGATACCGAGTCGAGCTCGAGCTTGGCACCGTATTGGCTCGGCTCGGCTCAATTACACCCCTATATATATACAGAGAGAGATAGAGAGAGTGAGAGAGAGATTTTCTTTTGTGAATCAAGTATATGGTGTGAACTTGTGAACATCATTGTTGATCCAGCTCTCCTAAGACCTGATGAAATGATAATGATCCTGAATCTTTACTTAGTGAATAGGTTTTTACTTCTGTTATAGCTTGAGGAATTATCACTGAGATTGTTCAGTGTTATTCCTTGTTACTTATGCTGTAACCTATTTTTATAGTTATCAGGATCAGGATCAGGAGACGAACGAGTCTGTTCTGTAGTCTACTGATCCTGTCCACTGAAGTGAAGACCTCCTGAAGACATCAAGATCATACTCAAAGAACCATCAGCGACGTCGAAGAATTAGCTGATGACAGGAACAGCATGCTCGTGATCTGAAGACGGAACTCAGTGATAGCAGGCTGCTCAATATCGTATGACATCCTGAAGATTCATCAGGATACAAGTGACCCTGAACAGCATCAGTTTCAGGACTCTACTCACTGATCAGTATCCTGATCCTGAAGGATTAGTGTAATGTCTTAGTCTAATGCACAAAAGGATTATCCGCCTTTACTGACACAAAAGTACATAAGGACGGTCTCTTTACTGTTCCCTCCGTACTTATCAGACCTCAAGGCAACTGTTTACACACTTCCTCTTTTGCACACCATGCAAAGAGTATTTGTTTATAGTAAATAGTACAAAGGACCACTTACATTGTGACACGTACACAAAAGTGAGTCTGCATGCATTTAATGCATTGGGTATAAATAGGACTTGAAGAGATGTTCTCCATACTTCTTCTTCATCCTAAAAATACCCTAATCCTTTCTTTCTTATTCCCTCTATCTTCTTTCTTTTCTTCATCTTCTCACTTTAGTGCATAGTGAAAGAAAGCTTAGATTGTTTAGTTTAGACTTATTGTCTTTTCTATTTCCGCAACAATATGTAAATTCATATTGTTAATACAACAAGAATTTAAAAGTGAAATTTTGTGTGATTATATTCAACCCCCCCCCCCCTTCTATAATCCCAAACACTATCCTTACTTGAAGGTCACCTCTTTGGGACCAACAATCATCTTAGCCGTCCAAATATTAGATTGACAGTGTAGATTATCATTTGGTAACCGTCCATGATTTTCCCTATTTATTCATTTAATTTGGGTAGTTGCATGGAAAAATCTGATTGATCATCCATGGTTCACAAAGTTCACACCATATATTTGGTTCACAAAAAAAAATCCCTCTATATATGTGTGTGTGTGAAAATGAAAAATACGTAGAAATTCTTAAAACCGGGTTGACTTGATGGGTGAACTGGTTGAACCATGACCGGAACACCACACCAGTTCAACTAAAAACCGAGTTTGATTAAAGTTTCACCACACAAGTTAAACGAAATCCTCTAATTATTCAATTCATAAATTCTCGTTCTTGTATTCATTTCCATTTTCTTTACCACTTTGATATATATTTTGACAATTTGACATTTCATTTTTCTAAAAACCAACAAAAGTTTATTGGAAATGGCACTTTAATTAAAACAAACAGAAACAACATAATACAACAAAATCATGCAAAATGTTATCATAAAAGCATATAAGATGTGGTATAAATCAATACAGATTTGTGTCAAAAGTACTGTATGTACACTATGTGTATACACCTTTATTAATTAATGTAACTTACAGAACAAAAATGTAGTCCTATGGACCCATAACCATGCCACTGATGTCTTGGTACAACCCAAGTAGCGAATATTGTCGAAATTGTTCGACCTCGTACCATGAGTTAAGAACTTCCAAGGCCTTATCCGTACCTGAGAACGCTAACTGTACACTAATTTTGCAGTCTACTGATCCACCACCAGCCTTACATTTTGAGATTGGCATAGCACAATCTTGATGGTTGAGGCAAATGGCGGATCTCTCTGCACATGATTTACACCCGAATTTCTTCCAATGCAAGTCTACAAGGGTGCCTTCTTCAAATTCAAGAACCTACAAAATTCAAATTAATTTGTCAAACTATGTCTAAATTAAAAGAATAAGTCTTTGTGGAAACCATATACCCTTTCTACTCTTTTAGCCAAGGTCTACAATCTAAATTACAACGGTGGACTATGGACTTTTGCCACATTTTAGGTGAATCAAAGATCTGTAAAATCATGGTTTGATTCTTTGAAAAAGTCAACACGATTTGATCTGGGAAAAGTCAATTGTGTCAATTTGATAAATAAAATACATTTTTCCAAACCGAATCAACCTTTTGACCCAAGATGCAAGACTATGCATGGACATGGTTCTAGCTTAAATCCACCATTTCAAAAGTTTTTTTAAGTTTTTTTTTGTCGATTTCAGGTTTTTTATAAGTTTATTAGTTGACTTCGAATGGCTTTTTGGTTTCTTTTGATGATGATTTCTACAGGACTTGTTCGGTCTTTTGGCTAATATTCCTTTGTATTTTCTAATATTTTGGGGCTCGTAGCACCCCAAAGTTTTAACACATGTACCTTTTATTTAAACAAAAGAACCTACTTGCTAAAATCGATTGAGCAGGGGACACGGGACCCCTCTTGGTCCTTCATGGGTCCACCCCTAATCTAGAACATTTTGAACTTGACACACTGGTAAAAAAAAACATGTATGCATGTATCTCATGTACTAAATCCTACTTTCGAGTGAGATTTATCGAATCATTTTAGTTTTGTTTTACGTTACAAATGAAAAGAGTGTTGTTGTAGTGATGTTACCAGAGTAAAACTTGTGACGATATTAGATTTATCAGCGACAAAAGTAGGTATAGATCTTGCTGCATATTGTCTTCCAGCAAACGCAACCATATATCCACCAGCTTTCACCTGGAAATTTTGCACATTTTGTTAAGGCCAAATTCAACCCAAAACACAAAAAAATCACACCAAAAACAATACAACAGGTGCGTCCAACTAACACTAAAAATATTCATCTTCGACCATACTTCAAAAATAACACCAAACATCAAAAAAAAAATTGGAAAAAAAGAGTTTTTTAGCATCTTCAACCATACGGTCAAAAGTCTGATTTGCCGATCATGACATTCCGATCACCCGGTAAAATTATAAAACTTTTGCCGTTGAAGGTCAGAGAAAGGCAAGAAAACAGACATATTTAACATGTAACTGTTCACCCTCCTAGTAACTTGGGCCCACCACTTTCTCACTTTTTAGGTTATAAAATAAAATTTTAAATTGAATAATTTAGAGCTTAAATAGTTATTTGATACAAATGAGTGTAGACCAATAATATGGTGCCTCTTTTTAGTATGGTTGGAGTTGGCCTCATTTTTGGTGCTGAAAGGGCCCACCAATTGTGGTGTTTTTTTATGTTGTGGTTAGAGTTGGCCATGCCTTTTTGCTATATGAATAGTGTATCACCAAATTTGGTGTCTTTTTGTTCTTAGAGTTTTTTTACAGGCAAATTTTTTGAGGAGTATGATTGGAGTTGGTCTAAGAAATTAAATGACAATTTATTATAGTGAAATGGCGGGAAGACGTATGTACCGGATCAAAGTCGGTGCGATTAATGGTGAGATAAGTGAGCTCGTCGACTTTTGGGCGGAATACGGCGAGTCGAGCATCGGTTCCACCAAGGGCGAGCC
Organism: Centaurea solstitialis; assembly: GCA_030169165.1. Taxonomy (NCBI): domain Eukaryota; kingdom Viridiplantae; phylum Streptophyta; class Magnoliopsida; order Asterales; family Asteraceae; genus Centaurea; species Centaurea solstitialis. The sequence continues at coordinate 36,091,963 of CM058041.1, read as the reverse complement.
GGCGATCACAGGGTGAAAGCTGAATTTGTTTGTCGAAGAAGGACTCTTTCGAAGAAAACGCGAATCCAAACGTAAATCCATCTCGACTCTTAACTTTTGCGTCCGAACATGGATTGAAGACGTTGTTGGTGTCCAAACAACGAACCGCCATCGCCATCATCATCGCCATCACCGTAAAAATCATGATCTTCGTGGCCATGTTTGTTTAATTTATTCGTTGATCTAGCTAACAAAACCATCAAATAAGAAGACGACCACGAAGAACCCTAGAATTCGCAACCATGAATGAATTAATTTTATTCATTTTGGTTTCAATTGTTAGAAGATCTTGGTGTTTGGTGTTTTTCAATATTTGATTTAGGGAAATTGAAGGGTTTAGGGTTTGAAGTCTATGATTGATTGCTTAAAAGAGAGAAAGAGATGATAGAATGGAGCTTAAAACGGTTTAATCGGCTACCGAGGTGGATCTTGTCCTAAAACTAGTTAGTTATGCAAGATAAATATATCCATTGCCACTTTATTAAAATTCTTAAACATTAAGATTTTAAAATAATAGCACTTTGTACAAGCCTACGAAGCACATTCATTCCACTCCTATGCAGAATTTTTTTAATTTATAAGTTACATCTAATATCATTATAATTAATTATTTATTTTATTTTTCATTTTTTTCATTTTTAGCCCTCATCGTATTAACATAAATAATCATATATAAATAAAATACATTAAAAAAACGTTTCTTCTTTTTATAAATTATACCATTTAATTGTTAGGATGACCATGGTACGGTTGAAAGCGTCGACGCACATTGAATAAGCGCCAATAGACCTTGTAGACACATGAATTTTCTTGAGTGAGTGCACTTTACGTTGGATAAAATCCTGTAAAGCGGTGAGTGTTGCTATAGAGAAAAAATCAATGTGGTTTAACTTGAGTGAAAGTTAATTATATCGATTTCGATAATAATACATTTTATCAAGTTGAATCAACCTTGACCTTTTGAGTAAACACAAGACTATGTCATATCCTAGACCTTTTAATGTTTGATATTTGATTTTCCTATGTTTTTTTTTTTTAATTTTTAGGGAAAAGGGGGGGGGGGGGGGGGGGGGGGTAATTAGTTTTGTTATGTATTTATAACCCCTAGCATTAAATGCAATGTTTTGCAAACAAAAATTAACTATGCATCTTATTTTTAATTTTTTTGTAAATCTAAAATATCAAGTAACAATCATCTAAATCAAAATCAAATAAGTAATGACTAAAATCAAAATAGAAAATACAATTTAACAAAATAAAAATAGAAAAACTTAATGATAAACAAGGAAGAAATTAATAGGAAGTAATTGACTTTTTAATTAGAGTAAACTCTAACTTTGGTCCTTATGGTTTATTAAATATTTGAAAGTGGGACCTATGGTTTAATAATTCTAGATATGGTTCTTATGGTTTATGTTTTATTTTGAAAATGGCCCCCAATCATTAACTTCATTAATTTTATCTATTGATGGTAGGGGTATATTAGTCCAATTAGATTTTTCATAATTATTCTTAAAAGATTAAATAAATAAAATATATTATAAACTAATTAATTATGTAATATATGTTTTTTATTTTGATATTTTCAAATATATTTATTTAATTATTGTTTATTGGTTTTATTTTATTATTATTTTTAATTCTCGTCAACTTATTATTGCATTTTAGTGCGTCACTAATTTTTCTTCAACTTTTAAAAAATTTTTATTATAATACTCTATTAAAACTTATTTTTGTATATCTTCTTTATATTTAGATGATATACTTTTTGTATTATTTTCACTTTCATATAGTTGTTAGTTTAATTTTTAAATAGAAATTTTAATGAAGTATATATACAAAAATAAGTTTTATGAAAATATTATAACTATTAGTTTCTAAAAAAAATAAGAAAACTAATAATGTATTAAAGTACAATAATAACTAATAAGGTGACAAAATTAAAAATAGTGAAATAAAACATATAAATAATAACTAAAATGAATATATTTGAAAATATCAAACTAAAAAACAAATAACTTACATAGTTATATAAATTACTATGCATACATTGTATTTAAATAATATCTATTTTTTATCTTAAACTTTATCTAGTGGCCAATTTATCAAATATAAATTTTAATGAAGGTATACAAAAATAAGTTTTAAATATTTCAGTTATTTTAAAAAAATTAAGAAAACCAATAGTGCACTAAAATGCAATAATAAGGTGACGAGAATTACTATAGTGAAATAAAACCGCAACATAATAACTAAAATGAATATTTTTCAAAATATCAAACTATAAAACATATAACTTACACAATTAATTAGTTTATACTATTATTATATTATTTAATCTTTTAAAAAAATTAAGGAAAATCTAATTGGACAAATATACCCCTACCATCAATAGAGAAAATTAATGAAATTAATGTTGGGGGACCATTTTCAAAGCAAAACATAAACCATGAGGACGATTTCTAAAGTTATCAAACCATAGATCCTACTTTCAAATATTTCAATAAACCACAGGGACCAAAATTAGAGTTTACTCTTTTAATTATTTAAAATATATATATATATAGAGAGAGAGAGAGAGAGAGAGTGAGAGAGAGGAGAGTTCCTTTGTTAACCACAAATAGTGTGTTAACTTTGTTAACTCACCTCCACTAATCAGATTCATTAATTGTGCAAGGGTATTTTCGTAATTGTATTTTTAAGTATTATTTTTTTATTAAAATAAACAAGATAATAACCCCTTCCAAATTCCAATTGAAACTAGCAGTCCATCTCTTCCAAATCAAAATTCCCAAAATGCAAACCTACCCTTCATCTCTTTCACAACCACCACCACCACCCTCCGGCCTCCACCACCACTAACCTCCACCACCACCACCACCACCCCAACCCTCGTCTACCTCCCAACCTCCTCCCTCCACCACCACTTGAGCCACTGCCTTCCACCACCATCGCCGTATTTGCAGCCTTCCACCACCACCGTCGGAGATGTCTCCTTCCACCATCATTGTCGGATCTGTCGCTTCCACCACCACCACCACCACCGTCGGACATGTCGTCTTCCACAACCACCGCCAGATCTGAGCTCTCCACCACCACAGTCATCGGATGGCGGCGGAGGCACTCCCGGCGAATCTTGCAGGAAGAACGGCTGGTGCAGCATCCGGCGGTTGTTGACAGCGGCGATGGCGCCGGAATCTGTACAATTCGAGATTATATAACAAAGGAAAACGAAGAGGAAGGTATGCATTTTCATGGATGGTTTGAATTAGGGTAAAATGCAACTATGTAAGTGTGATTATGAAGGTTGTGATAGACTGGTGGTGGTGGTGGTGTGGTGGTGGTGGTAGACTAGTGGTGGATGTGGTGGTGGTTTGGAGATGGTAGTTGTGGTGGTGGTGGTAGACTAGTGGTGGTGGTTGTGGTGGTGGTGGACTAATGGTGATGGCTTTGTAGCGGTGGGTAAGGCGATGGGTGTGGTGGTGGGTGTGGTGATGGTGGTGGTTGTGCACATGTGTTCACCGGGTGGTAGGTGTGGTGATGGTAGTGGGTGTGCACATGTGTTCACCGGGTGGTGGGTGTGGTGAGGCGGCCGTGCACATGTGTTCACCGGGTGGAGGAGGAGGAAGGAGGCGACCGTGCACATGTGTTCACCGGGTGGAGGAGGAGGAATGAGGCGGTCGTGCACATGTGTTCAGCGGGTGGAGGAGGAGGATGGAGGTGGCTTTCCCAAAATACCCTGTGCATTTGTGTTTGCTGTATTTTTTAATTTTTAGTTATTAAAAATTCCCTAATTATAGGGATTTAATCTTGCCCTAGATTTAAATTATTAAGGGTTGTAATGGGTTAACACGGTTAACACACTATTTATGGTTAACAACGGAACTCAACCCTATATATATATATATACGTATATATGAAATTAATAGGATATTAAATATGTTATTTAAGATGAGAAATTATTGGATTTTGAAAAAAAAATCATACATAGTGATAGATTAACCCATAACCTCCATTATAGGCAAAGCCTTAACTAAATCAAGAATGCCAATGCCCCAACTATCAACTTTTGTTGTAATTTCACTTCTAAAATATTTAAAGATACTCTAAAAATTAAGCGGATGTACCTTCATAATACCTAAAGTTTTTATCTTTTATGTGAGCAGGTGCACGAGACGCCCCTTCCGTAAGGATAGGTCTACCCCTGCTTGTAGATGTGATTATTGTTAGGGTTAAAATTATAGTTGTATTCAAGTTTGGGTTTATATTTGTATTTGTTGTAAAGTTGAGGGGAGCTGAGTGTAAATCCCCTAGGGGTATAAAAGCTTTTGTGTTAGTTAGATTTCGGTGTGAATTAGAACAATTGAGAGATACGTAATTGTCAGATCTAGAGTTTGATAGAGGAGAGAGAAAGTTGAGAGTGTGTATTGTGTTCATATTGTTCATATCAATAAAAGTGAGATTTGTGATTGAAATTGAAGCTTCTTAATCATGGTGGATTGATATTCAGATCTATCAAGTGGTATCAGAGCAGGAGATCAGTGAAATTGTTGAAGATTTGAAGGTAAGTGATGGATTTTTGAAGTTTGGAGCAAAAAATGGTGAAATTTTGATTTGGAGCTTGAAGATCTTGAAGATTTGAAGATTTGGATGTAGTTTGATGTTATTTTGTTGTTAGATTTGAGTTTTTAGTGTTTAATTGTGAAGATTTGATGGTTTTTGAGCCTAAAATGAAGGATTTTCGAGGTTTTGTTCGAAGTTCATCAATGGAGGTCCTTCAATGGAGGTTTGGAGAAGAAGTTGTTATGTCTCGAGTCCAGATCTGATCATTTTGAGTCTTAGTTTGCTATCTCGAGCATATTTTTCAAATTTTTGAGCATATTTTTCAAATTTTTGCTGTTTCGAGTCATATCTCGAGTCTGACGCGTGTCTGACGCGTATGTTTGTCTCTATCTCGAGTCTGACGTGTGTCTCGTGTGTCAGTTCGAGAGTCATCTCGAGTGTCCTTTTTGTTGGTGAGAAAGGGGACAAGAAGCAAAAGGCTGTCAGCGTGTAAGGTCTGATCTCGAGCCGCGTGTCTGGTCATAATCAACTCGAGACATGTTGTCATCTCGAGTGTGTCAGAACCGTACAAAAGGCATCTCGAGTGTTTCTTCAAAAGGCGTGTAAGAAAAAGTCAACAGGTCAACTCTCAAGAACATCTCGAGTCACGTGAAAGTCAGAAAACGCGTCAGCAGGTCCTTGTCTCGAGTGTTGTGTCAGAAGTCAACAAGAAAACGCGTGTGTGTGGTCTTGTCTCGAGTCAGGCGTGTAAGAAAGTGTGTAGGAGTCCATCTCGAGTCACGTGCTAGTCTAAGAAAGCGTGTGTATTGAAACGCGTGGAACGCGTGAAAGCTGTCACTCGAGACGCGTGCGTGGTCTGCGTCAGGCGTCATCATCTCGTCAGGCGCGTGGGAGACAAAACCTTCAACTCTCATCATCTCGAGTCCGACAGGCGTGTAAGGAGTGCGTCAGAAGTCAACATCTTCAACAGGTCAGACGTCAGACGCGTGGAGCAGTGGTCTGCATCTCGAGAGGCGCGTTGGAGCGCGTGGTTGGTTATCTCGAGCGCGTGGCGCGTCAGCAAGCTATCTCGAGTCTATTCTGAGAGCGTGAGGGCGCGTCAGAAGGCTTCTCGAGGCGCGTGAGCAGCCGCGTGAGCGCGTGAAAGCGTGTGCAATGCCATCTCGGGGCACGTTAAAGCACGTTTAGCTTTGTTTCGAGTGTATTTCGAGTGTATCTCGAGTGGGAGTGTATTTTGAGCGTATTTTGAGCGTATTTTTGGCGCGTAAATACCGTATTTCGAGCCAGTTTTCAGTATTTCGAGTCTTGGGCTTCATTTTTAATATTTTTCAAGATATCTCGAGTCTAGTGTTCTTTTTGAGTATTTTTCAATATGTCTCGAACCATTTTAATTTTTGAGTGAATTTTGACTTTTATAATTCGAGACATATTATTTTCTTTAAGTCTTTGAGTATCTTGAGTCATTTCATGGTTATCGTTTTCATTTTATTTTTACTAAGTCTCGAGTCTTTGTGATTTTTGGAGAGCAAATTTTTCTAATTGTCCGATTTTAAAAGTTTTAATATACTCTACGTTACTAACTATCAGTTGTTTTAGTGTTTCAGAGTATTTGACTTTGCTTCAGGTTTTTCAAGGACAACCGTTCGGTGAATTTTTCAACAATTTCAGATTTAAACATCTACTGATTAAAAGATCCGTTCAGTTCATCATGACGACGAGAGAAGCTTTAACAATTGTTTCAGATTCAGAGGAGGAAATGAACCAGACAGCGATAAAATTGGTTTCTCAATTCTCGAAGTTAAATGATTCATATAATCAACAAGTTGTTCTTATCAAGAAATTAAAACGGGAGACAAAGAGTTTTGAGAATCAAAGAAAGTTATTTGAAGAACAGATTGCTAAATTGTCACTGAAGATAGATGAGTTAAACAATACTTTATCTGTTTCACAGGGTGAAAAAGCTGCACTTCTTATTAAAGTTACTGATCTTGAAGATTCTCTTGCAAACGAAAGAAGTCTAATTACAAGTTTGAAAAATGATTTGCAAAATGAGCATGATCAAATGTTGAAGTTTTCTTTTGGAAATGCTCAAAACTTAAAACTTGTAACTTCTTTGAGAAAAGAAAATGAATGTTTGCAAAAGAAAGTTCTTGAACTTGATGAAGATAAGATGGTTTTTGAAAATAAGTGTATCTCTTCTCAATCAAAAGTGACGGCTCTTTCAAAGCAACTAACTGAATTTGAACAAATTGTGATCATCGAGAGAAGCAATTTTGAGAAAGAAAGAAGCAATTTTGAAGAAGAGAGAAAGGTTTTTGAGAATGAGAGAAAATCTTTTGAATTAAACAGTGTTAAACTTTCAAAGAAGATTTCTGATTTAGAGAACCAAATTCTGCTTGAGAGGAAAGATTTTGAGAAAACGAAAAGTGTTTTTGAGAGTAAGAAGAATTCTTTCAAGAAGCCGACTCTTCGTGTTGGGAAATATCAAAATATGTTGCATGATTTTGAAGAAGAGATCCAAGTTGTTAAATCCGAGAGGAAATTTGATGAAAAGAAAAGTGTTGAGCTTCAAAAGCAGATTGTTGTCTTACAAAATCAGTTATCTGATGTAAGAAATCAATTTAAACAAAAAGAGAAGGTTCTTCGACATGAAAAGACTGTTTTGGAACAGATAATTGCTGAACCTAAGAAGCCGAGTCTTGTGCAAAAAGATTTTGAGGATCAAAAGAAAGCTTTTCAGAATGAAATAAAGAAACTTACGAGCAAGTTAGCTGATTTATCAACAGATATCATGAATGAGCAACGAATGCGATTGGTTCAACAGAAGAAGCTTGATGATCTTCTTGTTGAGGGGAACATGCTTTCTACCAAAGTGAAGGGACTTGTAAAGATAATCTCTAAAGCTAATGGTTCTATTCATACATATGTTCCTACTCACGGTCACATCAAATCAAGTGGTCAGATTCGTCCTACAAATCTCTTCTATGATAGTCGTGTTGATTATTCAGGTATTCATCTTTGTTCTAAATGCAAGTTTGTTTGGCAAGTTAAGGGATCGAATGTAAATGTAGATCACACAAAATCTTTTGCTTCCGAATCTAACGTTCTAAAGAACAAATCTTTTCAAGATACTTCTTTTGGTAAGTCTCGGTTAGTTTATTCTAGAAATAAACTTCTTAGTCTTTCCAAAAGAACTTCATATGGTTCTTACTTTCACAGAAATGATTTTGTGTGTGAAGATTATATCGATGAACGATTTGGGATTTACAAGATTTATTCTTATAAACCTATTGTACCTAACAACAGAGGATCCACATCCACGTGGATACCAAAATCTTGTTTCTCTTGATTTTGCAGGTGTATGGCTCTTGAATAAACCAGTTCAAGACCCGAGCATCAATGTGTTATATGAGCGTTATTGTAAGTATCCTTCTAAACCTTAGTTCATAACTTGCGCTTAATTGTGTTTAACCGTGGTGTTCATCTTCAGGAACTTACTTGTGTTCGTTCCTTTCCGATTCTAAATCGTTTCACGAATTACCACGTGTTATAAAGTGTGTTTCTTTGTTTGAGGGGGAGTCAATAAGTAAATAAATAAATATATCAAAAAGAGGTCATTCAAGTTTTGGTACAAGATATTTTTGAGGGGGAGCTACTAACTACAGAGGATTCATTTTGTACATGAATACCAAAATTCTATTATCTGTTTTGTAGGTAATTCACATTTCGAGGGGGAGCTTATATGTATATATATAGTTTCGTATAAACACATATTTGAAAGATGAACAACTTTCGAGTATGAAAACTGTTTTCAAAATTGTTCAAATCACTTCTCTATTCTCAAAAGTTTTTCATGAATCTAGAAGTGAATTTTAAATGTTTTCATATTGAGGAATTGACGCATATTTTCCAAACCGTGTGTTTCCAAAGATTGATACTTGTGTATTATCTTTTCTTATACTGTTTAAGTATTCATACACACCGGTTTATGTTCTTCTTGTTTAGTTATTACCATGTCTCTAAAACGATCCAATTATTCGATGGTAATACACTCGTTTGTTATTCCAATTTGCGTCTAAGCGTTCGGTTGATCAGTCCGATACATCTTGTTTCATAAAGATATGTCTATATATCGTTCATATAGATATTTTCCTATCTTTCTGAACCATTATTTTTTTTGATCATACCATCTGATGAAACAGTTTTCTCAAACAATTCTTTGTTTTTCATGTGCATTCAATATATATAAGTGTTTGGAGATATCTTTTTGCTCATGTCTTGTTTCTATACATCTTTTGAGCAAACTTTATCAAAGGCTATATGATTCAACCGATGAATCATCGATTTTGCATGTTTAGGAAACATATTTCACGGGGAGTGAGGTTCTTAAACTTCTATGGACTGCCAGCGCCTGTAGCCCTACCCAAGAAGTTATCCCTGAGAGAAATGAGGGGTGAAGGGTCTCAATCAAAGAGTGGGGGAGATAACTCATCCGGTTGGGTTATTCTCATTGTGTTAGAGCGGAAAAAATGGAATAAGAGAGCTTGGTTAGCAGTGAGGAAGATTAAAAGATTTGGAGGGTGTGAGAACAGAGTTAAAAGAAAACTAAAACTCTGCACCAACCATTTCTAAGCCGGGCAACCACATAATCTATCGGTTCACGTTCTTTGGTGACTGATATTAAATCAAGGCAAAGCCCAATGCCGACTCTCGTTTAAACCCCACCAGCTACTCATTTTCTTCTCAACAAGAAAATGTTTCATTTTTGCACGGGGACGCAGCATATAATCTATCAGATTTTCATTCGGAAAGTCGATATTGAAAAAGAAGGAAGCTGCCCTGCCTTCGAACTTCATTTCTTGCACATCGAGTCAGTGAATATGTTTTTCACTATTTTGAGCCTTTTAAAGCATTTTATGCTATTTCTTTCAACACTTTGCACACAAGGAATTTGTTTCTTTGTCAGAACATTCATAGAAATACACCGGTATTTCAATGATTGAATGGAAGTCCTGGGGGGTGAACGTCAATAAAGCCCTTTATACAGTACATCCGTTGTACTAAGTGGCTTTGTGCTACTTACAGGCATTTTAACTGTTTCATGTGTTGATTCAGGCTTCCCATTCTATGTCTGAATTTGAAAAGATTCGGATAACTTTTGGAATTGACGGATGGTTTCCAGTTTTGGATGGTGGTTCGGGAGGAAAAGAATGGTGACTGATCAGACTGTTTGTAACTATTTGGTTGATATGTGGATTGAAGATTAATCATTTCTACATTGTGATTTGATGATAAAATCAATTTTTTCATCAAATAGGGGGAGAATGAAAGTGAAATGGGGTGAAAGAAAGAGAAATGATTATTTGTTCAATACATGTGATGTTTGTGTATGGTGAAGTGCTTGAGAAATGTTCAAATTTAGTGAATGTTTTGATGATTCAAAGAGCGAAGAAAGATGGTTCTTCAACGTACTTGAAGATATTTGTTCAAAGTTCAAGTTGATTTTTGAAGAGATTTTGCAAATAGTTGGAAGATCAAGATGAAAAGTTTTATCAAGATAATGGAGTTGTCAAAGTTTCAATTGTTTAAAGATGTTGGAAGATGTCAAGTGAAGACTGAAGATTTCAGAGATGTTGTTTCTGGATAATGAGAAAAGAGTTTGAAGTTTTATGGAGAAAAAGAGATGAGTTATTGTCTGAAGATTGATTGGATGAAAATATCTGGAGATTGATACTTGGGTGGTTATCAGTTGATGAATTCTGATTCAAGCTGAGTTTATTGAAGGTGTATACTTCAAAGGAGATAACTCGATTTTGCAGATAAAGGGGAGATTGTTTAATTTGAAAAAGGTTGAGAATGTTTCTGAAGAACATCGATGATTTTTAAAAGTCAAGAGGGTTTCAAGTTGAAGTCAAGCTGGTTACTTACTTGTATTTCATGAAGATTTCTGTTGCGGAAAAGTTTTGTTCGTTGATGATTTTGACAAAGTGAAGATTGAGAAGATTGTATATGTTTACAAGTTTTGTGATAGTTGGTTATTTCCAACTTGAATACAAAGGGGGAGATTGTTAGGGTTAAAATTATAGCTGTATTCAAGTTTGGGTTTATATTTGTATTTGTTGTAAAGTTGAGGGGAGCTTAGTGTAAATACCCTAGGGGTATAAAAGCTTTTGTGTTAGTTAGATTTCGGTGTGAATTAGAACAATTGAGAGATACGTAATTGTCAGATCTAGAGTTTGATAGAGGAGAGAGAAAGTTGAGAGTGTGTATTGTGTTCATATTGTTCATATCAATAAAAGTGAGATTTGTGATTGAAATTGAAGCTTCTTAATCATGGTGGATTGATATTCAGATCTATCAATTATTAAAGTTGTTAAAGGTTGAAAGATTGAATTTAATCAAATTCTATATATCCGTCCATATCATAATTTAGCAAAACTGAAAATAAGAAAATTCAAAATTTTAATATTTAAAATCAAAATATGTTGTATCATACTAAACATTAATCTTTATATTTGCGTTTTGTTTTCCAACTTTCAACTTTCAAAAATATAATAATAAGTTATATATAATATTATAACAAATTCCAACATTTTAAGTTCAAGATTACACTTTATACCCTTATGGTTAGTTAATTAAATTGCTTTTAATCTCTTACTTTTTTATTTTTCTCTTTATATATTTATCATATTAACATAAATAATGTAAATGAACTAACATATATTAAAATTTTGTTTTTCCTTTCAACAAATTATATCATCATAATTGTCTCGACAATAACTTCAAATGGGGCTAATATTTAAGATTTTTAGATTTGATCGGGCTCTCAAGCTCAATGGGTTCTACCCGAAGCCTACCCGTTTCAGCTAGAGATGGCCAAAAATCGGTCATGGGCCGGTTATAACCGGTTAGGGCTTGGTTCGGTTAAAAACAGTAGTCGGCTGTAACCGGTTACGGTTCGGTTACGGTTAAGGGGTCCCGGGGTCTTAACTGTTTAAGCTTAACAGTTAACTGGTTAACCTCGACCGGTTATAACCGGTTACGTAACCGGTTAAGGATCAATTAAGGCAATTTTTTGTTTTAAACTTTATAAGTTATTTAAACATTATAAATTAAAAATAGAGGAGAGTTGAGAGAGTAAAACTTGCGAGAAACAAATAAGAGTCGAAACTCGAGAACACGAAATCACAAATTATAGTAAGAATTTTGCGATTTTCGTAAATTGGTAACTTGGTATTCAACCCAAACACCACACAACTTATTTATAGGGTATATGGGGGTAAAAAGGCCAAACAAATGTTCAAAAATGAAGCCAAATGGCTCCTAACGGCTATAATAACATATATAAAACAACTATTTTTTTGAATTAAATCGGTCCCGGTTATAACTGGTTCCGGTTCGGTTACGTAATCTATTCCGGTCCGGTTATAACCGGTTATGGGAAAAATGCCAAAAACCTTAACTGATCAGATTAACCGGTCTCTTAACCGGTTATGAATCGGTTCGGTTATAACCGATTGACGATCGGTTCGGTTATCGGTTAACTGACCGGGCCGGTTATAACCGGTTGGGTTTGGCCATCTCTTTCAACCGTGTTGGTGTTGCCGATAGAACCCAATGAACCCGATGGTCACCCGAGGGGGTCGGGTCGACCATAACGCATGGTCCAATACCATGTACCAACCAAGTTTAGATACTTGGTAGGTACCACCAGTTAATTAGGTTGGTACCAATTTAATTAAACTAGTGAATGACCCGCGCGTTGCGCGGTAGCGAAATATATCTTAAGAAATCTTTGTTAGAATTCAGATACAACGTAATTCTTCAGTTTTTAATTAATAATATTCAAATTAAAATGAAGAATGTGTTTTTATAAGTGATACACTTTCATATATTTGTTATCGTTCTTTTTGTTATGAATAGTTTGAAATGCATCGTTGATAATTTTGTGGTTATATTTTTTAAAACACAAACCACATGTCATACAACTATATCATTATTGTTATTACGAAATGTTTGACAAAATCAACCTTATGAATTGCAACAAATTTGCATCAACTCCTGTTGTCAATACAAAATCACATGTTTCATTATAAAAGTCACCTTCTCACAAATACAGAAGTACCAAATCTACCAAATTTCATATTTGTATAAAAAAGTTAATTCCTCATTGTTTATAATGACCTAAAATTCTTCGATATTTCGTTCTCTCATAAACATGGAAGGACTAAAAACATCATCATAATGTAAGATTTAGGAATAAGCGAATATTACAATACCAACTCAAATATCATTGCTTATTTGTTTTGTACATATACAAAACGAAAGATAAATGTGTAAATAGTTTTAACGTTTATATATGAAGATCATATTTTAATAAATTCTTTAGTGAGGAACCATCACTATATATATATATATATATATTTGTTTTAGCGATCAAATATGTAATTTAAGAAAACCATAAGAATCACCGATGTAGTTAAACTTTAGTCATTATAAGAAATCTAAATAAGCGTTTTAAAATAGTAATAGATTAATATTAACTATCAATAATATTAAATTTTTAAATAAAGTAATGTAGATTGAAATAGTAAAATAAAATGATTTTTCACTGTAATAGTTATATTTAATATAAAAAACATATTATATAAATATTGGTGATTTCTAAATTAACAAAAATACAAATCGCATTAAACAAAAAATAAAAAATGGAAACGAAGACGAAAATAGCAACATTTAATAAAAATTGAAGTAAAAATATATATAAATTTATGACCCATTTGTGAGTAACAATTTAATACACAGATAAAAATACACGTATGTTTTTTTAGCGTATTGGGTTATGCTCATGTGAAAAAATATATACAAATGAGAATTTAGGTAAAAATACATCACGAAATTATAAAATATACATCACGAAATTATAAAGTAGTTGAATAAAAGCCATACACGAAAAAAAAATTCTTTGTATAACATGATGATAAAGCTTTAATGATCTTCCATACGTTCGACGATCTTTAGAGTTTATTCATGATTGTGTCACTTGCTACAAAAAAACACAACATAAAAGTCATATGAAACCAATGGCAACAGAAAGAAAGTTCACATCCTAAATCAATTTTTTTGTGAGTAAAAATTTGTTTGAAAAAAGAATAAGACGTATGTTGTTGCATGTACAAAGAAATGAACAAAAACTGATAATATATCCAACAAAAACAATTGAATTGAAAGAGTAGGTGAATGAATGAAAGCCTTACATGTAGAACTTTTCTTTGTGTAACATCGTGTTGAAGTTTTGATGCTCTTCCACATATTCGACGATCTTTAGAGTTTAATCATGTTTATGTCACTTGCAACAATAAAACATCATAAAGATCATATGAAGTCAACACAAATTACATAATGGCAAAAAAACTTAATTATAAACAAATTTTAAATACTCAAAATCTTTTTTAGAGAAAAAATGTGTTTGAGCAAAAGAATGAGAAGTATGTTGTATGACAAATAAATGGAAAAATCAATAACATATGTGGTAGCGGAAATGCTGTACGTGCCACTATGTGGCCGCAATATTACCACAATGAGGATGCAAGTATACACCGACACTGGGATCGCTACAAGTGTTAAAGTGATAAGTATATCGTGATCGTTTCCACAGGGATTGGTTTTCAGAACTTCGAATATAGAGTTGAGAATACACTGATTTCAATTAGAGAAGAAGATAATATTTTTTTTGGTGATTTTTATAACAGTTAATTAAAGAAAATTAAAGCAAAGGGAATGGGTGTAAGATTTCTCTTAAAACCAGGTAGTACACGAGTTTAGAAACTTCACGTTATGGGGATATTTATAAAAACCCAAATCTCTCGAAACTACGTTTTTACAAAACATACCGTGAAGTTGCTATGAAGTCATCGTTATTCCAAATCGTAAGATTACCAGTTTTTCTAAGTAGATTAGAATAAATCTCGTTCCACCGAGTATGGGGATTTATACCCAAGTCTCCTTGTGATATAAATCCCGACCGGCTTACTGAACCTTAGCAAACTATGCAGAACCCGCATCTCTGCGTGATTATCAAAGGCCCTCTCGAGCTCTTCGTGCATTATCCAAACCGTATTTCGGACCCGCCCATCTCTGGATCTGAGGTCTAACACGACACATCAAAATGGCCGGTTTATCTGTATCGAAATTACGTATCGGTTTAAATAACTAATCTTACTATTTGGGAATAACGACAACACCCAAGTGCTGTCTACGCAGTTTTAAAATAAACTCACACCCACACCCATTAAAGGGTTTAGCCTAAAATAAAAGACATAAAAATAAAGTTAACTACTACTTGCATAGAATAAAATACGGAAGATAAACTACAGTACGAGAAAATAAATACGAAAAGCTTAAAGACGGATATTTAAATAAAGCAGTAAAAAGAAAGAAAAAAGAGAAACCTTAAGCTCCTCCATTAATGGAGGAGCAAGGTGAAGAAATAAGAAAGCAGTAAATTGAAAATGGTGGCTGGATCCCCTGAGTTTGAGGCCTTTGATGCCTTTTTATAGGAAAATATGACCCATGGATATAATCCATGGGTATGTTTCAACCAATGGCCACCTTTCTCTTATCTTTAAATCTGACAGTCTTCACATGGGCCAAGTGGTCCTATTTGCCTTCTTGCTGCATTTCGTTCCTTCCAGACTCCCAAGAGCCAAGTGAAAACGTTCCCCTCAGTGGTGACACAGAGGGGACTGCTGTGTGATAATTTCTGAATCTCGAGCTGCTGGAGAGCTTTTGGACTGCTTTCGGGATTTGGACTGATTTGCTGAGCTTTGAGGCCGTTATTCATCAAACTTGATCATTTGTGTTTATCAAAACCTTTTAAAAACATTTTAGTCCAAAGAGAAAGAAAGAGAGCAAAGTGGGTATAAAAATATATATAAAACGAGGTTATTTAACACTAAATAACTCTCAAATTAGAGAGTTATCACACCCCCAAACTTGAGATGTTACTTGGCCTCAAGTAACAAAAAAGAAATAAAACACGAGAAAAGAAAGAAAGAAAAGACTTACTAGGAAGATGTTGACGTTTTATCTAGCCGAGAGATGGATCACACTCTTCTTTGAATCTTATTGATCGAGGGATAAATCGGTAGGTCTTTTTCCGGGTTAGTGTATATGGTTTCCACACTTCGTCCCCCAAACTTGTCTTGTGTCCGAAAGGTTCTTGTGATTTTATCTCGTCTTAGGTTCCGGATTTCGGTCACATTTATTCGAAGTGCATAATGGTTTTTGATTTGTTTTGGTTCATCAACATCATGCTTTTTATTTCATCGTCTCGCAATTTTCTGAAGACGTTTTTTTTTGTTTGCAATTAATTGTTGTACACCAAATAATTACAATTTTTTTCCGGAGGTATCTCGGTCCCCCCAAACTTTTTCCGTACAATGCCCTCATTGTACTTTAAGACGGCTTGGTAACAACGGGAAGTGTATCGCCCATCTGAAATGACGGCCTACGTCCTCTCGATCCCTTGATCACTAAGATTAAAAAACGAGATGTGGTACCTGGAAAGATGGATAATACTAGATAAAACCAAAGAAATGTCAAACACCCAATCCATATAAACGAAAAGAAAAAAAAACACACACAGTTAT
Organism: Centaurea solstitialis; assembly: GCA_030169165.1. Classification (NCBI taxonomy): domain Eukaryota; kingdom Viridiplantae; phylum Streptophyta; class Magnoliopsida; order Asterales; family Asteraceae; genus Centaurea; species Centaurea solstitialis. Next base: position 36,075,710 of record CM058041.1, on the reverse strand, counting down.
CCGCTATATAATTACACACACAATGGCGGATTAACTTACGAGTTTAAACATACGAAATACCCAAAAGAAGATGATTTGAAAACATAAAAAAAATGTTTTTATTAGGTGATGACAAACCATAGATCAAGTTTCGAAACGGGCCCAATGAGTCAGAACGGTAGTGCGATGGGGAGTTCGGTACCCGTGGTGCAGTGCCAGTGACGAAATCTTCTTCTTTTTATTGAATTGAAAACAACTATACAATATTTACATGATACTTTCCAAAAACGTGCATCAATGTTATGTAGGATGCGGTTCACCACCCCACATGTGCATCTTTGAAAAGTGGAGTGGTTTCAAGATAATGCTCACCTCCACTTTACCAAAGGTTCTTCCAACAACATCACCCAAAGATTCAAGTAAAATACCCAAGCTTTTGATCAAACAACCACTTCTAACGGTCAACGGTATGGGTTCCGTAAAAGCATTATCGTCACAAAAAGAAGGCTTACAAATCTCTATCTCTTTCTTTTCAACATCACTCTCATCCTTACCAACACACTTTGATTTTTCATTATCATTTGGTAAGGGACCTCGATTTTGATCTCGCAACTCGTCGACTAGTTGTCCCATCTTATCGTTTAAGGCTTTAAAAGTGGATGTGAAATTTTCCAAAAATGTTTTAAAGGTTTCCATAAAGCTTACGGAAATTTCTTCAAAAGAGTGAGATGGCTTAGGTTGTTCAAAAACATTTTCAAATGAGTTGTTAGAATCAAAGGACATAAATCCATGGTAAGGATCACTCCCTTGAAAATCAGAAAAATTGTCAAAATTCTCCTCCCATGAATGGTTAAATGTATTTATAAAAGTGTCGTTCGAATCATTATAGGGAGGTGAAAATGACGTGAAGGTGCCATCATCTTGAACATTTGTCAAAAAATTAGGATGTTGTTCCCACGAATAATCGAAAGTATTAAAATACGGGGCATCCCAACCAAAACTTTCCATTTATGGTGATAGAAAAACCAATGAAAAACTCAACTTAACTCAAGAAATTCTAAAAATACGCCAATCCCCGGCAGCGGCGCCAAAAACTTGGTAGCGGAAATGCTGTACGTGCCACTATGTGGCCGCAATATTACCACAATGAGGATGCAAGTATACACCGACACTGGGATCGCTACAAGTGTTAAAGTGATAAGTATATCGTGATCGTTTCCACAGGGATTGGTTTTCAGAACTTCGAATATAGAGTTGAGAATACACTGATTTCAATTAGAGAAGAAGATAATATTTTTTTGGTGATTTTTATAACAGTTAATTAAAGAAAATTAAAGCAAAGGGAATGGGTGTAAGATTTCTCTTAAAACCAGGTAGTACACGAGTTTAGAAACTTCACGTTATGGGGATATTTATAAAAACCCAAATCTCTCGAAACTACGTTTTTACAAAACATACCGTGAAGTTGCTATGAAGTCATCGTTATTCCAAATCGTAAGATTACCAGTTTTTCTAAGTAGATTAGAATAAATCTCGTTCCACCGAGTATGGGGATTTATACCCAAGTCTCCTTGTGATATAAATCCCGACCGGCTTACTGAACCTTAGCAAACTATGCAGAACCCGCATCTCTGCGTGATTATCAAAGGCCCTCTCGAGCTCTTCGTGCATTATCCAAACCGTATTTCGGACCCGCCCATCTCTGGATCTGAGGTCTAACACGACACATCAAAATGGCCGGTTTATCTGTATCGAAATTACGTATCGGTTTAAATAACTAATCTTACTATTTGGGAATAACGACAACACCCAAGTGCTGTCTACGCAGTTTTAAAATAAACTCACACCCACACCCATTAAAGGGTTTAGCCTAAAATAAAAGACATAAAAATAAAGTTAACTACTACTTGCATAGAATAAAATACGGAAGATAAACTACAGTACGAGAAAATAAATACGAAAAGCTTAAAGACGGATATTTAAATAAAGCAGTAAAAAGAAAGAAAAAAGAGAAACCTTAAGCTCCTCCATTAATGGAGGAGCAAGGTGAAGAAATAAGAAAGCAGTAAATTGAAAATGGTGGCTGGATCCCCTGAGTTTGAGGCCTTTGATGCCTTTTTATAGGAAAATATGACCCATGGATATAATCCATGGGTATGTTTCAACCAATGGCCACCTTTCTCTTATCTTTAAATCTGACAGTCTTCACATGGGCCAAGTGGTCCTATTTGCCTTCTTGCTGCATTTCGTTCCTTCCAGACTCCCAAGAGCCAAGTGAAAACGTTCCCCTCAGTGGTGACACAGAGGGGACTGCTGTGTGATAATTTCTGAATCTCGAGCTGCTGGAGAGCTTTTGGACTGCTTTCGGGATTTGGACTGATTTGCTGAGCTTTGAGGCCGTTATTCATCAAACTTGATCATTTGTGTTTATCAAAACCTTTTAAAAACATTTTAGTCCAAAGAGAAAGAAAGAGAGCAAAGTGGGTATAAAAATATATATAAAACGAGGTTATTTAACACTAAATAACTCTCAAATTAGAGAGTTATCACACCCCCAAACTTGAGATGTTACTTGGCCTCAAGTAACAAAAAAGAAATAAAACACGAGAAAAGAAAGAAAGAAAAGACTTACTAGGAAGATGTTGACGTTTTATCTAGCCGAGAGATGGATCACACTCTTCTTTGAATCTTATTGATCGAGGGATAAATCGGTAGGTCTTTTTCCGGGTTAGTGTATATGGTTTCCACACTTCGTCCCCCAAACTTGTCTTGTGTCCGAAAGGTTCTTGTGATTTTATCTCGTCTTAGGTTCCGGATTTCGGTCACATTTATTCGAAGTGCATAATGGTTTTTGATTTGTTTTGGTTCATCAACATCATGCTTTTTATTTCATCGTCTCGCAATTTTCTGAAGACGTTTTTTTTTGTTTGCAATTAATTGTTGTACACCAAATAATTACAATTTTTTTCCGGAGGTATCTCGGTCCCCCCAAACTTTTTCCGTACAATGCCCTCATTGTACTTTAAGACGGCTTGGTAACAACGGGAAGTGTATCGCCCATCTGAAATGACGGCCTACGTCCTCTCGATCCCTTGATCACTAAGATTAAAAAACGAGATGTGGTACCTGGAAAGATGGATAATACTAGATAAAACCAAAGAAATGTCAAACACCCAATCCATATAAACGAAAAGAAAAAAAAACACACACAGTTATCCGCTATATAATTACACACACAATGGCGGATTAACTTACGAGTTTAAACATACGAAATACCCAAAAGAAGATGATTTGAAAACATAAAAAAAATGTTTTTATTAGGTGATGACAAACCATAGATCAAGTTTCGAAACGGGCCCAATGAGTCAGAACGGTAGTGCGATGGGGAGTTCGGTACCCGTGGTGCAGTGCCAGTGACGAAATCTTCTTCTTTTTATTGAATTGAAAACAACTATACAATATTTACATGATACTTTCCAAAAACGTGCATCAATGTTATGTAGGATGCGGTTCACCACCCCACATGTGCATCTTTGAAAAGTGGAGTGGTTTCAAGATAATGCTCACCTCCACTTTACCAAAGGTTCTTCCAACAACATCACCCAAAGATTCAAGTAAAATACCCAAGCTTTTGATCAAACAACCACTTCTAACGGTCAACGGTATGGGTTCCGTAAAAGCATTATCGTCACAAAAAGAAGGCTTACAAATCTCTATCTCTTTCTTTTCAACATCACTCTCATCCTTACCAACACACTTTGATTTTTCATTATCATTTGGTAAGGGACCTCGATTTTGATCTCGCAACTCGTCGACTAGTTGTCCCATCTTATCGTTTAAGGCTTTAAAAGTGGATGTGAAATTTTCCAAAAATGTTTTAAAGGTTTCCATAAAGCTTACGGAAATTTCTTCAAAAGAGTGAGATGGCTTAGGTTGTTCAAAAACATTTTCAAATGAGTTGTTAGAATCAAAGGACATAAATCCATGGTAAGGATCACTCCCTTGAAAATCAGAAAAATTGTCAAAATTCTCCTCCCATGAATGGTTAAATGTATTTATAAAAGTGTCGTTCGAATCATTATAGGGAGGTGAAAATGACGTGAAGGTGCCATCATCTTGAACATTTGTCAAAAAATTAGGATGTTGTTCCCACGAATAATCGAAAGTATTAAAATACGGGGCATCCCAACCAAAACTTTCCATTTATGGTGATAGAAAAACCAATGAAAAACTCAACTTAACTCAAGAAATTCTAAAAATACGCCAATCCCCGGCAGCGGCGCCAAAAACTTGGTAGCGGAAATGCTGTACGTGCCACTATGTGGCCGCAATATTACCACAATGAGGATGCAAGTATACACCGACACTGGGATCGCTACAAGTGTTAAAGTGATAAGTATATCGTGATCGTTTCCACAGGGATTGGTTTTCAGAACTTCGAATATAGAGTTGAGAATACACTGATTTCAATTAGAGAAGAAGATAATATTTTTTTGGTGATTTTTATAACAGTTAATTAAAGAAAATTAAAGCAAAGGGAATGGGTGTAAGATTTCTCTTAAAACCAGGTAGTACACGAGTTTAGAAACTTCACGTTATGGGGATATTTATAAAAACCCAAATCTCTCGAAACTACGTTTTTACAAAACATACCGTGAAGTTGCTATGAAGTCATCGTTATTCCAAATCGTAAGATTACCAGTTTTTCTAAGTAGATTAGAATAAATCTCGTTCCACCGAGTATGGGGATTTATACCCAAGTCTCCTTGTGATATAAATCCCGACCGGCTTACTGAACCTTAGCAAACTATGCAGAACCCGCATCTCTGCGTGATTATCAAAGGCCCTCTCGAGCTCTTCGTGCATTATCCAAACCGTATTTCGGACCCGCCCATCTCTGGATCTGAGGTCTAACACGACACATCAAAATGGCCGGTTTATCTGTATCGAAATTACGTATCGGTTTAAATAACTAATCTTACTATTTGGGAATAACGACAACACCCAAGTGCTGTCTACGCAGTTTTAAAATAAACTCACACCCACACCCATTAAAGGGTTTAGCCTAAAATAAAAGACATAAAAATAAAGTTAACTACTACTTGCATAGAATAAAATACGGAAGATAAACTACAGTACGAGAAAATAAATACGAAAAGCTTAAAGACGGATATTTAAATAAAGCAGTAAAAAGAAAGAAAAAAGAGAAACCTTAAGCTCCTCCATTAATGGAGGAGCAAGGTGAAGAAATAAGAAAGCAGTAAATTGAAAATGGTGGCTGGATCCCCTGAGTTTGAGGCCTTTGATGCCTTTTTATAGGAAAATATGACCCATGGATATAATCCATGGGTATGTTTCAACCAATGGCCACCTTTCTCTTATCTTTAAATCTGACAGTCTTCACATGGGCCAAGTGGTCCTATTTGCCTTCTTGCTGCATTTCGTTCCTTCCAGACTCCCAAGAGCCAAGTGAAAACGTTCCCCTCAGTGGTGACACAGAGGGGACTGCTGTGTGATAATTTCTGAATCTCGAGCTGCTGGAGAGCTTTTGGACTGCTTTCGGGATTTGGACTGATTTGCTGAGCTTTGAGGCCGTTATTCATCAAACTTGATCATTTGTGTTTATCAAAACCTTTTAAAAACATTTTAGTCCAAAGAGAAAGAAAGAGAGCAAAGTGGGTATAAAAATATATATAAAACGAGGTTATTTAACACTAAATAACTCTCAAATTAGAGAGTTATCAATATGCAACAAAAACAAAACAACCAATTGTGCTTAAATAAGAGAAGATGTATGATTAATGAAAATAAATGAATGAAAATGAATGGTTTATAACATAAAGAAGTTAAACAAATAATTAATTAACATAAATTGTAATAAAACAAATAATTAATTCTCTTTATTATTTATTATTTTATATATAAATATAGATGTTTTATTCATTATCCTTAGACATTTGGGAAAATGAAAAGACATATGAATTAAATGTGATAAAAAAGAAAAATCAATAAAAGAAGAAAAAAGGAGAAAAAAGAAAAACCAATTATCTTGATGGAGGAAGTGCCACATAAGAATCTTTGGGTTTTACTGTGAATGAATGAAAGCCTTACATGTAGAACTTTTCTTTGTGTAGCATCGTGTTGAAGTTTTGATGCTCTTCCACATATTCGACGATCTTTAGAGTTTAATCCTGTTTATGTCAATTGCAACAACAAAACATCATAAAGATCATATGAAGTCAACACAAATTACATAATGGCAAAAAAAACTTAATTATAAACAAATTTTAAATACTCAAAATCTTTTTTAGAGAAAAAATGTGTTTGAGCAAAAGAATGAGAAATATGTTGTATGACAAATAAATGGAAAAATCAATAACATATGCAACAAAAACAAAACAACCAATTGTGCTTAAATAAGAGAAGATGTATGATTAATGAAAATAAATGAATGAAAATGAATGGTTTATAACATAAAGAATTTAAACAAATAATTAATTAACATAAATTGTAATAAAACAAATAATTAATTCTCTTTATTATTTATTATTTTATATATAAATATAGATGTTTTATTCATTATCCTTAGACGTTTGGGAAAATGAAAAGACATATGAATTAAATGTGATAAAAAAAAAAAATCAATAAAATGAGAAAAAAAGGAGAAAAAAGAAAAACCAATTATCTTGATGGAGGAAGTGTCACATAAGAATCTTTGGGTTTTACTTTTAATATATATATACTAGTGGTGTGTTTGCGCGTTGCGCGACAACGATAATTTATTTTGAAAGAACTATGTTTTGTTCATTTTCTATTTAGTTTTCTTTTTAATTTTTAAAAATAACATAAACAAAAAAATAATTGATGAATAAGAGTGTTATTAGTTAATAATTAAAAAACATAAGAAAAAAAAAAAACTATGAATAAAGCTTTTTCAAGAGGCACTACATTATCTATCCATTTTTCTATTTTATATATAGACATATTTTATGTAAATAAAAATAACATGTTGATTGTTGTAATTTCGTAAGTATAATTTATTAAATATGTTGATTATATATATATTTTGAATGTTACGTAGATAAAAATAATAGAATAATGTGAAAGAAAATAAAGATATAAATAATTTAATTAATAAAATATTTTGTTAATAACTACATCGAGAAGGGAAATATTTTAGGGAATTTGAAGAAACTTGGGATTGAAATGCTTATAGAAAATACTATCTCATTGTCGGTGTTTACTTCTTATAAATTGCAAATTGGGAAACTATGACAAAATAAAAGAATCATAACAGAATCCACAATAAAACAAAAAAGTAAACAATTCACATAGATCATAATTTGGAGTTTCATTGTTGTCAACAAAAGGTAGTTTCTTTTAAGAAACTACAAAAATATAAACAAACAAACTGGGAAGAGAAACCTCCCTTAAAACGTCCGCACAAAATAAATATCAAGTGAAAAACATGAAGGAAAAAAAACTACAATTGTAAAAAAAATTAAATAAAGCTTCAAAAATTAATTAACGGTCATATACAATACACAAAAGCATAAATATTATTTGAAATTTTGATGGAAAACGTAGATGATTATTATGATTAAACTTTGAATAAAAAACAAATACTTGGTTAACAATTTAGACAAAACATACCAAAAGTCTATAGAATTTTTTATAGAAAAAAGAATAATGATACTTGTCGGTGCATATGTACACCAAAAAACAACATATAAGTCAGACAAATCATAAAATAAATAACAAAAATATTACCTTATCTAAAAATTTACAAAAACTGAGTAATAGCATTGACAAAAATAAATTCTACAAAAAAGAAACAACAAACAACCATACAAATCCAATAAAATATAACATAGCATGTAAAAGAACAATGATACTTATTAGTGCATATATTCACCCAAAAACAATATATAAGTCACACAAATCATAACATAAATAATAAAAAATTTACCGTACTGAAAATTTTACAAAGATTTAGTAATAGCACCAACGAAAATGAATTCTACAAAAGAGAAACAACAAACAACCATACAAATTCAATAAAATCTAGCATAGAACATAAAGGTTGTTATAAATTACATTTTAATGGAGCATTACGTTGTATTTATAAAAGATTTTGTTATAGGTTTTCTTCTAATTAATAAATGGGAATATGAAGAGGTAAATTGAATGTCTCTAGAAAGTTAAGAAATTTGGAAGTTCAAGGCAATTAAATTATAAGTCAAATTACCAAAGAGTCCTTATAATAAAACATACAATTTTCATTTAGGGTAAAGTAATATTTAACTTATTTAGTATTTAAAAAATTCAAAATAATGAGAAAATTTGTAGATGCAAATCCTACTCTTGGAGAGTTCCACGTCATCCTCTTTGGTTGTTATTTATATATATTTAAATGATATTGATTATTAGGTTTCTTAAAAGATTAAACATACGTTAATCATCAAACCCTTATGATCATTTGAATTTTTTGCTAAGATAGAAGATGACTTTTTATTTCTTAAGAATAAAGTCATATACAATCGTAAATTGTCACAACAATGTCAATGTTACTGTCATATATGCTGATTAAAGTAGTTAAAACTCAATGCGATGTATCAATCACGTAAAAATAGTAATTGTTAATGGATTATCATCAATTCTTGTAATCATAAAATATCAAAATTAAATTTGAGTCTATATGTTCAATCATAAAGACAATCATGTACCATGTTAATAATAAATTCAACAATATGGAAAAAACGAATATATAATAACAAATGACATTCTCTAAATAACATAATTTCTCCATGCTTGTTCAAAATCTTCTTTCTTGTTCCATGCCTTCAACTTTCATTCTCTTCATCCTCCTTTAAAGGAATTTCAAGAACTTAATTTTGTTTATCATTGAAATTTCAAAAGCAAAATAAATTAAGAAATAAGAAAATAAATGAAGAAACAAATCAGTAGTATATACGATTCAATCATAATCATATACTATACTAACAACAAATCCAACAGTATCAAAAAACAAACACATGATAACAAATCAAATTCTTGTAAGAATATAAGTTCTACATACTTGTAACGAATCTTCAAGGACCTTCCATGTCTTCAACTTTGATCATATTCATCCTCCATCAAGGGGATTTCAAGAATTCCATATTGTTTATATTTGCAACTTTAAAAGCTAAATCAATTGAGACAAATCCAACAATATGGAAAAACAAACATATGATAATTAACAAATCAAATTCTCGTAAGAATATAAGTTTTACATACTTGTAAAGAATCTTCAAGGACCTTCCATGTCTTCAACTTTGATCATCTTCATCCTCCATCAAGGGGATTTCAAGAATTCCATATTATTTATATTTGCAACTTTAAAAGCTAAATCAATTGAGAATTAAAAGAAAGTAAATGAATAAGCAAATCAAAAGTTGTGGGTTATACTCATATATGCAAATTTACAAAAAAAACAAAGTTAATTATGAATTACACATTTCCCAAATACGGGTAGAAAAGTCTTTAACATATTAACTATTTAAAAAAAATCAAAAAATTGAGAAAAAAGATAGAAGAGATTCTAGGCCTTAGAGAATGCCACCTCATCAACCTTGGTTTTTGCTTTTAATATATATACTAGTGTTCGACATCGCGCGTTGCGCGATGATTAAAATATATGTTAACAAAAATTTAAAAATCATTTTTATTGGTTATTTCCGTAAATCTCTCTCGCTCTATCTATCTCTCTCTACATACATACATACATACATACATACATACATACATACATACATACATACATAAAGTTAACATATTCAAGTTGGTGAGACTCACATGAAAAAAGTAACATAATGATTTGTAAACCTTCACATTGTTCTTCCTATGAAGGTTCAATACTATCATTTAGGTAGTATCAAAGCTCTCACAAATGAACATGGTCTCATATGATTATAAGTTTATATATAAAAAAGGCCTTAAGAGATCATGTAGCATCTTCTAATACTTAGAATATCTTTTCATTTTTTCTTAAATTTTTTATTTTTCTAAATATTGATTGTTGAACATGTTAAAAGACTTCTCTATGTTTATAAATTTTATTTGTTTATTGAAAATGATTCGTTTTTAGTAATATGACTAATTTCATATATCCATGTAATTTATGTTAATCAACCATTTTTAAGTACAGAATATGTGTTAGTCTATATAAAATACTTTTAGTTTTAATAAATATTAGTTTGAGCCATTTTAATTAATAAATTTATTATATATGTTGAATGTGCAATGGACATTATTAATAACAAATACAATTTTAATATTTATATATAACATTTATTGATATTGTTTAAAATAAGTTAACATATAAAAATAACATAAAAGTGAAAATTTTAGTCAAAATACTCCAACATAGTAATTTTTTTAAATAGAACAGCTAATAAAAAAAATTAAAGTTATATGAATTTACAATGAATAGAAATAGTAGATAAATATAAAATATCAACAATTATTTAATAAAGCTATATCATCATATATTTATATCATTATTATTAAAACTATCAAACTTATTTATTTTTTTTATTTGTTATTCTTCTTATTATTATCATCATTAAAATATATAATTTGAACGATACTTGTACAAAATAACTTGATTTATAATTTTTTATTAAAAAGGCCGAGAAAGTCTTTAAAATCTTATTCATTTTAAAAATCTTATTCAATTAGAAAAAAAAATCAAAGGCTAACATTCTTTTTAATTTAGTCACATGATTATTTTCTTCTAATATTTATATTTTTCAGAAGTAATTCTTTGAATTAGTTTTTCCATTTGCAATTTCGGTCAAAATTTTAATTGGTGCATGTGCGCCACCTGAACACGATTTCATATCATTGTTAAACACCGTCTTTTTTTTCATTTTTCCTGTGTTGAGGGTGATTCAACAACTTTATTTTCTAAATTGATAGTCGTTCGTAACATTGTTGACGATGTGTATAAATCTCATTAGATTGTAGCAAATTTCCATATTTGAAACTCTTAGGTTGTATGAAGTAAAAATGTAAATCCATAAAGGAAAATTAATTTACTTTTAAACATGTTTCAATAATCCATATAAAAAACCCTATGGATATTATTAGTGGACTTACATTTGTATAAAACTTTGATTTCTCAATTGAAATACTAAGAGTGCATTAGTACAAATATCAAACAATAAGTGAATATCAAAACGTAGATTTACGATCCCTTTATGCGTAACAATGTAATCTTTGAATATACAATCACAAATATGTTTTTTGTCTTGTGCGTTATGCTCTTGAAAAAAGTATAAAAATGAAAATAAGGTTATAATACATCATGAAATTATAAAATAGAGAAAATCAAAAATATATTGAAATTAAATGAGTAGTTCAATGAAAGAGACTTACATGTAGTAATGTATATGTATACGATGGTGATGAAGTTTTGATGTTTTTACGCATATTGGATGATCTTTAGAGTTTGTTTCCGCTCGTGTCACTTACACAAAAAAGATATATAAAGATCATATGAAATCAAGATACTTTTAAAGAACTTGACTATAAACAAAAATCCATACCCTAGATCCATCTTTTAGTAAGAGAAGATATGGTAAAAAAAAGAATTAGAGGTAAGTTATCGTATGAAAAAGAATTGAAAAACTAATAACATTTCCAAAGTAATTAAATGAAAGAGACTTACATGTAGTTTCGATGAAAGAGACTTATATATATATGTATACGATGGTGATGAAGTTTTGATGTTTTTTCACATATTTGATGATCGTTAGAGCTTGTTTCCGCTCGTATCACTACAAAAAAGATATAGGAAGATCATATGAAATCAAAACACGTTTAAAGAACTTGATTATAAACAAAAATTCATACCCTAGATCCATCTTTTAGTAAGAGACAATGTGGTAGAAAAAAAAAACAATGAGAGACTTATTATTATATGAAGAAGAATTGAAAAGCCAATAGCATCTTCAACAAAGCAAAAGTGTTTGTATTTAAATAAGGAAAAATGAGTGATTAATTAAAATAAATGAAAGAAAATGAAAGGTTAATAACCTAAAGAAGTGGAAGTAAATGATTAATTAACACAAAAACAATAAAATAATATGATTAAATTTTCTTAAGTAAAATACTTTAAAAGATAGAAAGAGTAAAATAATTGTAGGAAGATGGATGGTCTATGAATTAATAGTTAATTATTATAGTGTCAAAATTACCAAAGTAATCTTCTTACAATGAAAAACATATCTTTTATAGAGGGACATTAAAGTCTTTAATATATTTAGTATTTTAAAAATTTTAAAAACCCACAAAATTCCTAGCCATGAATCCTACTCTAGGAGAATGCCACATCATACTTCCAACATCCTCCTTTTATATATATATAGATTGATTGATATGGTTGGTATAGTAATTGGAGGGTTTAATATCGTAGAACGTTGACACCCTTATTAATGGTATTGTTGTTACTTTTGATATGAGCCAAATATTAAATAACTTTCATTTCAATATTTTATTCAAACATAAGTACTTGGCTTTTAGGTTTTAACCAACCGAGTCATTTTCAAAGTAACCAAATTAGTTCACTTAGGCTATGTTTGGTATACTAGCTGATAAACTAATTTATGACTAATAAGGTAACTTGACTAATAAGCTAGCTGATGAATAAGACACATTTGAGAAAAACTAGTTGATAAGATAGCTTATGACTATAAAATGACAAAAAAATACATGTTTAAAAATTGGTAGTGTAAAATTTAGCAAGGATATATTTAAAATAAAAAAATAATAAGTCCCATAAATTACCAAAACGCTAGTGAAAGTACCTTTTAAAAAATATACTTAATCAATCAAAGGTTTGTTTCTTAGTAGCTTAATAAGTTGATCAATAAGATTCATATTTTATTTGATTAAGATTGTTTCTTAGGCTATCCGCAGTCGTACATGTCATACAGCTCATACAGGTTGCCACCTCAACGCCACATCATCTTTACCACTACCATACCATTCCATCCTTACCCATACCACTCTAAATAATTAATTAAATAAATAAAAGAAAAAGAAAAGAAGAGAGAGATAGAGAGAAAGGTGGAGAAGAGTGAACGGTAAGGTAGTGCAGCTCATGTATGGTACCGGTCATCTGTAGCCTGGCTGCGGATGGCCTTAGTGGGTTAATGATATAAACAATGGTTTATTCACTACGCTTATAGAGGGAGCTTTATGTAAAAAGCAAAGGTTTTTTTTCTTCCAAAATTATCCCTCTCAATTAAAAAAACATGTTCCTGTCATCTATAAAAAAAACTTTCTCAAACAAAAACCTACTTAATCTATACAAATAAATTAATACAGAGATAATTTTATCTATATAAAAACAACCTCTTTCTTAGTTTTGACCAAACCATGCATACTCTCATAAAACTAAAGATATTTTTGCAAAAAGACTTCACTACTATTATTATTATTATTTATTATTTTGTTAAAATTGAAATTTTTGGGATTGCATATATGTTGTTTGTATGACCCACTAATTTTCTTGGTCATGATTTGAAGGTATTTGTGTAAAACACAAGCTCTCAAAGTCCCCCATATCTACTCATCTCCTTTACAACCAATCATCCATCTTACCATCTTATCCACATCCCTTTCTTTTTTTCCTTTCTTCATCCACTCATCATCTCTACATTTTTCAATCACCATTTTCAAACCCACCAATAATCCTGCATTTGTTATCCCTCCACCACCCTCCATCCAAATGGCAACCACTCTATCTCCGGTCACCTTCACGGCGGCAGCCGCCGTCGTTGCTCCCACCCGATCTTCCGCCAGAAACACCACCACCAAGGTGAACTACATCAAGGGTCTCAACTCATTCGGCGGCCTTAAGGCTCACACCGCGGTCGCTTCGTTGGGACTCCCCGTTTCCACCGAGCAACAATTCGCAAACTTCGTTTGCTCGATGAAGAAACCGTCATCGAACAAACGCGGTGGCGGTGGCGGAGCGCTCACCGCCACCTGCAATGCGGTGGCCGAGATCTTCAGGATAGCCGCAATCATGAATGGACTTACTCTTGTTGGAGTTGCGGTTGGATTCGTTCTTCTCCGAATCGAAGCGGCTGTTGAAGAGGCAGAGTAAGAGATTCTTCAGGGGATTTCTGCACTTCTTTTTTTTCCCACAAAACTGTATTTTGTTTTCACTGTTCAATTCATGTAGAATCAATCATAAAGATGTATGAATTATATAAATACCATCATTTATGCTTTCTTATAACAAACTTCAACCATGATTGATCATCTTATAAAATAGCAAGATTCATATATTATTATATAAGCATCAAAGATTTTTGACAATTTCAGCATCCTTAGAAGCAAATTCTTTAGCCCTTAACCATATACATAACTTGCATAATTTCTATATTTATTGCTCCTCCGTCCCAAAATTATTGTCCAGTTTTGACTTTTAAAGTCTTTCTTTTTCGACTTTGAACTTAATTACTTTTGTTTGTGTTACATAATACTTGATGCGAAATATACGAATGGATTGTAATTTTAATGTATTTTCATTGGTATAATTTTCATCAAGTCGTATATAACACAAACAAAAATACTTAAAGTTCAAAGTCGAAAAAGAAAGACTTTAGAAAGTCAAAAGTAGACAACAATTTTGGAACGATAGAGTATTAAAGAAACTATGTATCTATGGATGAACTTGCTTGAATCCTGTTACCGAAAGCGGAACCTCAGCAATTCGACTACTATGGAGTCGTTCATACTCAACCGATTGGCCTCTATGCATGACCTTTTTCGGGAAAGACAAGCATAAACATCCCACAAAGATCAAAATCCCAGCAAGTATCCAACTGAATTGCAAATTAGCCATGGCTCTAGCCCTTAAACCCGCCTCATGGGTCCCACACACGATGGCCCCGTGCATGTCGCTATCGCCACCATGACCCAACCGTAGGACACACCCTTTTGGGACAAGTTCAGGAACCCATAACATGAACCCCATATTAACGAACCAAAACCCCTGAAAAGCGACAGACATAGAAAGAACAAGCGAAGAAGCGAAGCTAGATGGGAAAGCGGTCGCGAATACGGCTGTTAGAAGAGAGACCAACACAATAAGTTGCATCAGCCAATGGTAATGGCCCTCGAGTCCAACATGATCGGCCGAGTGATAATGGAGCAAGAAAAGCTCTTGACCGAAAACAGAAGCAGCAAGAACTCCGGAAACCTCAAACAAGGTGTCGGATTTTCTCATGAGTTCGCTTAAAAGGGTAAAACCGGCATATATTGCTAGATGGAGAAACATGGTGGCATGCTCATAGTTATTGAGTTTGAAAGCAAAAGAAAACAAAGGGTAGTCCAAAACCTGCATAACTATGGAAAATATGGAGAAAAAAACAATAAGCAGAAGCTCCAAGTAGACCAGTTTAGGAAAAGGGGTAAGAAAGGGGTGCCAAAAGCTTGATCTGAAGTGGGTTGAGCCTTTTAGGTGGTAGGACTTGATTGTATTGATGATGTGCCATAAGCCAAGGAGAGCAAGGGCTGAACCAGGGACTAGATGTCCAACAAGTGTTCCCATGTTGTCTTTATGTTCTTCTGAATTAAACTTGAGGTTCTTTATAAACAACGATCGTTTGAGGTTAAATATATCAAGATTCTTGAAGAAGGTCTCTTAATCAAACAAGAAAAAGAAGGGAAAAAGGTAGAGATGGCAATCATCTTTTCTAGTGCATGGTGAAAGGTGAAATGGTGTATGTGTTTTCCACAAACAAGTAATCAGAAAAAGACAGCCATTTCTTTCTGAGCAAAAGCGCAACCGAAAAAGGCGTCCTATCGCAAATTCAAAGGGCAAAACAAGGGGATGTGCAGAACCTAATAGATCATGTATATATGTTTAGTGAGTCCACTGTAAGATCTAAATAACTAATTAACCAACGGTACCCGAAAGATACGATCATTGGTGAAGTGGATATCGACATGCTCCACTAGACAAGATGATCATCCTACCTGTCCATTAAACCAAAGTGAGGACAATAATTCTGAGTTTTATAAAGACTATGGGAAGGTATATGCACACGGAACCTCTTAAAGATCCCTTTCGATTGTTGGCTTTCGCCTTTCGGAGGTGGAAAGCTATAAGCGAAAAATGCCAACTTTAGATGATTGATCAAAAGGGTTCAGTTAATAGGTTGCATTTTTCGAACATCTTAAGATAAAAAGCAAACCAAGGGTTCCCAAAATATGCAAACATCCCAAGAACATCTCAAAAGCAAGCAACAGTACTATCCGAAAAACCCATCCCCCCTTTGGCCTCCTAATCATTTTCTTTCCAAATTCGGCTCAAACCCAATAGCTTCGTTAAATGGGTCCGTTACAGTAAGTCAAAAAAGTTGACCGTCAAACACTAGCTCTGTTAAAAAGTAGGTGGGTCCATTAAAAGTTTATCAAATACATTAAAATGTATTAAATGAGTCCGTTAAACGCATTAAAATGCATTAAATGGATCCGTTAAATATATTAAATGGGTCCGTTAAATGCATTAAATCGGTATTAAAATGCATTACTGAGTCCGTTAAATGCATTAATGAGTCCATGCAATATATTTTTGACTTTTTCTGACAGGTCCGTTAAAAAGGAGCTCTTTGGCAGGGACGGTGGGTATGAGCTGAAATCAGCAGAGAAAATGAGTAGGAGGCCAAGAAAAATGTAAATAGAAGCCTTTTGTTCCTCAACTTAATGTAGATGCATGCTGTAAAAGTTTCACATGTAGAATTACTTATGTAGGAGTAACAAATATGAAATGCTCTAACTAAGTAGCATTACATACAACATGACAAAGTTTAGGACATAATTAATTTTGAAAATAAAAGGCCAAATTTGGAGCACTGGTATCAGATCTCCTTGATAAGCTAAGGGGGATTTATTCATCAGCAACCTTATCAGTCATCAACTACCTTATCAGTCATAAGCTACCTTAGTTTGCCAAACATAGCCAAAGTCAGATGTGAGAAATCAGCAACAGTTAAATCTAGGGGGCATACAAATTGCATTTCTAAAAGAAAAGAAAGAAAGAAAGGAAAAACTCACTCAGAAATTGGTGATAGAAAGAAACCCTAGGTCAATTCACAAATGGCGTCTCTAGTGTCATCATGATCAACTTCTTCTTCTTTCACATCATCCAATTCGTGTGGTGTGGATGTTAATTCCAGTTTCAGTTTGTGACAAAGGATTCTATTTTGTTGGTGTGACAGAGATTATTATCAAGGGATTAAGGGCGAGTACCGGAAATCCCCCCATTTTAACAATAATTTTTTTAAAATATTCAAATATTAAATTTTAAAAATACATAGTTTTAATTAATACATGGGTGGGTTTCGGTAATATATTACCCAACCAGGATCGCTGTAGGGCCGGTCCTGAGATTTTGGATGTCCGTAGCAGAAAACCAAAACAATGCCCCTTGTGTATTGTACACGGAGCTAAAAATGCATTTTCGAGGGATCCTCTTAGCAACTATAATAAGAGTTTCAGACCAAATGAGATAAGTGGTTTAGACATCAATGGATTTCAATCAAGATCGTAATCTAAATATCGATAACAAAAAAAAATCCAAACTAACATTTGCAAGCTCTAGTTGGTGAACAAGTAACTGTGTATGAACAGCTATTGCAAATTGCATATTGAAAATTTGAAACAATGGCATAACATAACAAAATTGTATTGGATTTAAGTTCCTGCAACCTCAAAAGTGTTTGGTGGTATTGAAACAACTATATGCTTTTAACATAAAAACAACTTTTCATAGTCCTATTGGATCAATAAGGGTAGCATGAATAAAAACTTAAAATCCACTAAAAATTAATTCATTATGAATGAAATAGTCTCTTAAGTTTTAAGATAGCTTAAACTAATTTAATATAAGGAATCCACTTAAAAAGAGACTCACTCTATTGGTTAAAATCCACTTAAAAACATTTACATAACACATTTGTGCAAAAAACAAATCTTTTTAACAAACCATGTTTTAACAAACCATTGAAATAGGAAGGATTACAAACTCTACGAAGATGAGAAGCCACTACAAAATTGAATAAAGAAAGAAACCAAAAACTTTTGCAAGATCAAATAGAAGTCCAACACTATTAAATCGAACAATAATAGATTGTTAGATACAGCGCAGCAAACCAAATTGTGAGACTGATTGTGGGTAAGGAATTTTAGTAGCGACTTAGAGCAACGATTAGGACAATGGTGATTATAAACATAAATTTAGTCATATATCCTTGCATAGATTGAAAATTTTTCTACTTGTGTAAACATATCTAAACAATTCAAAATTCCTAACAAATATATATATTCCAACAAAGTTTCTGCCCTAAATCGACTAATTCAAACTAACATATACATAACTTAACACAAGTTAGAAAAAAAACTAAGGTGTTCGATTTTTGGGCAGCAAACCAACTATAGAGCAACAAATAGTAGGCAATTGTCTCGATTTAGGCAACTTCCATAACCACTACTCGAACACTCGATTTAGGGAAACCAATCGATCGAGAAATTAAGAGAGATAGAGTCACATAATGTATGAGAACTGAAAGGAGAGGGGCGAAAGGTTGAGTTGTTCTCTATTCGTGAATCGTCGTAAGGGTGTGAGAGAGGCAAGAAGTCGTGAATTGTGAATCTTTTCAACAGATGGTATTTCAAAAGAAAGGTAGAACTTGTGTTAGGCCCCTAAAAACTGAACCTACCTATTAACATATGCACTAAAAATTTGATGCCCTCATGGGGATGCTGCCCATGGCCCAAGCCACGCTTGCCATGCCATGGGCCAGGGTTGGGCCAGTACCCAACCCGACCCTGACTTCAATATGCGGAGGATCCCTAGCTTAGTTACCCCTTTTATGGGATCCTAACGATGTGGGTGAATCAGTTTCTCCAATGAGGCGGGCAAAAGTAGGGAAATAGCGCGGGTACCCCTTTACCCGGCTCCAGCCCTAGTTTGGAGTGAAGGTCCTCGGCCACGGCCCCCAACGTGTACGGGGATTAATCACCCGTCCCCGATCAACCCCCGTCACGACCCGGTTACCCGATCCATCAATAAATCATCACTTTGTCAATAAATCCTTAAGAACTAAAAAGTCATTAACAAATCATCTATTTGAGTCAATAAATCATTAAGGATCAACTATTAAGAACTAAGAAGTAAACCAAGAAAACATAAACAACTCAGTTGAATTTGGGGTGGATAGTCGCAACTCACAGGCGACAATGGAATCGATTTGGGTGTCTGCAACTTTGCCTCTTTGGATGTCAAACTTGGGTAATTAAGAAACGAAATCAATATTAAGTTTAAAACATTATTATTTACTAGAATGGGAGGAGTTTCGGCCATGTATAAAATTACATGTGATTTTACACTAACAAAAAAATGAAAGACAACGATTTTGGACATAACTTAAAGTCGCGTGCGTCGTATATGATTTTTGACGTGATTAATATATGATTTTTGCACGTGAATCATATGTGATTTTGTACATATATATTAATATATTAAAAGAATTGTTATATTAATACCGGGTACCAGGTGGGTCGAAGGGTATGCCACCCAGCCCCGGTTTAAGAACACCGGGTATACCCACCCCCGAAACCCTTTTTTGCCGGGATTCCTGAGTTGGCCCGGCCCTCCCGGGTGAACGAGGATTCCCACCAGATCAAGGAAAATTACCATGCCTACTTATGTCCAATTTATTAAACGTGTATAAAATAATCTATTCAATTATATCATAGTCATATCAATTGTCAGATAGATAACCGTTTCTGTTTAGTTTGATCAAACATCAAAAGAGTGTTTCAATAGAAGCATGATGAAGAGCTCAATGGAAGTAGAGACTTTTAGAACATCTCCAACAAATACTCGAGAACCAATATCTAAAATCTCTACATAAAAAACCATTCCACTCCAATAGATTCTTCATTTTGGGATAGAATCATTTCTTAAATTATCAAAATACTACATATATGTATTAAAATATTATTTCTCTCTCCTCAACATTTTTTTCAAAGATTTTTATTCGTGGAACATAATAAAAAAACTATTTTCTCTTTCATGGTAATCATTTTTGGAGATTTTGGGAGCTTTTTGGAGATTTTTGTACTCTCTCTCCATTTTGAAGAAAGTTTTGGAGAATCTAATGGAGCCCAAAAATGTGCAAAATCTTCGTTTTTTTCGTTTTGGAGAAACTGTTGGAAATGCTCTTATATATATAGGCCAACTTTACCAAATTCTAACAAATGAGTAGAAGTAATTGTGATGATTTGAGTAGAAAAACCTAGACCTATGTTGTAGTTTAAAAGGATGATAGATGTTGCCATGTTTGGTGCGAACTTGTTTAGAGGGAGGGAGTTGCTTGGCGTAAGTCTTTTGAATGTGGACAAATATGTAAAGGATTGGAATTTGGAGATTGGCATTTCAAATATCACATGTTAAAGACTTGAGATTATATAAATTTGAAAGAAAGTTTTTCAAAGAAGTCCTAAAAAATAATCCTATCACGGATGATTAAGTCTTCAACAAAATAAATAATCGAACTTCTAAAATTTGGTAAAAGAAAAAAACTATATGTAATCGAACTTTAAAGTTATGTTTTGAATGATTAAGTTTTTAAATATTTTTTAAATGAAGAAATCATTATATTTTCGTATTTTAAATGATAAAGTCCATTAACTATTTTTTTTAATAAAAAAACCATTAAACTTTTACATTTTGAATAAATAAAGCACTAAACTTTAAAAATTGGTTACTTACATAAGAATATAAAAAATTATATGTATAATGTATCCGATTAAGATTGTTTTAAAGTAAAAATATAATCATATTAATTTGAGTTAAAATAATGTAAGTAGAAAATTTCTTAAAAAATTGATGATTTGTTTTATTGAAAAAAATGTGTAGGAACTTAATATTCAAAATGAGAAAAGTTTAGGTTGTGTTTGGCAAAAAAATAAGCTAGCTTATTGAAACGCTATTTGGAGTAGCGTTTTGGAAGCTTTTTGTAGTTCTTTTCAATTATACTCTTATTA
This sequence comes from Centaurea solstitialis, assembly GCA_030169165.1. NCBI lineage: Eukaryota > Viridiplantae > Streptophyta > Magnoliopsida > Asterales > Asteraceae > Centaurea > Centaurea solstitialis. The sequence goes on along the minus strand of CM058041.1, from coordinate 36,054,617 downwards.
AATATTAACTATTATACCTCAAAATACACTTTTTGGTCATTTGACGTACTCATAATCTAGTTTTTGGTTTTTTGTCAAACATAATTTGTTAATAAGCTAGCTTATCAGCTATCAACTAGTTTGCCAAATAAAACCTTAATGATTTTTTTATTTAAAAGAATAGTTTAGCGACTTAATCATTTAAAATAAACAAGTTTAGTGGTTTTTTTCTTTTAAAAAATAATTTAAAGACTTGATCATTGAACATTAATAATTTATTGTGTTTTTCTTAACTATTCTCTTTTATTTATGTTGGATGTGTTTTGTAATTTGTATTATCAAATAGGTTCCTTAATATGTTAGCTGGGTAAATGTCGAAATGGGTAAACCTTCTTGAATCATCAATCACATTTGCCTAATTCTAACAAAAATCTTTATTGGATCTAATTGGGCCCGGTAGACCAATTTGTTTTTGATCCAACTTCCAAGTTCATCCATCCCTTGATTTGCTCCGTTGGAGCTTGAATTTTACATGTGTCATTTTAATGTGAAATTAATGGAGGTAAAAAAAAAAAAGTCTAAGACCAAAACCAAAATAATCTCAATAAGTGTTTTAAAAGAACATGCAACAATCTTCGTAGCTTAACACTTGTGTTTGATATCATGTTAAGCATGTTAAAAATTTGGCATGTAAATACGTAACACATACTTTCTATTTATGCTAAACCAGCAAATCGTTTTCCATACTATTTATATAACGGCTTGATAAAAATGGCATTTCTATAAAGAGACAAAAAACCATTATCATTTTGCAACTTACCATTTTTTGGGCCAAGCTTTAACCAAGCCCTTGTCGATAAAAGAAGTTTGGTTGGATTTTTTTTTATCCAACATTGGACTTACTAGGACCAGACTTATTGACAACGATCTCAAGACATTTTATGCATCTCTATCAAATTATGTTGTTGGCTCCTATCATTACTCTTCTTCTTTTTTATTTGATTTTTATCTTTCGATTACCCCTTTTGGTAGATAAAATGTAGATTAAAAACGGGGCTTGATGGTAGGGGACAATAACGTGATAGGCGATATGGAGAATAGAAACAATTAATGAGGTGTTGGGCTGTGGTACTCATAGCCTGATAATTAAATAAAGGAATATAGAAAAGTATTCAAATAAAAGGATTTAATTCCCTTAAAATGTATCCAAGTTGTCACATTTGCTATTGTGTGTAATGTACTTAAAAACCTACCATTTAATGTACCAAAGTTTCAAAACTTATCGTTTAGTGTATTGAGAAACTTGTTGAAGAGGTAGCCAGTCATTCCGGCCATCCAACCATCTTCTCCGACGATCTTTCCGGCAACCACACCAGTCCGGAAACTTTTCCTGCGACCATAGCCATTTTCTCCGCCACCCACCATCTTCTCCGACGACCTCCATCTCCGCCACCCACCATCTTTCCAGCCATAGATACGTGTGTGCGTGTGTGTCTCCGGTGACCTCCATCTTCGCCGCCCACCACCACCAACCTCCCCCTCCTCACAACTTGCATCACACTCCCTCCGACGTAAACAAAACCTCCGAGGAACACAGATCCCTCTTCATCTCTCGGGTTCGATCTGGGTTTTTCATTGCTGCCAAGAAATCATAATTGTCGGAGAAAATGGTGGTGTGGCAGAGATGGAGATTGCCGGAAAAGATGGTGGGTGGCGGAGATGGAGGTCGCCGAAGAAAGTGTGGTGGTCACCCAAGAGAAGCCGGAGTGCGTATCGTCGAAAAAGTTGCCGGAGTGGGAGTGACCGGCTGGTAACCTGCTATAAGAGGTTACGATACAGTAAACGGTAAGTTTTGAAACTTTGATACATTAAATGGTAGGTTTTTAAGTACATTACACACAATAGCAAAATGTGATAATTTAGATACATTTTGGGGAACAAAAACCCTTTATAAAAAGAGATTTTTGATTTAAATAGCCATAGTAAACAATAATATTGAAGCAAAACAATAGTCTAAAATCCCCACATTCTCCATTTTCTCTAATTTGGAGAAGTTATTAGAAATGCTCTTTGTAGCGTCTCCAAAAGATTCCTCCAAATCTCTCTAAATTAAAAAAAAAAATTTAACATCAATTATAATATTAAAATATTTTATTTACCTACTAAAAATTTATTTTTCTTTATTTTTAAAGTTTTCTGTTAGTTCTTTAATTTAGTAATATTTCTGCGGTATAAAGATATTAGGAGAAAGACTTTTTTTCTCTTTTACATTTTTTATCATTTTGTAAATATTAGCTTGAGATATCCATAGTTTCTATTTTGTTTATTTTTAAGAAGTGGATATGTTTACACAAATTTTGATACAGTCATACAGAGTTGGTCACTGACTATTAAAGAAATAATAATAATATATACTTTTCCAATCCATGAAGCAGTAATATAATCCGGGGGGATAGGGAAACAAAAGCAGCACATAGAGTGATCCCTTTAATTACTATTTGCTCTAAAGCTAGCCGTGGAATCCCCTTATTACCAAACCACCTCTCTTTTTACCTCTATATATACAATATGGATATATGTGTATGTTTCCATATTTATATCTATTTGCATCATCATCATCAGAAGAGAAAACAAAGAGATCATAGAAAATCATGTCTGGTTTAATTGATATGTGGACTAGTGAAGCCAAGAAGCTCCGCAGCGGCAACACCTCTCCATCTGAACCAGAGTCGCCACATAACCACCAGCAGCAGCTATCGTCGGCAGGGTTGTGGTCAGTCATGAAGAAGCGAGTTAACTCCTCAACAACCTTGCCCTTCTTCCCTGCTGTTGCTACCTCGGAGGCTTCCGTGTCTATGCTCCTCGACTGCTTCAGCCCTTAAGATGGAGCGTGTGTGTTAACTTGCCGTTCAAAAAAAATTCTATAAATACATCCTCCTCTTGTTTATATAAGCTTGTTCTATCCATATTGTACCCCATGTAGCTTTTCCTTTTTGGCTGTGAAAGAAATTACAATTTCTGTTTCTGATTTCCATATAGCTTTTTGGCTGTGAAAATTACAATTTCTGTTTCTGGTTGTATAAATATATATATATATATATATATAAATTACAATTTCTGTTTCTGGTTGTATAAATATATATATATATATATATGATAAAAAAAGTGGAGATGCGGGGAATCGAACCCCGTGCCTCTCGCATGCGAAGCGAGCGCTCTACCATATGAGCTACATCCCCAATTCATGTCTTTCCTCCCTCTTTAAATAACTAAAACCATATATTACTTTATTCTAACTTTAATTCTAATTCCGTAATATAAATTGTTGAGTGTTCTAGAATGCTACAAATCCAGATAAATTACGAATTCAATAATTTAAGAATCTAATAATACATATATTTGATTTTCGTAATTCATGCAAATTAAACATGTTGCTTCATAAAGATTGGGGGAGAAAAAGGTTTTTCCTGTAGAGACAAATGCGTTTACTTGTGGAAAACTGTTTTCATTTTCATAGAAAACGTTTTCAAAAAATTGAGTTGAGTTTTTATTTTCAGTTTTCTATGAAAATTTTAGAAAACTCGTTTAGTTGTATTGATGGAGTTTTCATTTTTCATTTTTAGAAAATTAGAAAACTCGTTTAGTTATGCATTTTCCATCACTTTTCATTTTCCATTTACATTGTTTTTCAAACATTACAACATGCTAGCCGTTGATGCCTCGCACCACCCTCGGAGACATAACCGCCAACGCCCTCGTTAAAAATGGCGGCTCTCTCGATAAAACGCATCGCTCCAACCTCAACCCCAACGTCTCTAAACTCTTCAGCTGCTTATCGGACTTCCTTCGGCCGCTCCCGGCTACGTCTCCGGCTGTCCGGTAACCCTTCTTCTCACTACCTTCTCCGCCGAACCTAACCCCGTTTTAGTTCCCCGTCTGGTTCAGTAGAGCTCGGGTCACCACCTGCTTCCTCACATCCTCCGGCAACCGTAACGTAAACCGGTCTAAGTTCTCCACTGGTTGGACCAATGAATGACCGCTCGAATGAGATCTGAACTTATCGAACAACCTCAGAATCCCCTGTACGGACTGGTTCGGCTTACCGGTCTCATTCCCGTTCAGAACTTCAACCACCGGTTCGTCAACGTTGACCACTGGATCTTTAGCAATCGAGACGGCAATAGAAACAGAAACCGGAACCGAACGACGTCGTTTTCCTCACCACTTAACTCCGGCTGGTTTACGAATCCGGCGGCCGCGGCAGAATGAGATTCGCACGGCGGACGGGGCAGGTGACGTGATTCTCGAACCTAGCATCGATCAAAAACCATTTAATTAATTCCAATTGCATCTCATCTCAAGCTTCTACTTTTCACAAATTCACCTTAATCCGTAACTAAAATTACAACATCTCAGTCACTCATAAATCTCCAAATTACATCACTAACACAGAGCAAACAAGATTAATCTGAAGAAGCAATCTAAAATTCAATCAAATATACACATGATATCACATCAATTTCAGACTAATTTCTTCATGTTCTCTTGGGCATTTCAACAAACACATAGAGGGCAACACCCTTAAAAATGAAAAACGATAGAATAAATGGGTGTTTACGAATTGAAGAGAAAGAAAGATACAGGAAGGTTTTACCTTGTTTTTGGAACAGGTGACTGCCTTGGAGGTACCCAATTTCAATAAGCAAAGAACACATCTAATCCACCTTACAGATAATCCAAATTTCAAAATTATGATTATTAACTATGAAAATCATCGAAAATGGAGGCTAATTTGTGTATGATAGAATGATAAAAGCACAAGGAATGAAATCTGACCTAATGAATGAATCTGTGAGTTGGGAGAAATCAAAAGCTCCAATGAAGAAGAAATCGAAAGTTTGAGATATGGAAGAAATCACAGAGCTCCAGGGAAGAAATCGGAGTGAGATATGAAAGAAGAAATCGAAAGCTTGAGTGAGATATGGAAGAAATTGCAGAGCTCCATGGAAGAAATCCAAATACCCAGTGAAGAAGAAATCGAAAGCTTGTTGAGCAATGTCCCACATTGGACACAAAGTGAACTTGTAATGTGCTTATAAGGGTCCTGGGCTACTCCACTCATTGCCAATTGGTTTTGAGACGGAACCCCACAAACTTACATGGTATCAGAGCAAGGTTCACCCGTGGTTGGTCAAAAAAGCCACACGGACTCCATGTAACCCAAAGTATAAGTATCCACGTGCTAGGCTAAAAAGAACGCCACACGTGAGGGGGCGTGTTGAGCAATGTCCCACATTGGACACAAAGTGAACTTGTAATGTGCTTATAAGGGTCCTGGGCTACTCCACTCATTGCCAATTGGTTTTGAGACGGAACCCCACAAACTTACAAAGCTCCATCGAAGAAATTGAAAGGCTTTTGAGCGTGGCCGCTTGGAAAACTTTTCAGAAAATGAAAATTTGGAAAAGTGTTAAAAGTAGTTTTCCAATGGGTTTATGATTTGTAAGGGTAACCAACTGTTTCAATTGTACAAATGTTACCATGAAACTATTTTTTGTACTCAATTGACCATTAAACTCTTTTTGACTGTACATATAGTACCATTATGACTTGGTATAACAGGTAAACCACCGTGAACCACCGGTAACCACCGGTAACCACCACCACCACCACCAAAACACCACCATAGCCACCACCACCTTCAAACACCACCACAGCCACCACCACCTTCAAACCCACCACCACCACCACCACACCCATCTCCACCACACCCACCACCATCTCCACTACACCACCACCACCATATCCATGACAACCACCACAACCACACCAACACCACCACCATCTCCACCACACCCAACACCACCACCATACCCCTTCACTTAACCGAAATCGAAATCGGTACCATCCTTCAGATCTGAAATCGAACGAAATCGGTACCAGATCCTTCAGATCAAAATCGAAATTGGTACCAGATCCTTCAGATTGAAATAGAAATCGGTGGTTGTGGTGGCTTCTTCAGATCCGAAATCGAAATCGGTTGTGGTGGCTCCTTTATGGTGGGTTTCAGATCTGGTGTTGTGGTGGAGATTGTGGTGGTGTTGGCGTGGCTGTGGTGTTCAGATATGGTGTTCAGATCCGGAGTTCTCTAAAAATTCCGTTAACCGGAAAACTCCGCCGGCGATGGTAAATGGGTAGGACGACCAGGTGGCTCCGGTCACTTTCTCCGGCTAAAAAGCCTTCAAATCGCAGACAACAACAACACTCGTCGGGAAATCAAGATTCATTCACCGCCGGAAAATCAAGATTCTTCTCGAAACCGGCCGACGAAAACAAGCACGCGATAGCCGTGGCGGCGGCCACGGCGGCTGTGGCTGAGGCGGTGGTGTGGGTTTGATGGTGGTGGTGGTGGTGGTGATGGTGGAGGTGGGTTTGAAGGTGGTGGTGGCAGCTTTGGTGGTAGTGGGTGTGGTGGTGATGGTTTGAAGGTGGTGGTGGCTGTTTTGGTGGTGGTGATGGTGGTTACCGGTGGTTTACGGTGGTTTACCTGTTATACCAGGTCATAATGGTAATATTAGTACAAAAAAACAAGTTTCACTGGTCAATTGAGTACAAATAAAAGTTTAATGGTAACATTTGTACAAATCGGATAGTTGGTTACCCTTACAAGTCATAAACCCTTTTCCAATTGACATACAAGGCAATTGCTAAATACACCCGACTTTTTACCAAATGCACCCAAAAAGTGAATGCGTCATACACACACATGTCAACGTCAAAGGCTATTTTTTCAATTCCCGATGCTACTTTTTCAATTCCCGATGGACTTTTTGGGTGCATATAGCAACCCCCTTTTAAAAAATGAAAATTTTTTGTTTTCTTAAAATAATTTTTTGAATTGAACAAAGTAAACAGGTTTTTTAGTTTTTCATTTTTTTTTGGAAAAATTTTCTAGAAAAATGAAAAGTTTTCAGGAAGTAAACACACCCAAAATATTTTTCAGTTTTATATTTCAAAATATAATATAAACATTTATACTAAGTTATAAAGTATCTCACAAAAACTTTACTTAAAACTTAATATTATAAATAGATTGTGTATAAGTATAACTTATTAAAACTTCATATTTGAATATAAACAATCTAAAATATAATTAGGCTTATAATCAAGTTCTAACAAAATAATTATTTAAAAGATTATATATATATATTAATAATTAGTTTAATACCTATAGTTTCAGAATTACAATATAGCAATTGTGGTAAGCAAAAACATCCGGATTTAATCCCTCCTTCTGAGACTATCCAATATACCCTACCCGATGGTAGCGGATAGGGTGTGGGTTTCATTGGCCGTTAACCAAACAACATCAATACAATGCTTATTTATATCTTCATTCTCCGGCATTCTCATTTTCATTTTCATTTTCATTCCTTAAAATAACCAAACACTCCCTAACCCCTTATATTTGAAACATGGGATGAAAACCGCAAGCTGTTGGATTACTTTATGACTTGCGGTTTAGTATTTTATTAATTTCTTTTTGATGAGAAAGACGTCAATAGGCATGTAAATTGTACCCGATTCGTCAAGGAATCCGATCAACCCGACCCGATAGGGACGGGGATTCCCCGGTGAACTGGGTCCCGGAGACAGGGATCCTCATTTTGCTCAATCCGAGGATCGGGACGGAGACGAGTATCGTACTCCCCACCCTGCCCCGTACCCGTATATATATATATATCAATCATTTTTATTTAAATTATATATTATTTTTTCTATTATATCGGTATATGGTTGTCTTTATTTCGATATATTATGAATATTACTTGAGATGTTTTGGTGCATTTGTTGTTAAAAATAAATTTGGAATTATATTTAATTTTTTTGGTATTACGTTTATAATTCTTATATGATTACATCTACATATTATTATGCGATATGTCTTAGTGTTTATTGGAATATGTGAGATCATTCTACCTCAAAATATTTGATATTAAATAGATAACATAAATGGAAAAGAAATGCTCGTTTCCCCGTTGGGGACGGATGCGGATATGATCAAATTCCTCGACGAGGATGGAGACAAGAACGAGAACGAAGATGGGAGATTGGGGATGGCGACGGGGATTGGGATCCCCGCCCCATATCGACCCATTCCCATGCCTAGATGTCAGAAAGAGTATTAACATCGTAAATAAAGTAGGCTTATGGCATTAAGGGTTTATAGTTTTAAGGACATTTTAGTAAAACTCGATTTTTTATGACTAAAAACCGAAAACCACTATCCATCCGACTACTTTGAATAATTGTTCAACATTTTGTAACTTTTGAAGTAGGAACCTCAAATAATAATAATAAATTATTATAACATAGCCACTATCCACTAAACGACTACAAAAACCAAACCGTCAAAGTTGTAGCGTAACGGTAGGTTCTTAAAGGGTAGTGGCTTTCATTCGGGTTTGAGGTCACACGTGCACAGTTTGATGTCGAGTGAGTATTGATCCTAAAGAAACATACTTATCCATTAATAAAATTGTGAAAGATGTAGGCCGGACAAAGCTCAAGTCAACCTTAAAAAAAACCAAATATCTTGTCGTATTCTTAAAATTATTACAAAAACAGGCAAGGTTTGAGAAACTTTTAATATAATGCTTGAGTGTGCAAAAAGTTATAACTTTTTATCAAATTATAAGAAAAGAACAAAATATGTTGAAATTTCATATAGACAGTGGGCCACGACCAGCTGCTCCCGTGGTTTGTCTCTATTGCTTGTTTCAAGTTATAATAATCCATACACCTTTCCATCCTTATCCAAAGAATTTAATTACTTTTAATGGTCCAATGATATTGAACTTTGTAACTAGTATAATTATAAATTATAAACTATTAAATTTATTAAAAATGTTTAGAGTTAGGTTAAGGTAAGAACAAAACTATATTAATGATAAGATCAATTTTTTTTTTGAAACTTTATAATAAGATATTATGAAAATACAAAATCCAAAGCTTTATAATAAAAATATAATACAAGGTTACTTTTACAATATTTTACTTTTAATTTTCAATTGTACTTGCAAAATTCATATCATCTCATACAATCCTAAATCAAAATGCTTATTTAATAAATAAGAAACTTTCTTTTAATGTAGAAGGAAGATGATAAACTTAATTATAAATTCATTTTATATTTAGAAAATTATACAAATACATACTTCGAATCCTAATTAAGTATAGATTTTAGTTATATAATATTTTTATTTGTGTCAGAATTACATTATATTATACATTGTATATATACAAAAACACATCTTGATATTGAATGATGGGTATGACCAAAGAATTAGTGGATAATATATATTTAACAATATTGTATTAGTCTACTTCTACAGTTTATAGTCGTTTTTGTTTGCTCAATGATAGAAATAATTAACATTTTCCACGTATTTTTTTAATAGCAATAGAAATTTATTGGGTTAATTACATGAGAGTGTATCCAACTTGTCACGTTTTTTCATTGTATGTACCCAACTTTTAAACCTACCATTGTATGTACTGAACTTTTTAATTTTCTCATTGTATGTATCAAACCTGATATAACAGGTAAGAGGCTGATGTGGCACCAGTTATATTGACGTGGCATCTGATGTGGCGTGACGTGGCATCTTATGTGGATATTCTTGAACTTTCTAATTTTCTCATTGTATGCATCAAACTTTTACTAATTTCTTCATCTTCAACCTCCCACCACCACCACCACCACCAAACCCACCACCACCAAACCCACCACCATCAAACCACCACCACCACCACCCCACCACCAAACCACCACCATCACCACCACCCAACCACCACCACCACCACAAAACCACTACCACCACCACCACCACCACAGCCACCACCATCACACAACCACCACCACCACAGCCACCATCTCCACCACCACAACCACCATCTCCACCACCATAGCCACCACCACCATCACCAAACCCACCACCAACACCAACACCAAACTACCGCCATCGCCAAACAACCACCAGTCCACCACTCGATTCCGACAACCAAATCGTTAATTTCTCCCAAATGGCACAACCCAGGCACAACCCTCGATTCCGGCAACCCAAACAACCACCAGCTCCTCAAAGCCGCCGGTTCGATCCAATCTCCCAAAATCGCAGCCACCACCATTCTCCGGTGAGTTTGCTCCCCCCCTCTGATTTCAACCCCTCCGGCGACCCCCGAAACTCCGGTGAGTTTGCTCCCCCCCTCTCTCTCTCTTTCACGGTGGTCCAGATCCGACCACACCACCCACGTTGATTAATTGGAAGACGAAGTTCGATTTCAAGCTGCAGAGCTTCGTGTTTTTGTTCGCGCAGTCGGAAGGCGTTACGGATGCGATTATTGACGACGTCGTCACGGCGGAGGAGCTCGAGTTACGGCTTTACTCGTCGTTCCATGGCGTTGTGGATTCGATCGAATGGGGGAACGTGATGTCGTGCTTGTTGGTTCAGCATTCGCTGCTGAATCGGATCACGATCGAAGGTTCGAGAAAAGGAGGGAAAATCTGTTTGACGGAACGAGAAATTGTGGATTTGAGAGACTCGTTGTCGCCGGAGGATGTTTCGAGGATTGGTGGTGGTGGTGGGGGTTTGGCAGCGGTGGTGGTGGTGGGGGGGGGGGGTTGGTGGTGGTGGTGGTGGTGGTGGTGGGGGTTTGGTGGTGGTGGTGGTGGCAGCCGTGGTGGTGGTGGGGGTTTGGTGGTGGTGGTGGTGGTGGGGAGCTGAGTTTGGTTTTTCAAAAAAGGCAAAAACAGGTCCTTGGGACCAATTAATAAACTAGAGGGACTAAATATGTAATTTACTCAATGTGTTGGCATCCTATGTGGCAGCCAATGTGGCAGCCTATGTGGCATTGTGACCGGTTACCTGCTCAGCAGGTAACCTGATACATACAATGAGAAGTTTAACAAGTTTGATACATACAATGGTAAGTTTAAAAGTTGGGTACATACAATGAAAAAACGTGACAAGTTCGATACACACTCATGTAATTAACCCAAATTTATTACCAAACTCAAAGAACCAAGTACAACACAGGCCCAATGGCAAAAACCAAAAACAACAGCGAAAACAAAGGAGAAAAACATGACTCAAACCTACACAGACGACAAACCCGTAGCCGACAACCACACAGGAACCAAACTACCAAAGAAGCCAGTTACGAGGAATTTATTTAGCAACATTTAAGGTTAATGTTTATAAATAGCATTTTAACGATCCCCGACAACTTTGGGGGCTAAACATGGCCCCACTTAAATATCCCTATGCATGCGCACAGGAAAGCTCGAACTCGGTTAGGACACTATGAATCCTCCCTAGTGTTAAACCAATCCGCCACAACACTGCTGACAACATTTTAACAACTTGTTAAAATCCTCATTACAAAATACAATGGCATGTAACGTTTTAACGAGTTACAAAAGATTATTTTATAAATATTAAGTTTATTAAAGAAAAGTAGATTTTATAAATAGTTACTCTTGTCGACTAAATAAAAAAAACTATAAAAGACAGTAAAATAAGTATTTTGACTAATTTTTCCAGCGTTGGCTATATAAAATATAAAGTAAACTACAATTTTGGTGCCTAAGGTTTACAAAAATCAACGAAAACGATCCTTAAACTTCAAAAACTATAGGGATGGTTCCTACTGTTTGCATTTTGCTTTGAATCAAGTCCCTACTCACAAACCCCGTTAGTAACTCAGTTAAATGAGGGATACTTTTGTCTAAAATGAAAGAATAAGGGTCAAATTGTAGTTTTGAATCAAGTCCCTCCTCCGCCATGTTTTTGATGCTGGCGTCAACCATGACGGCGCCTCCTTCCGGCCAAACCGCACCTTCGGTGGTCCTACCGCGGCGTTCGGTGCAAGTCTTGGGGGAAGTTTGCGACGGACATAAGAGATTCGACGATGATTAGGGTTTGGTGGGGACGTTCGCGACGGAGATTAGGGTTTGGCTGGGGAAGTTCAAGAGCGTGGAGGCGATGACGATGTCGTACAACGAGGCGGTGTTTGTGATGAGGGGCATGACGACGGTGCTGAACTTTCCGCTGGAGAGGGTGAAGGAGTCGTTGACTAAGATGGAATAGGTTTCGAAGAAGGGTGGTTGCATGTGCAGCCGGCAGTGGTGGCGGTCGCGTGTGCAGCAGGTGGTGGTGGCGGTGTTTATGTGTGCAACCTTTTCCTCTTCCCTAGATCTGGAATAAATTTTGGTCCATGTGTGCGTATATAAAAAGAGAGTGAGAGAGAGACAAAACAAAAAATTACATTTTGACTATTCTTCTTTCATTTTAGACAAAAGTACTTCTTTAACTGAGTTTTTAACGAGGTTAGTGAGCAGGAACTCGATTCAAGTAAAATGCAAATAGTAGAGATCATCCATATAGTTTTTAAAGTTCAGATTCTATTTTCATTGATTTTTGTAAACCTCATGGACCAAAAACTATAGTTTACCAAAATATGTTACTATCGGATTTTGAAACACGTTTTACGATTGTATCCTTGGAAGCAGCAATAGCTAAATGGTAGTATACCCATTTTTTTATTCTTTAAAAGTGGGTATCCATGAATCATCATAGAATCCATGGGCGCACGCCACCACTACTACCTCTATTCATATTATAAATATACACTCAATTATTCATCAAACCATAAACTAATTAAAAAATTAACGCAGATATTATAGATGGCAACAATGGTGAATTTGTGGATCTGCGAGCCTGACGAAGCTTCGAGACAAGATCCAGTCGGATAATAATAATAAGAAGAAACAGACTGATAACTTGTTCCTCAAATCTCAACAACAAAAGGAACAAGAAGAAGAAGAAGGATCTAGAAACAGAATTGGAAAATCGGCATCTGTGTTACCGGTGACGGTGGAGAAAGAGATATCGGAGGAGACGGTTTTTTGGCTCATGGATCGATTTGCACCTTGCTAGTTTTAATTAGATCTACAGAGTAAGAACAAGCAAGCATATATAGTGTATAATATTAATATGTGTATGTATGTATATGTATATGAATTACTCTGTTTCTGTTTTAATGTAAATATGCTTTAGTGAATTTTGGAAATCATCTTCTTCTTCTATCATTATCTGTTTGAAAGAATCAATTGATCTCGATCGAAGAGGTTTTGAGACCTGCAAAATTGTTTTTAAATGTTAGATTTTGGGTATAATTGTTTAAATTGATGTTTTTGAGTTGTGAATTACTTTTTTTTTTTAAATTCTAAGTTTACTACTCTGATGGTTATTAAATCGACTTATTGAGTGTTCATGTTGTGAATTATTTTTTTGGGTAAGTTATAGCGGCGACGAACCAAAGAACGACTACAATGTACACACGCCTCTCCAATGGTATGGGGGTATCCATGGGCAGTCCACTAATCTGTCACTGTCTCAATCCAACATACGCAGGTACGCTGGACCTAGGACTCAACCACAGTCTTCGACCAGGCTGGGGCAGCCCAGAAACTGAAAGACTGGGTACTCCCGTGCCTCCAATTAATTCCCCTACGAATTGAACTTGAACTTAGGTAGACTGAGATCTTATTTACAACCACCAAAATATTACCTGTCTTAAATATTACCTTTCTTATAAAAACCAACTGAGCTAGACATGATTTGTTGTTGTCAATTATATCTGTGCTAAAGAACTTGCTAATTTAGTATCTAATTAGCTCAACCGCCATCACGGTCCATCCCAAGGATTTCATTACGAGGGTCTACCTCATGGAGAGGGTGTAGACCTACTACTTAATTAACGATAGAGTCAACATAACAAATGTAAATTCATAATTGCATCTGACAAATGTAATTTTAAACTTTATCTTATATGAGAGTCCTTACTACCCTATCATATATGTCCCATTGAGGTTTTTTCTGAAGGCTGCTTATATCTCAATTGGTTTTATTGTCTAACAGTTTAAGTTTAAGCTTGATCGATCACCTATATCAATTAAACTCAGGCTCTGATACTAATTATAACAGCCTAAAAACCGAAACATCTTAAAACAATAAATAACAGCCACTAAAGCTTCCAAAGTAAACGAGCACAAGTAAACAATATATCTCAAAGATTGCAGCAGAAAAATATTACCCACAACTAAGAACCATTACTAGTCTAAAGGTAAAACTATGCTCGAACCACAAGTCCTCTCTAAATGCTAAGTCATATATTTTCCTTTCTCTCGGTTGAGCTTTCTACATGAAACTTGTCTGAAGATGGTTTAGTATTAAAAGCAAGAATCAAACCAAAAGGTTAAATGAATTCCGTTTAATTAACATAGAAAAACATAAAGTGTTTGAATTACTAAACCGTCACAAAGACCAAAATATCCAAATAGACTACCACTATCACTTTACATTCACATTTATGATCAAGCCCAAGAAGACACACCTATCCAATGTGCTAGTGAAACAATTCAAGACATATGGAATAATAAATTCCCAAGAGATTCTATAAATCTCACAATGTGATAATAAAAGTAAAATCGAATGAAGGAGGGAAGAGGATTTATCCTCTTATTTTACTAACTAGTCCTTGCAAAACAAAGAGATTTACACCCACACCCCTAGACTTTCACAAATTGCTTAGTAACAAGGTGAGCGTTATTACAAACTTTGGCTATTCCATTTCAAACAAATGTTCTTATCTTGTCTAAACAATATAACCCAGGTGACAACTGTTAATCCATGTGATAATTAGCCAATTTGATAAACAATAACAATACAAGCCTATAATATATTATTTACTTAACAGAAAAAATTAAAAGGTATTTTGGTTTACGGACCAAACATGTGAAAAATACATACCACCAAGGCACCAACACCAAGTCACCAATAAATAAAATCTATGTGGACTATTCCTCAAAAGACCCGCATACGATAGGCCCAAATCCGTTATTAACTTTAGCAAAAATGGTTTCTCCATTTTCATGTTCTGGCCCATACATATATATTGGATACTTATAGAGTTATAGCCCAAAAACATGTATCAACTTCACAAGGCCAAAATATGTCATTTAACCATGGCATATGATTCTTTTAGTCATCCAAAACCTTATCAACTTATGTTTTCTAACAGACGTTACTTATAAGAAGTTAATAGCTCATGTTTACTTGTTTACCTACCAGGGAAGTGGCTTGTTAACTCTTCTACCCTAATAGGTTCGAATCTAGACGTTTTCAGATTATGACCACTAGTGATTAACTCAGGGTCCTTTAGCTGCCGGTAAACCTTGCCGGGATTATTCAAGACAAAGCCTCAGATACCCTTTTAAAAATATACATTCCCATCATGGCTATTTTTAGATGAACTTTTTATCTATGACTCCAATTTATACAAACATTTTGTATAACATATTATTGTTTTGTCAAACAATATATCGAAACAAGAGAAACCAAAAAGAAAAGATAGTTAGATTTTGCTTACGTAATATGTCATTGCTTTTTTTCTTTCAAATATTAACATTTAAAAGTAATAGTATGTTTTGTTCAATTTAAAAATCTAATTCAAGAAGTTCATATAAGTAACACGGCATAAAAAACTAAAGAAGGTTTCATAAACTTTGAAAATGTAAACTTTAAGTTTAGAGTTAACTACAGGTATCGTTTATATATTCTTATAAATTATTTGTTACCTTGAAACACAAACATTTCCATTGTATTTTATTTGGTTTGATAAGTGGCGGATCCAGGAATTCTAATGATGGGGATCGGAGTTCAGTGACGGATCTAGAAATTCTAATGATGGGAGTTGGAGTTGTAGAGTTAGAATGACAAATATTTCGAAAACCGTTACCATTGTTTTTTTTTGGAACGGCAAAAACTTTTATTACCATCGTTACCATTGTTAGTACTTTTCTTTTTAAACCTTTCTATTGCCGTATAAACTTACAAAACAATAAACACTTACCGACCGTTTACCTAAACACTTATCCCATAAGCGTTTAACGGTACAATTCAACGCTATCACTTACCTTATCGAGTATGATTTAGTCACTTAAAAAGGACATCAGATGCAACAATTCACCCTCTAAGCCCTAATCGGGTAGGAGTCGTCGCCCTCACTTACCGGAAAAGACTCTAGTTTATTGTTTCGATCTTATCGGATAAGATTCTTGATAATTCTCATATTCATTGGTTAAGGTAATATAACTTGGTAAACGATTTGCCTCAATTAAATAATTAATCACAAAACCACTGAATTAAAGAAAAACAAAAATGTATTTAGAATAAAGTGATACTTATTTTTATGAAAGCATGCATGGAAGATAATAATATAAGAAAACACTACATAAGTCCATAGAAGTTTTAGGGGCTGTTTGTTTGCCTCTTAATGGAACCGTTAAGAGGTTCCCTCTTAATCGCACAGAGGCTTGATCTGTTTGGCAAAATAAAATGACCTCTGAACGGTGACGATAACCTCTGTACGGTTCAACATGAGGAGGGTAGGCATACCATTCAGAGGGTTTATTTTTCCATATATGCCCTTCACATAATTTCTCATTGCCAGCCTTGTTTCCATCACAACCGGCATCACCTGCTTCAACCTCGATTATTTTTTCTTTTTGCTTCTTGAAATCGATCTATAGAGATCGATGATTATTGAAATCGATCTGATTTATAGAAAGCCATCTAGATTATATTCTTGAAATCAATTAGATAGAAGTAGATTTATGAAAATCGATTACCTGATTTTCAGAGAAATCGATTACACTCTGATTTTCATAGAAATCGATTACATTCTTGTAATCGATTTATAGAAATCGACCAGATCTGGAAATCGATTTATAGAAATCCATCTGATTTTTCGTCTTGCTTCTTGAAATACATCTGATTTTTCGTTTTGCTTCTTGAAATACATCTGATTTTTCGTTTTGCTTCTTGAAATCCATCTAGCATATGAAATTGATTTGGTCTTGGAAATCCATCTGGTTATGGAAATCGATTTGGGGATTTTTATATGGAAATCGATTTATTCTTGGAAATCCGTATGGTTATGGAAATCGAATTGCTGATTTTTATATGGAAATCGACTTGGTTTTTTTTATATGGAAATGGATTTGATGATTTTTAATATGGAAATGGATTTGGTGATTTTTTATATATATGGAAATCGATTTGGTGATTTTTATATGGAAATGGATTTCATGATTTTTTTATATGGAAATGGATTTGGTGATTTTTTTTATATGGAAATCTGATTGAAATCTTATAGAGGGGTAAAATGGTCATTTGTTGCCATCCAGACTGTCCATTCAGAACAATTACCAAACAACTACATTTCATTATGCATTACATCATACAGAGCCTCTCAACCATTCTGACCTTTCAACCATTTAGCACAAAACCATTCAGCAACTAACAAACAGCCCCTTAGATTTTAATTGGGCCAAAACAATTATATGTTAAATTTTAAAGGGCTTTAGAATAAATAATTAAAGAGATATAGAGTTAACTTTTTCTTTTGGGTGTCAAAACAAAAGATGATCAATAAAAAAATCTATATATATACTAAAAAAACTGGTACACTATGAAGCTTATGGAGGTCAGCTGACCCTCAAAATTTAAATGTAAATCCGCCCTTGTGATGCTCTTAGAACTTAAATGTTAAAATATAATAACAAAATCTAAGCATTGACCTTTAGATGGTGGTATTTATTGACACATCTAAATAACGTCGAACATATTTAAAAAAAAAAGATATAATGAACTTAATGATTTATGCTTAATTAGACATTTAAATAGGCACGAGAAAATGTATCCCGTGTATACATTCAATCATCTTACTCAACCAAATTTGAATAAACAAAAGAAATGAACCAACAACAGTTTACTTAATTTATTTGGAATTCTAAATTGGCTAGACTTTGATAAATTTTCTTCTACTTACGTTGGGAATCCAAGACTATTCCAATGGCTTTCGATGTCCTAGATAGAGAGCCAAGAATATCATTTAATCCAATTAAATTCCTAAGGGGTTTATAAACTAGTCAAGCTAATTTTCTTTCAAATTCATAGAGTTTGAGCTTAACTGCCCCTTAGGTTGGGCCGCCTTGGACCCCCCCACTTCGCCCTATTCTAGGGGCGGCTCAGTGGAAATCCATTCTTTCCAACTTTCTGGTAACTCTTTTGAAATGGTTTCATATATTCTAAGTTTCTAATAATATAGCACTAGGATAAAGGTCTACCTATAAACCATATAAACTTTTGAAGTCAAAGTCGTGTAAGATAGCAAAGAAATATTGTTGGTTGCCACAAAAAGGCAAAATGCAATGCATCTAGGGATTTTTTTTAATGGAATTCATCTAGGTCTTAAACATTGACTTCTTGAATCCAAGAAGGATTTTGATAATCTCGCCGGTAATCTTATCATATATCATCAAAAAAATTTGTCTTTTATCTTTAAATATTAAATAACGTTTATGTTATAAATATATAAAAGTTACATCTTTAAGGAACAGTCTACGCCACATCAGCTTTACCAGAATAGTGCCATAAGTCACGTTTTGGAAAACGCCATATTTTCGCCGTGGCTTTCAAGGCTTGAGGCTTGGCCATGCCGCCATGCCACGCCTCACGTTATTTAAAATCTTGGCACTAGATTACACTAGAACAAATTGACATTTTAATTAGGACACATAACTCTTCTTTGAGCATTCTTTTTTTTTTTTAGCGACAAGTTAACGCGCACACACGTTCCAGCGGTATCGGGCCTCCTTACGGTCAATCCCACTAATCCGCTGCCACCCGGGCCAACCTATGGCAGAACCCGACAGACAGGTTTTAGGGGCCCTATGGACGAACCCGAACCGGTCCCGAACCCAGTCCCAAAGGACCAAATCCATAGTCTAGATATCGCAGGAAAGTGTCTGCCGTGGGAATTGAATCCTGGTAGTGTGGCTTTCACCCCACACCCCCAAGGATGTTACCTATCCAAATGAGCTAACCCCCTTTGATCTTCTTTGAGCATTCTAATATAACACTACAATAAAAATAAGTTCATAAAACGTCCAACATAAACAAGCGTTATAACTTATAGCAAAGTATTTTATATGATCAAAGTTTATAAGACCAAACAAAAATATGTTATTTAAATGTGTTATAATAAGTTTATAAAACGTTTTTGAGTATTATAAGTTTGTAACAATTTTTTGTAAGACAAATCAATATAAAATATCGAATTAGCTAATTTTATAGGATGATTTTGAGAATTGTCTTATAAATTCTTTGTTTTAGAAAACACTTGTGTTTTATAGGAAATCTTTTTTCTTCTAAACTTAATTTACGTAGACTGCTTTTTTACGTTTAGAGAAATTAACGATTACCGTACGTTCTAAATAAATCATTTTGCTATAGTTTGATTCTTGTTATAATACTTATGTTTTTTTCTTTAAACGGCATTTAACTCACACACACGTTCCGGGGGTATCCGAATCCATACGGACACCGACTAATCCCCACACCCATGAGTTATAATACTTATGTAGTTATGCGGTTCGATCTTTAGAAAAGTTATATTCTTTTAACAAGTTAATTAGTACTTTGTTTTTGCAAATGATGCTATGCAATGCAAAACATAGTCATAAAACATGAATATCAAATACAAAACATAGTCATAAAACATGAATATCTATTTCTTTTATTATCATTTAATCAAACACTTTTGTTAATTAAATTAAAAGTCACACATTAATTGTTTATAGCTAAAAGAGTATATAGATACGAATACACACACTTATACACATACTTTTGTTATATGGATTTATAATATTACATTTTCCTCTTAACACATTGTCAAAATAAAACCATGACCTCCATTTACATTTTAATAAATAAAACAAAAAAACTTGCTTTTCAAAAGCTTGTGATCAATCTTCATCAACATTTATCTTCTTCAATACATTCTTCAATTTGATGCAAATTTTTTGATCTTCATTTTGTCAAACACCAGCATGCCATCAAGCATCTCCACCACCCTACCGCGGGCCATGCTTCAATAGCTCACTTGGTAATGGGTGAGAGTAGGTTTGCACGATACTATGTCTTTCAACAGTTGCAGATTAACGGCTGTTCCGCCACCCGCCATAGCTTCACCGAGTTATCTAGACTGCCACTGTACACGATCCAATCTCCATTATCCCGATTATCATCATCGTCTTCTACCGGCTCCTGAACCGCCAGACATTTCACCGGTCCGGTGTGGCCGTTCAAAACAGACAAACACGTGTGAACACCGCCATCTTCTCTCCGCCACACGCAGATGCTCTTGTCCGCTGATCCACTCAACAACAAGTTCCCAGCCGCCGCAAGACAAAGCACCGCAAGCTTGTGTCCCCTGAGAACGCCGCCGTGGGACAACGTGTGCTTCCCTCGTTCCCAGAAGTTCACAAGACCGTCGGAAGATCCGGCATACACGGTGGTCCCGGCGGCGTTGATCACCAGAGACGTGACTGCGCTGTCCTGGTCCAGAAGGGTGTGGACCAGAAGGTGTTGCGTGTTCTTCCCCACCAGCTCCCTCCGCCACACCTTCACCGTTCCGTCTGCGGACCCGGTGAAGACCAGGCCGTCAAATCCCACGACGACGGCATTAATGGCGTCGTCGTGGGCGTGTACGGACTCCAAACATTTGGAGTCCGAAAGCCTCCAAACTTTAAAAGATCTATCCCAAGATCCTGAATACAATAGCCCGCGGTCTTCATCCAAGCTCATGCACGCAACGGCGTCGTAGTGCTTTATCCACGGCACGTTACGACGCCGTCTTACTTCGATGTAATTGTTCGGGTTCATAGAGCTCTTGATGTAGTCTTTCGTGGTGGGTAAATTTCCGACCCGTTTGTAAGCTTTTTTCTTCTTATCCGAATACTTCCAGACCCGGATTTTACCGTCCTGGTGGCCGGTGAATATCCGATCACCGGAAACAACAATGGTTTTCACTAATCCGCTACTGGACTTAAAACCGGAAAACTCCGTGAAATTCTTCCACACACGAATGTTCTTCGAATCAGAGCCCGTGTATAA
Organism: Centaurea solstitialis; assembly: GCA_030169165.1. Classification (NCBI taxonomy): domain Eukaryota; kingdom Viridiplantae; phylum Streptophyta; class Magnoliopsida; order Asterales; family Asteraceae; genus Centaurea; species Centaurea solstitialis. Next base: position 36,033,552 of record CM058041.1, on the reverse strand, counting down.
CAAATCTCCGGCTGACGCTAACGAATAAATATGACCCTCTTCACGTATCAACGATCCGATAAGGCCGGTATTTTGTACGTTTCCTTCGTCGCCATTAATGTAAGGAAGGATCCATGGAGATTTTGTGTAGGGTGAGGGCATCTGGTTGATTGGTGACATGAAGTGAACCGGAGATGAAGTTGAAGACATGACCGGGCTTAGAGACGAAGCGTTGCTACGGCGGTGGTCCACGGTGGTTTCCGGTTGGTCGTGGGTTGTGATGAAAACGTTTGGTTCCGAACTACGGAGGAGAAGGGCAAGTTTCTGTCGCCGGAGAATAGGCGAAACGACGGCGTTAGGATCCGTCATCTTTTTGGTCATTTTCTTTCGAAGAAATTTAATTTGTAATTGGATTGGTTGTAATCGACGGAGATTAGTCGGATGTTCTTATGAGCCGAATATCTCGGGAACGTGTGTGTTTGCTTGGAGTTGATAAGAAATTATGTGATTCGGATTTGGGGTTAAGAAAACGATGAAAGAGGATATCGAAAGAGAAAGAGAAGGTGAAGAGTCGTATTTATATTGAAGGTGAGGAGGCTATAGAGGTAGGTGTACAATAGGTGGGTGATTCAACACGTGGCGTTACGTGAGTGATTTTAATAATTTAGTTCAAAGTTATATTTATGCACATGAAATTCAAGATTTATAAGATTTGATAGGTGTCTTGCCTGTTATAGAAGGGCAGTGTGGACAATTGACTTTTCTTCTTCAAAACATAACTTACTTGTTTAGGAAGGCTTGCTACCTTTTTTGAAATTTTCAATTGTTTACCACAAAGTTCTTTCCTTTTACGTATTTGACACTTCCATGAAACAACCTTCAAGACTTTTTAATTTCATTATTCATAAAATGTGCAATGGAAGAACGTTTTATTCCATTTACATATCTTTTACTTGTAAAATTATTTAAAAATTAGATATAACTTTTTAAGTATATTATCATATTTTAATCATTAAACTCATGGGTCTTGCTTTGCATCATATACCATTGTAACTAACGGTATATATGTATCATTGGTCTCTATTTTACAAAAAAGTGCATAATTAAAGGTGGAAATTTAAGCTTTAAGTCTGGTCATGGTTCACCGGCCAAATGTGGTTTGAGGGGGGTGGAATTTGATATTCTATTAAAAAGTAGTCCTTAAAAGGTATACTTTTCTTTTAGAAGGGCTCGAGGCAAATATTCTTCACGAGTAAAAGAACGTGTTTGTCTTTTTGTGCTCATTAACTTTGACGAGAAAATAAGGTTTTTGGCCTTAGGAAAACGCGCCTACATGGGACCATTTTCTTTGTTGGTTTGGGTCTTTTTCTTTTTTGTTTCTTCTAGGTGTCCTTCAAAATCTAAAAAAGTTGTGCACCATTTAACTTCATTAAACATAAGTTTCTATCAAACATCATGTTATATAACTCACTTTTCAAAAATATGTGTCACGTATTTATGCGATACAAAACAATGGACGTGAAAATAATATTAAAAATTTAGGATAAATATATTGTAACTAATTATAAAAAAAATAAAATTTTAAGTATTTTTTAAATATATAGAAATTAAAAATGCTAATTGGACATGTTTTGTTAATTTAAAACTAAATTAAAAGGACACAACATATTGTTGAATATATAACCACAAGGATGTGGCGTACTAGATAAGGCATGTGAAGAAAGTGATTTGTTAATCCTTCTATCACAGGTTCGAATCCAAAAGCTTTCAAATTGTAACCATTGAGGAATAACTTAGGGCAGCATACTTTAGCTGTCGGTGAACCGTGCCGAGATTAGTCGAACAAAGCTTTGAACACAACCTCAAACACCCTTAAGAAAATTGTTGAATACATTAAGAAATTATCAATTTTCTTTTAGTATTGATAATGGTTTAAGAGTATGACTTTTTTTATATTCATATGTTTATCCTGTATTTTATTATGTTTAGTAGTTAGCAATATAAATTCAAACAATGTCGTTTCAATAAGTAATCTTTATGCAGGTTTTATATGTAGTATTGAATTTTAAGTAATATGAATCAATAAATAGTACTTAAGGCATGATTTTTAAGAGTTTTCTTAAAAAGAATGGTTTTTTACTTATACAAAAACTTGTTTTATGACGCTTGGTAGTCTTTTCATACCGTTTTTTAACAAGCGAAGATAATAATCGAATAACCATACAAAAATTCTCCAATAAAATAATATACGATTTGAAGATATCATATGATAAAGTTATTTGTTGGCTAATTTCTCATGGTCGAGTTGTTCATGACTAATGCATTTGTCAATATCTTTGATTTATCATAAACGACAACCAAGACATGAAAATATTATATTTGTTAATTATTACAACAAAATGGTCAAATGTTACTTTACACATCAATTTAGATGATTTACGGATTATTCAATACTACTCTTAAAGTCAAGTAATTTATAGTTTTCAAATTAATTACGGTGTTTGGGTATTTCTCTCAAAGCCAAGTAATTTGTAACTTTTAAGATTGTTTTAAGTTTTACATATATAGATTTGGAACATTTCTTATTTAAGTAATAGATGAGAATCTAGTTAATTAATAAACCGGGTTTGACAATATCATAATTTGATTAAAACATGGTCTCATTATATTATAAACAACCGTGTGTTTAACGAAATTTAACATATCTTAGTTCTTTATAATGATCATGTAAAAACATGGTCTCATTATATTATAAACAACTGTATGTTTAATCATAGTTTCTTTGATTCATTTGATATATTTGAAATGAAACAAGAAAATGAATGTTGGATTAACATGGTATTGGGTATTAATTTTTGCTCCCAAATGATCAATAGTTTGAGACCAAGGGAGCATCTACTAATACTTTGGGTGTCTTGTGTACCCGCTTACTCGATTAGTGTAAGAAGAAAAAGATAGGTCGTTAAAGTAGTGCACCTGCTAAATATTTAAGCGTGCTCGTAGATAACTGAGAACGAAAACTAAACCAACAAAACTATAGCTTGCAGGGTGATTGATGACTTTTGTTAAAAGCGCAAAAAAATGTTGATAAACTTGTTCCACGTTGAAAGAGAAATATTAAATAATAAAATTGTCCACATTAGAAGAGAGAACCTATAAGAAAGAGTCGAGAGATACTAATGAAAATCTATTGTAATGTGTTAATAAAAAGGGAAAAGTCCAAAAAAAACCCAACGAACTATTCCATTTTGAATGGTTAAGTCCCTAAACAATTTTTTTGAACAAAAAAGCCATTAAACTTTCTCATTTTGAATGATTAAGTCCCTAAACTATTATATTGAATGAAAAAACCATTAAACTTTTTCGTTATGATTGATTAAGTCCTCGAACAATTTCTTTTTGATAAATAAATCATTAAACTTCTAAATTTTGGTTACTTACCCCCTTTTAATAAAAATAAAAAAAAATTAAATGTAACCGACTATGAAAGTTTTAAAGGTAAAATATAACTATGTTAGTTTAGGTTAAACAAATACAAGTAGCAAATTTTTAAAAATTCAATGATTTATTTTGTTGAAAAAAATGTTTAGGGACTTAATCATTCAAAATGAAAAAGTTTAATGGTTTTTTCATTCAAAGAATAGTTTAATGACTTAATCGTTCAAAATGAGAAAGTTTAATGGTTTTTTTGTTCCAAAAAATTGTTTAAGGACCTAACCATTCAAAATGGAATAGTTCGTTGGGTTTTTTTAGACTTTTCCCTAATAAAAATCTATAAAATATATTAGAAGTGTTCACTCAAACACATCCCAGATAAAAAATTATCAGTGAGATATCTATCATTTGTTTCATTAAATAAAATTTTAATTTATTGAAACAATATTATATTTATATACTAAAGATTTTCTAGTAAGGTCTGCAAAATTCAATCCTTGTTATATTTATTTAATAAGATATGATATGATTTGATAAAAAACAAAATATGACGAAAGCACGACACGTAGTGGGCATCACTTTGGTAGGTTACAAAATCAATAGATTTGAGTTTGAAAATGTCTCTGAAAAATGTATTGACTTTTTTCTTATAGGATAACCGTCCATAGGCCACGTATTGTACACATTTATTTACGATTACGATACCATCGTATTATTAATAGCTTTAATAATTTATGTAGCTTCTAAATTTATTATTAATTGTTCCCTCCCCTGTATACTTCTACTTCACATAGTTCTTATCGACACAAGCATTGTATTTATATTATAACGCTCAACCACACCAATTGCATCTATTTCGTCATCCTCTCTCCGTTTTGCGTGGCCACGTGTATCCGAATTTCATGAATCATCATAAAATTTTGAGATCGAAAGAACTTGTAACAGGTTAAAGTTAATATAACAAGCATAAGAAATGAGTCTAAATTATTGATTATTTTTATAGCATATTCTTTCATGATATTTCAAAAAAGAATTAATCTAATGCATCTTGATATTTGTTACTTATTGCATTTCGTCTTAATGTATACCTGTATTTTATTTAACAGTTGATATGTTAACGTCAATTTATCATCGAAACCCAATTCATCTCTCGTATATACAAAAACCACTATTGTCAACCATATTTATTGAAGTATTTAATACACAACACAACTAAATGCATAAAGACAAAAACTTTGTGACTCCTGCATATGTTAGAAAATGCAATGAAAGGGAATTTAAGACGAGTGTAGAAGTTCCTCCAATTCATGTGTGCCGTTGAATTTAAGGCGAGTTTAGAAGTTCCTCCAAACCATATCGTATCGCATCGTGAAGTGTGATTTAAAATTTTTATAAGGTGGTTTGTAATTTTATCAAACCGCAGAATGCAAAGCGGTCTTTGTTTTGAGTTATCAAACTGTACGTCTATACAACGCCACAATCTTTTTTATATTATATGCATTTTAACCTATACATAACATACATTATATATACAGAATAATTTAGTGTTTATGTAATATATTATTTTTGGACTTTGTAACATATGTAAATTAAGTCGTTTGATTTTGAATAAGCAATTGGCCAATTCGCAATCACAGACTTAAGGATTGAAAAAGTTGGGTACATCACAACTCACATGTCAAATGTATTTTGAAGTTTATTTTTCTTTACTTATCAGACCATTTTTAGTTATGCAATTTGCGATATGTATTTATAAATCGAGTGTATTATAACTCTTCATTATCTTGGATAATGGTTACTTTGCCATTGATTTTAAATGTATTTTAAACTTATAATTTTTGGATTGTATACATAAAGTGCGATAGAGACAAACCGGCCACCACATTGCATATTACGTTACAGTTTGGTGCGATTTAAGATTTATATAATACGGTTTGCAATTTAAGAAATTGCTCAAATCGCATATGCGATACGGTTTGGGGCAACAAACACCCGTGATCCTTATCTTTTAAAATCATAATTGAGAATGATCTCGTCCGCTCAAAAGATAAGAGGAAATGGATTCTTAGATTCCTTGCCAAACTTCAAAATTTTGAAATCCACCATCCACTTGAATCCGGGTTCCATAAAAAATCCTAAATAAAGAACCAAAACATCAATGAAATTTGTTTAACAAAACTGGCTATTCAATTCCTTTTTACTTCGTCAAAATCCAATAACACGAATGCATGGTAAGCGCTTAACCATTTGATTATATTACCATACTAACATAGAGAGCAGGTAGGATCGAGAGTCTTATGATAAGTGACGATAACGATTCTTACCCAATAAGTGATGATAACCACTCTTATCCAATAAGTGGTTACCAGATAATTTATTGGCTTATTGCTTACAACCCCATTTTAATATACTACAATTTTTATTTGATAAAGTAACTTATAATATAAAACCTTAAGAAGTCGTTTCAAGCTTGATTTCTGTAAGCTAAAATGCCCATGGAATCCATGTCCCCTACCCTAATTCACCTTTGCATAAGTCGATACAAATTCATTGGTTACATACATATGTGTAAACATGATTTAATACAATAAAGTAACACCTTTTCGATAGCATATAATCGCATATGTTATATATTCTACAGTTTTAGATCAACAAGCCACCTATTGATGTCGAAAAAAGTCAAATCCAATCGATCTAATACAATATTTAATCATTTTTGTGACGATAACATGAATACCGTATCTCATGCATCTATAAAAAGAAAGTAATTTTAAAATTTGTCGTGTTATCAGGTAACACTATTTTTAAATGTAAAGAATCCGAATTTATAAGAAAATATGCATATGTTGTGGCTTCACTTGTTTGAGCCATGTGGTGTTGATTACACGTCGTCGTTTCTTATGCAATCAATTGTCCCTTTCTTCGACCTAACAATAATATTATAAACTCATAAAATCTTACTTCAATTAGATATTTTGTACACGTTGCCACCTTTTTTTATTTAAACAATGCTTATTAAATACGTCCTTTTTCTTAAATAATATTATAATTAAATAATCAAATTAATCGGTGCAATTTATAATTACATGCCTGCTAATAACCACACACTTTTCTTTTGACTTCATAGTTGCATATTTAATTCATTTTATAAATGAAAAGTTTTTAAATTTTGCTAGCACAAGCGTGCAAATAAATGTAAGTATATGTGGGATATTGGAATTAGTTAAGTAAATAAATAGTTTTGAATTTAAAATTGTAATAACTTAAAGAATTCTTATTATAAAAACTGGTTTTATGTTTTGATGATATACACTTGTTGATCTAAACGACATATTGGGTATTTTTTAATGTTCCATAAATATAACGAACTTCCCTACAGGAATATGTACGTACATAAATGGACATAGAAGAAATCAACTAGAAACACACTAAATATAATAATTCAAGTGAACCAATGGCGTCTAATTAAAGACTTCTACAAGAATATAATTTAAGAAATAAGTAGTTGATTTGTTGTCTGATCGAGTGCAAGTTTGCTTTCCTTGTTGTTAATCATGAAAATAACTTCGCTTAATATCAAGGGGGACGGGTTTACTCCCGAAAAAAACTAGGTTAGGGAGATCATCTATAAAGAAAAACCTGTAGTGACAGGTCTGGAGGAAACTAAGGTGGCGTTTGGTTCACATAATGTTTTTGGATGAAATGAAATATGTCAAAGAAATTTTACTTTGAAGGAATTGGAATAGAATGTTGTTAGGTTTGACCACATGTTTGGTTGATAGAATTGGAATGAAATCGGTTAAAGGGAATGTAATTTTGGATGTGTTTGCTTGGTTCATAGAATGTAGTTTTGGAATCGGAATGAAACTTTGGTAAAGGACTGAAATACCCTTTTATGTTTTTTTTTTATTTATGGCCGGTGGTGACCGGAGGTGTTGGTGGTGGGAAGTAGTGGTGGTTGCAAAAGGTGCTGGCCGGTGGTGGTAAATGGTAGCCGTTGGTGGTAGTGGCTGATGGCGGTGGTGGCCGGAGGTGGCGATGGAAGTGGAAGTGGTGGCGGTGGCCTGACAGGGTCGTGCATATTAGGATGAGGGTCAATTTTTTCCAAATTTTTTTGACATTCCATTCCAACCAAATCTTTACCATGGGATGACCAATTTCTTTACTTAAGGATTTTGATGGAATTCAGACATTACTTTCCATCAGAATCCATGAACTAAACAATGGAAAGAAATTTGGTCAAATGAATTCAGGATTCCAATTCCTTCCATTCCATCAAAATCCATGAACCAAACACCCCCTAAAGTAGACAATTGGGATGCCTATCAAATCAGACATCTATAGGGTGGTGATGATGTAGATTTTGCACAAGTAGACACGGTTGATATTGTACTACTGTTTTACGATCCATCTATGATTCTTATGAGTTATAATGTGTTGCATGGTTTTGTAACTAATCAATATATTTTCTTTGTTAAATGCATTCTTAAATGTTCAATCAACTATTCATTAAGCTTGTAGATCATAGGTTATGTTCATTATTTCTTGTGATTGGATATCACTAAATCATATTTCCTTTGGTCACATTCTCTTGATCCTTGTTTGCTTTTTAGTCCATGAAACCATAATAATCTTCTCTATGATTCATCTTTCATCGACTCTCTTAATTAATCCATTGATAGAAGCCTTCTTTTTGTATCAAAATAACACATATCTTATTTGGGTAAAAAATTAATTACTAGCAATCCCAATCGGTCCTACACAAAACCCACCTCTAAAGACACCAACTTGAGGAAACATTTTTTTGGCACACTCAATGGTTAAGGCTAGCAAGGGGGCCTAAGGACACATATCTTGTTATGAACAAAGAAAGTTCATACCTTTTAAAAGTTTACCATTCATATAGTAGATAGTCAAGCTCATATCTTGATGAATTATTAGCATAGTCAAGCTCATATCTTGATGAATTATTAGCATTTCTATGTTCAATTTTTTCTCAAGAACTTTTAATAAATACCTTTTCATATTTATCAAGGATCCTTGTTTTTACATACTCTCGAAACCTATAAAATAGAAAGAAAGAAAAACGAATGTCTCTATGATTGTTGGTTGACTATATCGACTCGCATTCAACTACCCAAAATTTTGTTGATCTCTTTTCTTCTTGTGTACCACATCAATAATTGTAGGGCCATTGATTCATTATTTCATCATTATGGGTGCGTTTGGTACGCTGGACAGGATGGGACAGGACAGGACAGGACAGAACAGGCCTGTCCCATGTTTGGCAGACATTTATGTGGGACACACCAGAACTAAGTAGAACAAGAGTGGGACAAGCCTGTCCCATCCTACAACCCTGGAACTAAGTAGAATAGAGTCAGATTTATCATTATACCCCTCAAAATACAAATTGATTTTCTCTTTCTTTGTAATTTACTCATACTTAGGGGTGAAAAAAACTCGACCAAATCCGAAAAACCGAAAATCCGATTAAACAAATCTCGAATCTACTTGACCCACATAACTCGAACTAATTCGATCTTCGAAATCCAACTTTATGACGAGTTACTCGGTTCGGGTAGAGTCTCCGTACCCATTACCTGAATTTACCTGAATCCCGAATAAAATCTTTTATTAATATTTTTTTGCAACTTTTTTATTTAGATCTTTGAGATTTGAACTTATTTTTATTAGTTTAAGTGTTTAATTTATTTTTAACATTTGAAATTTGCATTTTTGGAGTTTGAATTAACTTTATTCTTTAATGATTAAGCATGTAAAACGAAAAGTCGATAGAAAATACAACTAATAATGTATATTACTACTATTTATTTTGCAAGTTATGATTTTTTATTATGGTTTTGTTGATACATATATCGGAGTCTTTTTGTTTTTTGTTAATTTCATTTAGATCGACTATTAGGTAAAAAACGCTAAAAATTTCAACAGGGGTAAAATGGTCATTTAATCACTCCTGTTCTGTCCAGTCTTGCCTTGTTATGTCTTATCAAACGCTGAACGACTGTTCTGTCCAGTCCTGTACTGTCCTGTCATGTCTTGTCTGCGTACCAAACGCACCCTATATGTTATGTCCATCTGTCTTATTTGATTTTGTCGTGTTTCATTAAAAATAAATGACATTATGATAGTCTATTTCTTTTAAAAAAATTCAAACTTATTTTGGTTGGAATGCAATTAAACTTTAAAGAATCTTAATATCTTGATTTATATATCTTATATACAAACTTTATATAAAGATTGATAGAACGATAAATTGAAAATTAGGAGAGTGAGTTTGATAGGCTTAACTTGTGGTGGAGGAGGTAGCCGATATTATCTGTTTATAAGATTGTCGGGTTGACTATAAATCAACTATTGATTTCATAGGATATGGACATTTGGTACCAAAAATTTAGTCGACCTTTTTTCTTTGTTGTATCCCCCTCAATTATTGTTGGTCTATTAGTTCATTTTCATCATTATACGATATGTTCATTCGGCTTATTTGGTATCAAAGTGTTTCATCAAATATTGATCATCTATACGTGACAATAACAAATAATTTTATGTTCGGTTTCTTTTTTCAATTTTTTCTGCCTTGGCTTGCAAATCTTAATATCTTATATACCAACATACGTTATATATATAATAGAGCAAAGAGTAATATAAATACTCGTTAATATAATCGTTAATCTTAGTTATAATAATGAGTAAATTACAGATTTGGTCCTTGTGGTTTGGATCAAATTACGTTTGAGGTCCCTGAACCCTAATTTTCATGCCTACGGTCCCTGTGGTTTGTATTTCGTTACGATCATGGTCCCTGGCCTAACTTCCGTCAAAAACTGCCGTTAAGGCAGGGGTATTTTGGTCTTTTTATAATTAAATTCATTTTACATTAAAATTAGATTTTATTTATAATAATTTAATAATTAATATATTTTACACTAATATTATATATGTGTGACAAGTGTCCCCCTACCTATCCTACCTCTACCAACCCATCTACTCCTCCCTTTTCATCTTTTTTTTTTCTTTTTTTCTTCTTTTCCCTTTCCCCTTTTCATCTTCATTTCTTCTTCTTTTTTCCAATAAGACCACCACCACAAACAACTCCGGCCACCCCACGTACAACTCTGGCTACCTGCAACTCCGGCAACTCCCCCACCCCTACCAATCCACACCACCACCACTACATTCTTCAACCCAATACCATCAACACCCATCCACCCCACTACCACCACCGCCGCCACCACCGCCGCCGCCGCCGCCACCGCCGCCACCACCACCACCCATCGTCGCCGCCACCACCACCACCACCTATTATGGCTGCCACCACCATCACCTACCTTCCTCCACCATCACCAACCAGATCTGGGTTTCTTAAACCCACTACCCAGCACCACCACCACTCACCACCCACCACCCACCCACCACCATCATCACCATCACCAACCAGATCTGTACCCACAACCAGTTCCCGTCGTTGGCAGCCACCACCACCATCTTCACGTTTCTCCATGCCTTCGTTCTCCTCTTAACCGAAAAACCTCATCACTCTCTCTCTCTATGCTCCAATCACCGGCCGGCGAGAATATGGACCCCCATCCTTTCTTTCGCCTTATAGTCGGCGATGGGATTTCAGATGACCAGGATCCGACGACGAGACTACAGATCTGGTCTTTTCGATTTTCTGGTAGCCGACGACGGGATTTCAGGCGGCTGTGGAGGCAGGAGGCGGGCGGCAGGCGAAAGTGGAGGTGGCTGGCGGTGGGGAAGAGGTTGCATCTTCTTTAGGGTTTGGGGTGGGTTTTGGGTTGGGGAAGAGGAGAAGGGAAAGGGTTATATTTATACAAACGTTAGGACAAGGGACCACCATCGTAACGAAAATCAAACCTCAAGAACCCTAGTCATGAAAATTAAGGTTCAGGGACCTTCATCGTAATTGGACCCAAACCACAGGGACCAAATCTGTAATTTACTCTATAATAAAAGAATCACTCAAACATTTATTGCCTACACAAAAACTACTAAAACATGAATAATATGATCAAATGGTTTTTTTTTTGGGATAGTTCTCCGAAATGTATTGAACTATCCCCAAAAATCTATTGTGTGTATCCAACTACCAAAAATGCTATTGTGTGTATCAAACTTTTTTTTTAATGTATCAAACTTTATTTTTTCTTCTATTGTGTGTATCAGTTTACCAAAATTACAAGTCATTTGTAACACAATAGCAAAAAAAATAAAATTTGATACACACAATAGCATTTTTTGTAGTTGGATACACACAATAGATTTTTTGGGATAGTTCAATACATTTCGGAGAACTATCCCCTTTTTTTTTATATTGCAATATTTAATATTTTATTAACCCAATTAGTTCATGCAAAAAGCGTCTATTTCATATTACACGTATAAAGATTTTAGATTTGGTCATTCAACTAGCAGAGATTGTATATGAAACTCGATAATTGGGTTCAGATTCAACCTATTTATTAATTGGATTGAAAACTTTAATGCAATCCAACTTGTTTAACTAAATGGGTTGAGATTTTCTACCCAACCCAACCTATTGAGTTATTAGATTGGTAGCAGATTGACCTGTTGATAGGTTGGTAGTGGGATGTAAATGGGTTGAAATTAAGTCGTAAATAGGTTGGATTCGAATTGTAAACAGGTTGAAAATTTTATCCGAACCCATTAAATAAAGAGATTAAATGGGTTGACCCGTTTATATTAAATGGGTTAAAAATCTAACCTAACCTATTACTACTAGTTTGGGTTAATAGGTGGGATCACTTTTTAATCCCTAAATTAAATAATCAAATTAATCGATGCAATTTATAAGCACATGTCTGCTAATTAATCACACACTTTTCCTTTTAACTTCATAGTTGATTAATTAAAAATGAATTTGATTTTAAAATTGTAATAATTTAATAACTTTTTTATTTATAAAAATGGTTTTATGTTTTGATTATATATATATTTAGTCGTTGATCTAAACGACCTATTCGACATTTGTTAATGTTCCATAAAAATAACAAACTTCCTTACAAACATACATACATAAATGGAGAGAGTGGAAATTTGAGCATCTATAATGGAGGTTCTTTGTGAATGGGGTTTTTACAAGATTTTCCACTATAGGACAGAGGTTCTTACCTAGTTACAGGTTCTTACTGGAACCCCAGGTGCTTAAACAAGAATCCAGGTTTTTGTAATAGTTTTCTTTTCTGTTATATAATCATTTACATAAATAAAAATTATATTATAAATAAGAAAAGAAAAGTGGGGTTTTGTAAGAGCATCTCCAACAGCATTGCTAAATTTTTTTCTAAAATAGAGAAAACAAGCTAAAATCTCTAAAAACATTTCTTAGAGCATCTCCAACAGGTTTGCTAAAATAGAAAAAAGTAAGGTTTTGTTTGCTAAAATGCTCCAACAGCATTGCTATCCCATTCTCTAAAATAGAAAAATTTGGAGAAATCTCTAAGTATAGAGAATTCTCTAAAATATCTAAAAGTAGAGAGAGAAATGTTATTTTAATATTTTCCACCAATAGAATAATTTGATTGTTTAAATTTTTTAAAAAAGTTCATTGGAATAATAAATGTAGGTATATTTTAATAATAAAAGTAATGATAGAATCTCTATAAGGGGCTGTTTGGTAAAGAGAGTTGAGAGGAGAGAAATGGAAAAGGAAATGAATTCCCTTGTTTGGTAGGTTTGGGAAATGAAACAACGGAGAATTGCAATTCTCGAGAATTGGCCTGCTTTGTATTTGGAATTCTCTTCTTTTGAAGGAGAAATGCAGAGAAATGGAAATATCAATTCTCAGCTTCCTCTCTCTCGCTTCCTCCTCTTTCTCGTTTCCACCACAGTCGTTCATTCTCCGCCGTTCATTCTCCGCCGTTCATTCTCCGGCTAGGTACGCTCCAGCGAAGGTTTCCACCACCGTTCATTCTCCGGCTAGGTACGCTCCGGCGAGGGTTTCCACCGCCATTCGTTCTCCGGCTAGGTACGCTCCGGCTAGTTTCCACCGCCGTTCTCTCTCCGTCTCGCCTCTTTCTCTGTCTCGATCTCCCTCTCTGTCTCGTCTCTTTCTCTCGATCTATCTCACCTTGAACCAGAAACACATAAAGGGGTATATACATACATGTGTCTGTGTGTATTTGTGGGTAGAGAGTGATGAGTGATAGGATAGGATCTTGAAGATTGTGATGGAACTGTGTGTATTTTGTTTAAGCAAGTGGGTTTTTTGTTTACAAATTACAACAAATGGGTATTTTGTTTATAAAAAAAGTGGGGTTTTTTGTTTACAGCAAGTGGTTTGTCAATATTTAGATGGAACTGTATGTATTTTGATGTTTGATTTTCAGTGAGTAGTTGTTTTTGGGGGTTTTATGAGGTTATATTTGACTTAACTTGAAGGATAGGATGAAGATTGAAGAACAGTTGGAAGGATTGAATTTGGATTTTGGTTGAGATGATTGACTTTTTGGTACAATTCTGTGTTGAATTCTCTGTTGTACCAAACAAGAGAAATGATTCTCTGTTACATTTCTCAGTTGAAATCTCTATGCTACCAAACACAGGAGTCAATTCCCATGCTCTAGACCAATTCTCTTTCTCTGCAATTCCATTCTCTGTATCATTTCTCTGCAATTCCATTCTCTGTACCAAACGCCCCCTAATAGAAAAGCTGTTGGAGACAGAAAAATAAGGTTTTAGAAATTTTCACACTTCATTCTCTATTTTAGAAAAATTATAGCAAATCTGTTGGAGATGCTCTTATCATCTCCAAAAGTTTTGCTATTTTAGATAATCAATCATCATTTATATTATTAAAATATTCAATATATTTAGTATCTCAATAAAAAGTTTAACCAAACTTTTTAACAAGTGGTGGAATGGATTAAAAAGTAATTTCTCTCTCATCATATAGAGATTTTAGAGAAATCTCTAAATTTAGAGAAAACCCAATTTTTTTCTATTTTAGCAATCACTTTAGCAATACTGTTGGAGCATTTTAGAAGAAAAAAACATCAATTTTTCTATTTTAGCAATGCTATTGGAGATGCTCTAAGAATCTCCATTGTAGAGTTTTAAAGAAATTCTTAGTTTGTTGAGATGACAATGATGTGACATGAAAAAATATGGTTAGTAAGGTTCTTGGATGTTACACCACTGTGGATGCTCTTATCAAAAAAGTTAGAGCATCTTTTATCAGTTTTAAAAAGGTTGACTGGTTAAGGGTTCAAACCCTTATGTTACGAAAGGCCTAAATGGAAATAAGGAAAACTATTTTATTGTCTTCCATTATAATAACATAGTTGATTGTTAAAAGTTTTTCAATTAATTAATTGAAATATTAAATGGTGTTATTTTAATAATATAAGCAATGATGAACTTTTTATAATAAAAATATTGCGTTAGAAAAACAAGTTTTAAAAATTTCGAGTTTTTATTCTCTCTATTTTAAAAAAATTATAGAAAAAGTGTTAAAAGGTGTTACTAAATGCAACAATCCAAATAATGAACCAATTCAGATCATCAATGTTATCCATAAAACCATTAAGGAAACAATACTTTTGTTTTCAATCAATAGAGTATCTTGGTAAATTTACCTCAAATGATTTTTAACTTTCTAATTATCTTATCAACTAATTTCAAGAAAAGACGATTTTATTATCATCTCATCGTTTGATCCTACTAGTATGGTTTGTAATATCAAATATTTTAAGAGTACCTTCAAGAGAGTCTTTAAAATTTCTTGATAATAAAAGGTTGAAATTAAAATCTTAAAAAAAAAGTATAATCATATCTAAGAGATTCTTCATTTTATTAATTTTAAAATTGATTATAATATTAAAATATTTCTTTTATTTATTATTAAGGGAGAATTGCATCTATCTCCTTAGAAACTTATAAAACTACATATATATATATATATATATCCTTGTAAACTTTTAAACTACACCTATATCTTTGCAAAACTTAACTAATTACACTTATATCCTTATACCCTTTTTTTCATATTTTTAAACTATTTTAAAATCATTATTAAATATCCGATATTTAATTTGAATGTTAAATCTCTATTCTACCCTTACCCTTTTTTCTATATTCTAATCAAAATTAAAATCGCCCCACATTAGTCAACTGTATTATTGTTCTTCTTCTTCTTCTTCAAATTGGCGCTTCATCTTTATTGACAAACAACTAATCTTCTTCTTGCAATTCAAGAATCATGTACGCTTAATCGAAATTCTGTAATGGAAATTCATGACATGTCATTCATCTTACGGCCATGATTCTACAATTCCCATGATTCTTTAATCGATATTCACATGATAGAATTAGGTGTTTTTGATTGAAGTTTAATAGCATTGATTGAATTTTAATAGCATTGATTGAATTCTCTAATTGGCATTGCATTGAAGCTTAATCGCATCAATTACAGTAGCTTAATGGCATTGATTAAATTATGTGTTATCGATTGATAGAATTATAGTAATTAGCTTAGTCGCATCTTGAATAAATTTGTTTATGATTAATTAGAAAAAGCATGTGGAAAGATCATCATCATCAAATGAAAAACTCCCAGATTGTTGCTACCAAGAAAACCAACAAAGCTTGATCAAACCCTGCAGCCCCACCCCAAATCACATGCTTTATCTCTTCAATCTTGATGATCAAAAGTTTCTTAGATTCTCAATCAAATATCTTTTATCTTTTTCAAAAGTCTGTAACCATACATCCCATCAATCTGGATGAATGAATCAACAATCGAAATTGAAGCTTAATGAAGCTTAATGAAATTTAAAACAGAAGCATGAAGCTTAATCTGAACTATACCATCAATCTGGATGAATGAATCAGCAATCGAAATTAATATAGTAATCTAAATTGATTTAGCAATCCAAAAATATGAAATTGATATAGCAATCCAAATTGATTTAGCAATTGAAAATCAGGTGGAGGAAGTACTGCAGTGAAGCTTCTTCATCATAATCAAAAAGATGAAATTGATAATTGATATAGCAACCGAAATAGCAATATAGCAATCGAAACTTGATATAGCAATGGAAATTGATTTAGCAATCAAAAAGATGAAATTGATAATTGATTTAGCAATGAAAATCAACACTAGAAATTGCAAATTGAAAATCAATAAGAAGCTTCGATAGGAAGAAGAAAAACAATAGGTTGCCGATTAGAGAAGTAGTATATTAGCAGAAGATCGATTGAGCCGATTTGAGAAAACGGTAGGCGTCGATGATGGGTTTTGAGCCGATTAGAGAAGAAGCCCATTTAGGGAAGAAGAACAAGAAATTGACGTGGTCTAATTTGGAGCTCAGATCTAATTTCATTTTGCTTAGATGATTGAAAAAAGGGTAAGGATGGAATATGGATTTAACATTTAAATTATATATAGGATATTTATTAATAATTTAAAATATAAAAAATGGGTATAAGGATATAGATGTAATTAGTTAGGTTTTATAAGGATATAGGTGTAGTTTAAAAGTTTGTAAGAATATATATGTAGTTTTGTAAGTTTGTAAGGATATAGGTGCAATTCTCCCTATTAAAAAAGATTAGTTTTTCTCTCTAACTTTAAGATTTTTATTAGTTTTTACATTTAGTAATCGATTTAGAGAAAAACCTAATTCGTTTTTCTACTTGTGAAGATAGTTTTGGGATGCTTCTGAATCATGTTTTTTTGTCTATAATACTCATTTCCTCTATTTTCTCTATTTTGGAGAAGCTCTTAGAGATGCTTTAAATGACGCTACTCAAGCTTGAGTATTAGTATACTTGACTCGAACTCGATAGCCATATGACCCATATCTCAAACTCAAACTCGACTCAAAGCTCACGAATTGTTTAAAACTAAACTTGACTCGAATTCAATTGCAATTTAATTTTTTAGCTTCAAACTCATTTGGAGCTCAAACCAATCTCTAAGAGCATCTCCAACAGCTTCCCTATATTTTCTTCAAAATGGAGCATCAAAAACCAAAATCTCTAAAAAAAATTGCATTCATCTCCAACATCATCTCCATTTTAGAGATTTCAACATTAATTTTAATATTAAAATATTTCATCAATCTATTAAAAAACTATTTCTCTCTCTAAATTATAACTTTTCAAGGATTTCTATTGGGTCTTCTAAAGTGTAATCATTTTTAGAGTGATCTCCAAATATGGAGAAAAAAACCTTCTCTCTCCAATGTTCTCCATTTTGGGGATAAGTTTGGGGATGCTGTTGGAGTAGTAAATCAACCAAAATCTCTATTTTTCCCACTTTTCTCCATTTTGGGGATACTGTTGGAGATGCTCTAACTCAAACTCGAATCAAGTATTTGGCTTTTAACGTGGAAAAACTTCATCAACATTTTTCTTCTGGGGCATGTGATCAATCTTCACCCCCTTTGAAACCATCTTAATTCTCAAAAGCATTCAGCTTTTTCAGTTTTCAACGTTTCATATAGTCAAATACCCGCATGACATCAAGCATCTCTACCACCCTACGGCGGCTCGTGTTATCAACTCCATCTGCTTAATTCACAGCTTAATATATAACATGCCTTTCAACAGTTGCAGATTGACGGCTGTTCCGCCACCTGCCATAGCTTCACCGAGTTATCTAGACTGCCGCTGTACACAATCCAATCACCATTATTCCGATCATCATCGTCTTCAACCGGCTCCTGAACCGCCAGACATTTCACCGGTCCCGTGTGGCCGTTCAACACCGACAAACACGTGTGAACACCGCCATCTTCTCTCCGCCACACGCAGATGCTCTTGTCCGCTGATCCACTCAACAACAAGTTCCCGGCCGCCGCAAGACAAAGCACCGCAAGCTTGTGTCCCCTGAGAACTCCGCCGTGGGACAACGTGTGCTTCCCTCGTTCCCAGAAGTTCACAAGGCCGTCGGAGGATCCGGCATACACGGTGGTCACCAAGGCGTTGATCACCAGGGACGTAACGGCACTGTCCTGGTCCAGAAGGGTGTGGATCAGAAGGTGCTGCGTGGTCTTCCCCACCAGCTCCCTCTGCCACACCTTCACCGTTCCATCCGCGGAACCGGTGAAGACGAGGCCATTAAATCCCACGACGACGGCATTAATGGCATCGTCGTGGGCATGCACGGACTCCAAGCATTTGGAGTCCGAAAGCCTCCATACCTTAAAGGATCGATCCCACGATCCGGAATACAACAACCCTCGGTCTTTATCCAAGCTCATGCACGCAACGGTGTCGTAGTGCTTTATCCACGGCATGTTACGACGCCGTCTTACTTCGATGTAATTGTTAGGGTTCATGGAGCTCTTGATGTAGTCTTTGGTGGTGGGCAAATTACCCACCCGTTTGTAACCTCTTTTTTTCTTCTTATCCAAATACTTCCACACCCGGATTTTACCATCCTGGTGGCCGGTGAATATCCGATCTCCGGAAACCTCGATGGTTTTCACTAATCCGCTACTGGATTTAAAACCGGAAAACTCCGTGAAATTCTTCCACACACGAATGTTCTTTGAATCAGAACCCGTGTATAACAAATCTCCAGCCGACGCTAACGAATAAATATGGCCCTCTTCACGGATCAACGATCCGATCAATCCGGTATTCTGTACGTCGCCATTGACGTAAGGAAGAATCCATGGAGATTTTGTGTAGGGTGAGGGCATCTGGTTGATTGGTGACATGAAGTGAACCGGAGATGAAGTTGAAGACACGGCCGGACTTAGAGACGAAGCGTTGCTACGGCGGTGGTCCATGTTGGCTTCCGGTTGGTCGTGGGTTGTGATAAAAACGTTTGGTTCCGAACTACAGAGGAGAAGGGCAAGTTTCTGTCGCCGGAGAATAGGCGAAACAACGGTGTTAGCGTCACTCATCTTTTTGGTCATGTTTTTCCGAAGAAATTATATTTGTGATTGGGTTGGGTCGTGATCGACAGAAATTAATCGGTTACACTTATGAGCCGGATGTTATAAAAAAGAAATTGTGTGATTGGGGTTAGGAAAACGATGAAAGAGGATATTGAAAGAGGAAGAGAAGGTGAAGAGTCGTATTTATATCGAAGGTGGTGAGGAGGCTAAAAGTATGCGTACAATAGGTGGAAGATTTAAACACGTGGCATTTCGTAAGTGATGTTAATAATGATTTAGTCTTAAGATTCATAAAATTTGATCTATCGTTGTTTATAGACTTTTCTTCTTCAAAACATAACTTACTTGTTTAGGAAGGTTTGCCACTTTTTGAAATTTTCAATTGCTTGCCTCAAAGTTTCTTCTTTTTACGTATTTGACACTTCCATGAAACAACCTTCAGAATCTTTGAATTCATAACATGTGCAAAGGAACAAGGTTTTATTCCATTTACATATCTTTTACTTGTAAAGTTATTTAAAAATTAGATATAATTTTTTAAGTATATTATCATATTTTAATCATTAAACTCGTGGGTCTTGCTTTGCATCAAAATTCAGACACCATTATAAGTTGTAACTAACGGCCTATATATATCATTGGTATTTTTTATTAAAAGTACATAATTAAAGGTTGAAATTTAAGCTTTAAGTTTGGTCATGATGGTCCACCGGCCAAATATGGTTTGAGGGGGGGTGGAATTTGATATTCTATTAAAAAGTAGTCCTTGAAAGGTATACTTTTCTTTTAGAAGGGCTCGAGAAGAATATTCTTCACAAGTAAGAGAACGTGTTCGTCTTTTTGTGCGCATTAGTTTTGACGAGAAAATAAGGTTCGGCCTTAAACTATCCACATCCGTAGACTTCCTTGTCAATCAATTCAAACGTCACATCAGTGTCATGTCACCTTTTTACTATCTTACTCAAACCAACCCAATCTAAAGTCCTAAAGCAATCCGCTCCACACTCAACCCAATCTAAATAATTAATAAAAAAAGAAGAGAGAGATAGAGAGAAAGGATAAAGAGAGGATGGGGTGGTCTTTGGCGTCGGCAACCACACACCGAAACCAACCCTTGCCGATCGGCCTTGACGGTGTTGCCGATCATGGAACCGATCGGCAAAACGCCCAAACCGATCCCTTGCCTATCTTCGCTGTGGATGGTCTTAGGAAAATGCGCCCACATGGGACCCTTTTTTTCGTTGGTTTGGCCTTTTTTTTCTTTCTTCTAGGTGTCCTTAAAATCTACAAAAGTTGTGCACCATTTAACTTCTATCAACATAAGTTTCTATCAAACATCATGTTGTATAACTCACATAATCAAAATAGGGAGAATTGCATCTATATCCTTACAAACTTAAATAATTACATCTATATCCTTATAAACTTCAAAACTACGTCTATATCCTTGCAAACTTATGTAATTACACCTATATCTTACACATATTTTATTAATTTTTAAATTATTTTAAAGTCATTAATAGTTATATTTAATATAATTTAAATGTTAAATCCCTAATTTATCCTTACCAGTATTCTTACACATCTAAATCAAAATCCCTTCCAAAACAAAATCCTATCAACAGATAAGAGTACCATATTAAGTTTAAAGAAATTCAAAGACATATTCTAATTCTTATGATATTTAACCATGATTACACCTTTATCAAAATAGCATACACAAACATAGATACAGATGCATACACAAACCTCATATACACATACACAAACATATACATATAGATACATACATAAACCTCATATCCATACACAAACATAGATACACAGCCTCGTTCGCCGTCACCGTCGCCGGATCCACTAGCACCCTTCGTCGTCTCCGGCGTCCCGCCTGCGCCGTTCGTCGTCTCCGGCGTCCCGCCTGCGCCGTTCGTCGTCTCCGGCGTCCCGCCTGCGCCGTTCGTCGTCTCCGGCGTCCCGCCTTCGCCGTTCGTCGTCTCCGGCGTCCCGCCTGCGCCGTTCGTCGTCTCCGGCGTCCCGCCTACGCCGTTCGTCTTCTCCGGCGTCCACCAGCACCGTTGCCGTCCCGCCATCGCCGTCGTCGGCGTCCCGACAGCGCCGTTCGTCGTCGCCGGTCACTCCTTCCACACACACTTTGCTGATTCCTAAATATCTTCAATTTCCCCTTTTCTTTTCAGTTTTTACTTCATCATCTTCGATTTCCCACTTCATTACCTTCAATTTCTCCTTATGAATCGACTTATTATCTTCAATTTCCCGTTTTATTGCTTTTGAATGCAATTTCCCCAAATCAAATTGGCAGGGTTCTTTTAAGGCTGGTGTGTTGATGGATTTGATTTAGAAGGGTTTTGATTTAGAAGCATAAGGGTATATTAGAGATTTAACATTTAAATTATATTAAGTATAATTGTTAATGATTTTAAAATAGTCTAAAAATTAATAAAATATGTATAAGGATATAGGTATAATTGTTAGGAATTATGTGCAGAGTTGACAAACCAAGTGATAACACATCCAATGTTACGAGA
Source organism: Centaurea solstitialis (assembly GCA_030169165.1). Lineage (NCBI taxonomy): Eukaryota > Viridiplantae > Streptophyta > Magnoliopsida > Asterales > Asteraceae > Centaurea > Centaurea solstitialis. Next base: position 36,011,678 of record CM058041.1, on the reverse strand, counting down.
CACTTGAGGGTCACACCTGTGAGGACCTATAAGTCGAACAAGTTAGATGAAACCCCGAAATGGAGAATTAGTATTTATAATAGTGTATTATAAATTGGGTAATTACAGTCAGAATTACCAAAGTTGGAGGGTTATTAATTAATTAGGATGTTATATATTTATTAGATAAATAAATATATAATAGTTAATTAATAAGATTTTATATATTAGATAAATATATAAATCATAATTATCATAGGCAAATTCTTTTCCAGTTAATAAGGAAAAGATTTGAGATAATTATAATATGGAAACTGGATTACTTTCAAACTGTATTTTCTTCCCATATAAATAAGGCTTATGGGTTAAGGAATAAACAAGCTTTTTCAGTTGAAAAACCAGTTTCTCAGTTTCCTCTCTCTCCTCTCTCACCACCGGCGCCGAATACCCCCCCCCCCCCCCGGGTCGGTTTCCAGTTTTGTTCGGGTTTCACAAAGTTCTGCTAGAGGAACGTTCGTTGGTCGATCACCGGTGGACTAATTCTCAAGCATCCAGGTAAATTAATCTAACCTAATCCTTTAGGTTTAGAACTGCAAAACGATTAAGATCATTAGGCTTTAATGGGTTTTTGCTTTTATCGCTTCCGCATGTTTAGATCAGAAACAGCGTGTTTCTGATCACGTGGGTTTTAACAGTTTGTTATAAACCTACGAGATATATCAAACCAGCGAGGTTTTGATAGATCTGAGATAATCCTCGGATCAGTTTGATCTGAGGATAACCCACGAAAAACCCAACAGTGGTATCAGAGCCATGGTTTCAAATCGTTTTAGTCTTATCTGTTTACCTGTTTATGTGATCCGTTAAAATTATTGTTTCTTGCTTGAAAATCTGATTTGTATAATCTACGTGTAAATTTTGGATTTTTATTGTTTCAATTGTTGTTCGTACAAAGAACCCGGAAAAACCAATCCAAATTAGTGATGGCTGCGGTTGTGACACCACCACCGCACCACCAGCATGGTGGTGGCGGCGTTGGTTGTCGACCCAAAACACAGGCCAAGACCGCCGGCCTGATAGGAATGGTGGTGGCCGTGGACAAAACCGCAACCACCAGAAGCTGCGATAGCAGCGGTGGATGGCGGTGGTCCGTTAATCGCCGGCCGAAGGCCAGGTTGGTGGTGGCCACGGCGTTCGAACAATCACAAACCACTACCACCGGTGTGGTGGTAGCGGTGGGACTGTTTTGGGGTTTCGATCGAGCCACCGAAGCCGGAAGAGGCGACGGTGGCGGTGGTGTTAATCAGGACTGCCGGAAGGCGGATGGTGGTGATGGCGTTTGCGCCATCGCTGCTGTTAACCCCAATCGGCCACCATACCATCGTAGCGGTGGCGGCGATAACCACCACATCACCGCAAGTGATGGTGGTGACGCAGATGGCGATGATCGCGGCGGCTGTAACCAAAACCACCAGGCACGATCGCCGACCAAACCGCAACAGCGGTGGCGGCGGACGCCCAGCCAAACCACCAGATAGGTGGTGGCAGGCGGTAGACATCGGTGGCAACCGACGGCGGCATGGCCAATTTTGGCAGCCGCGTTGATGATGGTGGTGACCGGCGGTTTCCAAACCGCAAACGGTGGTGGTAACGCTTTGTAGTAATGGTGGTCGCACGGCGACGGTGGCCGATTGCCATTGTCGTCGTGGGGATGGCGATAGCTGTTGTTGGTCCCGCAGATAGTGGTGGCAGCGGTGGTTGTCGATTGCGTTCACCGGTAACAACGGCAGTTGTGTGTTCGCCAATCGCCACCTGTGGGTGGTGATCATCGGCGTAATCGACAGACACAACCACAGTGCCACGCACGGAGACCAAACCGCCGTGACTGCAACCACCAGCGTGGTGGTAGGCGGCGGTTCTTGATCACAGAATGAACCTAGGGTTTTTCGTGTTTTGGGCCTAGTTGCGTTATCCAGGCCCAATGCCCAACTCTTTGGACCAAGTTATGGCCCAAAAGAAACTGTTTTGGTTTTAACGTTTTCTTATCAAAAATTATTTTTTTTTATCTGATAAAACTTATTCAAACCAGTTAATCTTTTATGGAAGTTAAATTTTTTATCTGATTTTTGAATAAGTCAGTATTATAAAATTGAATTCATAAAACCTGTTTGATTTAATTTTTGGGTAAAAGGATTATTTTTAAAAGGGTTATGGATTTATTTTCCAACCTAAAAAAAAAAATATTTTGATTCATAAAACAGTTTGTTTTTCGAATCAGTTATAAAACCAAGTTTTGCGATAATTGAGACAAGACAATTTTAACGGATCCAGGTTTATTTTCTCGTAATTATAATGTTGCTATTGTTGCATATATACACATAATTGCGTGATAGCTTGAGTTTTATATATGCATCTCAGTTTGAGTTTGTACATATCTATTATAGTATTTGCCAACCTAGACCCTTGACATGTCGACGGGGAGGCCTGCGTGCCATTTACAACCCCTTATGTAATAATGACCCTAGGATAGTTTTTTCTTTCTTTTGGGATGACGAGGCCAGTGGGAGCTATTGAGATTCTTCATCTTACCGGAATACTAACAAGCATGGCGGAGCGAGTGGGAGCTACGCTATTTTTGAAGTTATAGAAAAACTAGGTCATTATTGGTCCCTAGGAACAAAGTTGGCAAAACCTATAATTAGTTGTTTGCGTAGTTATAATTATCCGTGTGCATGATTAACTGCGTAGTTGATGCTAATAACTGTTAGTTTATTAGATATGTTTTAAAAAGGAATTTTTTTTAAAAACAAGAAGAAAATAGGTTTTATTAATTTTTAAATCGAAAACCTTTAAAGTGAAGCACTTTAATAAAACCTAGTGTATTGTTATAAAAGAGCAAAATTGACAGAACAGTTAGCTTTTGTCAGACCGAAAGAGTTATTGAAACAGGTAGTTTCAATCAACCAGTACACTTTAAATCAGTTGATTTCAATCAGCCGATGTTTTAAACAGTTGGTTTAAAATAACATAAAATTTAAAACAGTTAGTTTAGAATATCAATTGCTCTTATAACAACGTATAGATGATTGTTTTATAAAAGGCAAAGTTGACAAAAACAGTTAGTTTTAAATCAACTAGGTGTGCTATTAAAACAGCTAGTTTTAGTTAGCAAGTGATTTTAGAACAGTTAGTTTTAAAATTACATGTATGTTTCAAACAGTTAGTTTAAAACATAAGTAGCCTTTATAAACAATCAGTTTTTCAAAATCCTGGAAATAAAGTTTTTCAAAACCCCGAAAATCATAGATCAGTAGTGCAACCCATCTAGGGGCACCTTCGGCGTAAAGTACATAGGCGTTGTAAGTGATCACACATTCGACGTCTGTGTTCAAACTGAAGCTGAAGGGGTTACATAACTCTGCGAATTATCTCCGGGTGGTACCGGCCAGAGTATAGTGATCAGGTCCCCAAAATGGTGAGATCTGTTTTGGTACTATAATGTTCACCGGGTGGTACCGGGCCAAAAAGCACTAAGAGGGACTAAAACATGCACAGATAGTTGCCATGGTCCCGAAAAGATCTAGGAGTCATGTCAGTTAGATATGATTGGTAAAAGTCCTTACCTACCGAAATAAATACGGGTCTGGTGGAGCAAGAACATTACGCACATCAGGACGTATGAAATAAGGATCCTAGTCCAATAAATTGATCATTTAAGGGTTTATTGATATTTTATTGGAAATTAGTCTATTTACAGTTGCTAAGACCAAAAGTTTTATTTTGTGTAGATGGCAAGCACTGTTACCAGCACTAACAATCTTTCCCTCCGCTCTATCCTAGAGAAGGATAAGTTGACCGGCTCTAACTTTCTTGACTGGGAGCGCAATCTGATGATTGTGCTCAGACATGAAAGAAAGTGGTATGTGCTTGAAGAGCCACTTGGGGAGGCACCTCCGGCAACCGCTCCGGCTGCTGCCAGAAATGCCCACAAGAAGCACTCAGATGATCTCCTTGATGTTGCCTGTCTGATGTTAGCGACTATGAGCCCAGATCTGCAAGCAGGGCTCAAAAACACAAATGCTTACGACATGATCCGCCAGCTGAGGGACATGTTTCAGACCCAGGCTCGTACAGAGCGCTACGATGCCACCAAAGCATTCAATGAGTGCAAAATGGTCAAAGGGACATCAGTAAGTGACCATGTCATGAAAATGAAACGGCACTTAGATCATCTGGAGAGGCTTGGTCATCCTGTTCCGTTGCAGCTAGCAACTGACACCATACTCAATTCACTGTCAGAAGACTACAGGCCCTTCGTAGTCAACTACAACATGAATAACATGGAGAAAACTATAGCAGAGTTACACTCCATGCTTAAGACAGCTGAACTGAATATGGGGAACAAGAACAAGACTAAGGATGTCTTGATGGTAAAGGATGGAGGGGTTAAAAAGAAAAATGGGCATGCTAGCACCAGCAAGGGAAAAGGACCAGTTCAGGCCATCCAGAGTGCACCCAAGAAAGGCAAGGGCAAGGGCAAGGGCAAGAAGGTTAAGCCAAACAAAGCTAGGACCGAGAATCGCTGCTTCATATGCAATGAGATCGGTCATTGGAGGCAAAACTGCCCTAAGCGTCATGAAGCAGGTATGTAAACCTCAGAAAATTTATGACTGCTTTGATTTGACACTTCTTACTTGTTAGCTTACAAGTATACTGATACCTAGAGCAAATGGTTATTGCAGGAAATCAGAAATGAAGTGAAGTGCCCAGGAGTTGCCAAGGATCAAAGCACGAGATACTTTAAGTCAAGACATCTTTTGAATTTATAGTTTTAAAACAGTTATTTTGGGGTTTTTATGTTTTTAAACAATGTTTGGATAATTATTTTTATAATTCGATGGTTTTATTATCGTCTTGACAAATATCTGATTGTGCTTAGTGTTTGTATGATCCTAGTTGTTGATGCCTGTTATAATTACTTTAATGAGATTGAAGTAATTTGTATAAAAACTATCAAAACACACGAGATTCTATAGGAATGTGTTTTGAGAATAAAACATTTATGAATAATAGTTTTGTGATCAAAAGGAAGAATTTAAGATATTAACTCAGGTAGCGTTAATAACAGCATTTATAAAACTAGAAAGATTCCAAGTTCTGGAATTAGGATTTGACCAAATCCAGTTAAGTTTTATAAAAGAAATTCTCAAGAATTAACTAATTAAGTTTGATCAAGTTTTATTCAAATGTTTTAAAAGGAGAATTTAGGATATTAACTCAGATAGCGTTAATAACAGTATTTATGAAACTAGAAGGACTCCAAGGTTTAGGATTTAACCAAATCCAGTTGAGTTTCATAAAAAGGGAAATTCTCAAAGGTCATTACTTGAAATTAGGATTGACTAATCAAAGTCTTGAATAAGTCAATAGTAAATTTTGAGTAATAGTTAGTTTTTATGCAAGTTAGTGGGAGCCCAATTTATTCTCTATCTAGTCTAAGATAAAAGAATAAAAGACATAATTATTGATATATCTCGGAATTCATAAGTCCAGGTAGGATAAGAATTCATAAGATATAATTTACCCCTTTTAGTTAAAAGGATAAAAGTTTCAAGACCCATGAAACAAAGGTCATGACTGACTTAAAAATCAATAATTATAGTGTTGGACTAAAATATATAGCATTCCAGTAGATTTGCAAGGATTGCAAATGGAATCGGATTTCAGGTAGAAATCATTCATCTACACAGCAACTAAGGAAAGTTGCAGTCTTACATATTCAGGAACTGGAAGTGAGTCCAGGTCTCCGAGTTCATGGAATATGAAAAAAGTCTAGTTATTGTTTTATAAAGTGTTTGCAAAACAATAATTAGCAGATACAAGTAAGCAGACTTGTGTTTTTGGTTATCACTTTGATTAGATTGGTAAACTTTAATCAAAGGGTCTAAACTAAAGATAGGTGATACTTTATTTTAGACCAGTATTTAACAAACGTTAAATAGACATTATGAAAGTTATTAAAGGAAAGACATTCAATCTTGTTATTATTACAGCGTGTAATATGGACTATACAAGATTGATTTCTTTATCACTTTCACATTTTTTGCATGTTTTTAATAAATCCAGGAATGAAACTAGTTTCCAGTTTTCATTCAAAATCTGTCCGTGACAACTTATCAATGTGGGAGCATGATAAGGTGTTAAAGTCATTGTGAACTTTTAGGAAGTTATGATCAGTTGCTGAATAACAGCTACAAGTGTTGTAGACTAAAAGTTGCACAGATATTTGATAGAGTAGCAAATATCGGACGTGATCCGCGGTTGAGATTACTTCTTGGAAACAGTCATAAGTGAATCTCACAGTGGTTGTCCCTATCACCTGAGGTATCTGATTTGATATCATGAGGACTACTGGATTCTTAGTGCACTCAACCGCTACGCCGTAACAGGGTGGCTATAAAGGGTGTAACTAGATTCAGCGGAAGCCGTGGTGTTGAAGGCAGATATGCAAGATGGGATTTGCACCTCTTCTCAGAAGAGAGATATTTCTGGGCCCATCTTGACTGACTAAGTATACTGATGAAGTGCATGGCCATGCCCAAACGAACTGATTAGTTCTTTGTCGTTTACCTATCAGTAAAAGTCAGATAATCAAGAGAACAGAATCTTGAGTATTTAGAGTTGACACTTTCCAAGCTCATACTCATAGATGAAATATCGCGATGCAAAGGGAAAAGCCAAGATATACCCAATCAATGAACAGTAGTTTCATAGATACCAATTCCTCGCGGAATGTTTATATCACCAAGTCTGGGTATAAGAGTTCTTGTAACCTGGTCAGCCTAAGTGCCTGTCTAGGGGCCTCCTTAGGTCAGTGTAATCAAAGGTGGTATTGCCAACTTGCACAAGTGGGAGTCTGTTAGGAATTATGTGCAGAGTTGACAAACCAAGTGATAACACATCCAATGTTACGAGACACTTGAGGGTCACACCTGTGAGGACCTATAAGTCGAACAAGTTAGATGAAACCCCGAAATGGAGAATTAGTATTTATAATAGTGTATTATAAATTGGGTAATTACAGTCAGAATTACCAAAGTTGGAGGGTTATTAATTAATTAGGATGTTATATATTTATTAGATAAATAAATATATAATAGTTAATTAATAAGATTTTATATATTAGATAAATATATAAATCATAATTATCATAGGCAAATTCTTTTCCAGTTAATAAGGAAAAGATTTGAGATAATTATAATATGGAAACTGGATTACTTTCAAACTGTATTTTCTTCCCATATAAATAAGGCTTATGGGTTAAGGAATAAACAAGCTTTTTCAGTTGAAAAACCAGTTTCTCAGTTTCCTCTCTCTCCTCTCTCACCACCGGCGCCGAATACCCCCCCCCCCCCGGGTCGGTTTCCAGTTTTGTTCGGGTTTCACAAAGTTCTGCTAGAGGAACGTTCGTTGGTCGATCACCGGTGGACTAATTCTCAAGCATCCAGGTAAATTAATCTAACCTAATCCTTTAGGTTTAGAACTGCAAAACGATTAAGATCATTAGGCTTTAATGGGTTTTTGCTTTTATCGCTTCCGCATGTTTAGATCAGAAACAGCGTGTTTCTGATCACGTGGGTTTTAACAGTTTGTTATAAACCTACGAGATATATCAAACCAGCGAGGTTTTGATAGATCTGAGATAATCCTCGGATCAGTTTGATCTGAGGATAACCCACGAAAAACCCAACAATAATTACTTAAGTTTTACAAGGATATAGATGTAGTTTAGAAGTTTATAAGGATATAGGTGTAATTTACCTAAGTTTATAAGGATATAGGTTCAATTCTCCCATAAAAATATGTGTCACAAAAACTAAAAGAATTCTAGGGTTTCATTGATCGTCGATTGATCGATTCAGGAGACTGCTGCTATTACTCTCGGATCTATCCTATGGAGGCCAGAACCCCCAAACACCCGCAATCGCATGAGAAAAATCAAGCAGAAATCGGTGCCGCCGGCGTCGTCCCTCTCTTCTCCGGCCACTACCGCCGGTGTTCCGGCCTCTGGTGGTGATGGTGATGTTTGGTTTGACGTCCCCGTCGGTGTGGTGGCCTCAATTTCTGAAATAACCGCGGCGGCAGTACCGGCTTCTACGACGCCTGTGGCTTTTGCTACTGTTGCGTCGCCGGCTGTTGGGGTGGTGGGATCGGTTTATGGTGACAGTGATGGTGGCGTGCAATCGGTTCGGTCGCCGGTGGGTTTGTTGAATCAACAGCCGCCGTGCGGCTTCACTCCACCGATGATGCCGGAGGCTAAAGCTGATGATGGAGATGGTGGTGGTGGTTCGTTGGATGAAAGGTTGAAGTCTTCGCCGGTGGTTTCATCGCCGGCTAAGGTGGCCTCAGTTGGTGGTTCTACTACTGTTACTCCTACGATTGTGGATGACACATCCACAAAGCCTACGGTGGAAGGAGGTGGTTATCAAAACCCAAAACCTGAAACCTCAGGTAATTTTGTGGATGAGGATGATAATGTACATATACATGTTGATGCCAATGAAAAGATGAGCCTTAAGCCTGTGTCATTCGCCGATCTTCTCAAGAAGAGTGCTAATCTCATACGTGGTAAAGGTAAGCTCATCTACTATCCTCCGATTGTTTCCGAGCTTGGCACCCGACATGCAGCTATTCCAGATGAACTGATTCTAAAGCAAGCCAATAAGTGGGCTCTCACACTAGCGGGCTACTTTCTTGGTAAAAGACCAGCTTTCCCGTTTGTTCAGTTTCATGCTAGACGAATGTGGAAACAATTTGGTCTGTCTGAGGTTATCTTAAATGACCAAGGATATTTCTTCTTCAAGTTTAATTCTGAACAAGGATTGAACTTTGTTTTGGAAAATGGTCCATGGCTATTTAATGGTATGCCTATTTTCATCCAACAATGGCAGCCTGGGCTTTGTTTTGACAAGCCTGAACCTAAAAAGGTTCCTTTTATTTTTGGTCTACCATTGGATGTGTGGGATTTTGAAATAATTAGCTACATTGCTAGTGTGGTTGGAGAACCAATTTCTGTGGATAGATACACAGAAGAGATGTGTGAAACCAAAGCTGGCAGAGCTAATTTTGCTAGAGTGTTGGTGAATGCCTCTGCTGATTACGATGCCTTCGGAAATTGATGCTATTATCTTGGGTAAACAAAGGAAATTTAGAACTGAATTTCTTTGGAAACCCAAGAGATGTAGCCTTTGCAAGTTGTTTGGTCATGATTTAACCTCTTGCTTATTCCGGCCACGTACTATTGAGGAGTTAAATAAAGATAAACCTGTGCCTTCTAGTGTTGGTGAACCTTCTAAGGCTAAGGTTAATGATGGGTTTATATTTCCCAAACGGAAAAATAAACATAAGCCGAAAATTGCCCCTCTCAAAGTTGGTGGTCAAAAGCCAAAGGTTGCTTTTAATACTGGTATTAAGATCAACCAAAGGTATGTTCCTAACACATCTATTCCTTCTATTGATACGATTGATAAGGGTAAGGCTATTATTGGTGATGATAAACCCCCTCCCAAGGTGGTAAAAACTGAAAGGATGACAACATGGGTGGATGACAACACTAATTCCAAAGTGCAGAACTTGAATACCGAAAGGATTCCTATTAAGGTCTCCAACCAGTTTACTGTATTGGAAGAGCATCCTAAGTGGACCGCGGATAAAAAGGAAGTAGACTGCTATGTTGAAAAACGAGGGGTGGGACTTGAGCCGGGAATCATTAATTCTTGGTCACGTCAGAAACTGGACTACTTCATTGATAGGTGGGAAAGAGTTTTCGGGAAGGAGCTTGATGGCAAACTTCGTGGCTTTACACTCCCGGAAAGGATTGATGTGGGGGATGATGATGATGACGATACGTCCGATGATGATGTATTATCTGACCATGATACTGTCATGGACACTAGACCAAAGAAAGTTTCATGGTCTGACAGGCAGGTGATTACAAAGATGGAGCAGGACACGCAGTGATGTTCCGATAGAGAGAGATTTAGTGTTTTCTTTCTTTAGTTTCTTGGGATTGGGTTTTTCTTTTGATAGTATCTTTTGTTGCTTTTTTGGCGTGCGGCTTTGTGTCCCTTGCTTGTGGGGTACTTAGTTTGCTTTTTGTATTAGTATTTTTATTTTTTTTATAAAATTGCCAGGATTTATCCTTTCAAAAAAAATATGTGTCACGTATTTATATGATACAATGGATGTTAACATAATATTAAAAATTTGGTATAAACATTTATTACTAAATGTTTATAGAATTTTCTTATGTTAACATAATGTTAACTTGTTTTATCAAGCTTAATAGAATTTTTATACTTTTTTTAACAAAGAAAGATAATAACCGAATAACGAACGATAAAGAAAGAAATTCCTCAATAAAATATTAGACGATTTGAAGATATCATATGTCAAAGTGATTTGTTGGCTAATTTCTTATGGTTGAGTTGTTCACTAATGCATTTGTCAATATTTTGATTTATCGACGTCTTTGAGGCACAAACGATAATGAGGACATGAGAAAATTATATTTATTAATTATTATAACAAAATGGTCAAATGTTACTTTACACATATCGATTTTAGATGATTTACGGATTATCATTACTACTACTCTTAAAAGGCAAGTAATTTGTAATTTTCAAGTTATTTATGTGTTTGAGGATTTCTCTCAAAGCCTAGTAATTTGTAACTTTTAAGATTGTTTAGAGTTTTACATGCACAAATTTGGACCATTTCTTATTTACGATATGTTTTACATGCACAAATTTCTTACTTTTAATCTTAATCTTAGTTTTAAAATATATACATGTTAAACTACAACATTGAACAATGATACAGAACAAAAACGGTGTCTCTTGCCACCACCTTGGTCCGTCTTTGACTAAAAAAATCTCTAATAAAATAATATGTTGATAAATAAAAACAACATAGTAAAATATAACTAAATAATATGATATGTTGATCAAAAGAATTTCAAGCTATATATATATATAAATATAGAGAGAGAGAGAGAGGTTCAAACGAGAAACATATCAATTTAATAGAACGTGAGAAGCAATCTTAGCCACTCATTCGGTCAACAAATGCGGCTTTAACCGGTCCCCCCCTGAATAATCTCTACCCTCCCATGAATTGTGTCAATCCTCTGTAATCACATCCATCGTAACCGCGAGATGAGTGGCTGAGATTGCTCCTCACGTTCTCTTAAATTGACATGCTTCTCGTTTGAACCTTCCCATATATATATATATATATATATATATATATAGGATGAGGTTCAAGAGAAAACTTCAAATAAATAAAAAAAACTAAGAAACACCCTCTTAGCCCTCCATCTGGACCGTATGCACAAATACATACGGTAATTTTGTAATATGCACAGGGGTGGAGCTACGAGGGGGGCAGAGTAGGCAGTTGCCCCCCTAACATTTTAAAATTATTAAACTTTTTTTATATATATTAAGGATATTTGGTAGTTGCCACCATGGAACTATTTTTTTTAGAGTTAAGACTATTGTTCAAAGTTTGCCCCCCTCCCCCACAAATTAGTTTTTGGCTCCGTTCCTGAATATGCATAGGTGCAAAATGCACTTGTGCATAAAAACCCAAAAGGAACTCAAATCATCCATATGCACAAGTACAAACGATTTAGTTGAAGGGCTACAAGGAACGTTTTAAATACCAAGGTGAACCGGTCGGTAGAATTGGGAACCCCCATTCTCTTTCTCTCTCTCTCTATATATATATATATATATATTACATATTAGTAGTTAATAATAAATATTATGGTATAATATATAGTTAAAATTAATTAATGATTTTCAATTTATATTGTAACAACCTAAAATCATCAATCATCATAAGTAAACATTTCAACCCCAACGGGTGCAGAGGTCATCCTCAAAAAGGTTAGATTGATAATAATCCAACCAAAACAATAACTTCAATGGATAGCATAGAACTAGATGGTTATAGCTGAGAAATTTAAAAGAACTAATACTAAGCTAGGTCTTGGAGTTCCTATTGCACAAGCCCTTGCTTTTCCCTTGGCTTCCCATTCAACACGGTTTCTGTCTAAAAAAGTTTAAGTTTGAAAACGAGATGTTGAGCAATGTCCTACATCGGACACAAAGTGAACTTGTAATGTACTTATAAGGGTCCTGGGCTACTCCATTCATAGCCAATTGGTTTTGAGTTGGAACCCCACAAACTTACATGGTATCAGAGCCAAGGTTCACCCGTGGTTGGTCAAAAACCCCGCACGGACTCCACGTAACCCAAAGTATCCACGTGTTAGGCTGAAAAAGAACACCACACGTGAGGGGGCGTGTTGAGCAATGTCCCACATCGGACACAAAGTGAACTTGTAATGTGCTTATAAGGGTCCTGGGCTACTCCACTTATAGCTAATTGGTTTTGAGTTGGAACCCCACAAACTTACACGAGGATTAGACTATAAATTGAATTCCTTTAAGAAAACAGTTTAATAACATGAAGTAATAGAGTAAACATGAAAGCAGGCTTGGTTAACAAAAAAACGATAAAAAATGTGAAAAACAATAATATGAATTGTTCCTAACGCCTCTCTAACAGTTGGAAAATTTGAATTATATTAAACTCTCACTAGGTCGGGTCTTAACCAGTCCTTTAATCAGGTCCAATTATAACCGGGCCTTGAAAAACGTCAAAACCCAAACCAGTTATATATTTTCATCCCTTCACTAAGTGGCAAAATTCGATTAATTGTTGGATACGGTCCCGGACCGATTGAGATGCCCATCTCTAAACTAGTTTATGAGGCAAAATTCGATTGTTTTTATTGGAAAGGTTCATCTGGGCTTTGCCTAGACTACATCCATGGCAATATAGAACATAAATTGAAAATTCGGTCGTCTGAGACTAAGCCTGGTCATAAGATATGCAAGAGGAGTTTCGAACCTGGGGTAAATGGGATAACATCCATATTTCTTACATGCCTTACCGCTACGCCACAAGTCTTGTGGTTCAAAATTCGATTGTTGTTTTATTTGTTTTGCAAGATATGATATGATTTCATACACACTTATTGAATTTAAAAGAAAGGGAAAAAAAAGCAATATGACAAAAGCACGACAGTAGTGGGCATCACTTTGATTAATAAAGTATAATAATAATAATAATAATAATAATAATAATAATAATAAATAGTCGTAGGTTATAATTTATAAAATCAAAGAGGAGAGAGTAACCAAACGATTTCAGCTTGAAAATGTCTATAAAAGATCAATTTATTGACCTTTTTTTCTTCTAGGATAACCGCCCATTCGCCACGTATTGTACACATTTATTTACGATTACGATGCCATCATTAAGGAGACCGCCTTCGATTACTTCTCTAGAAAATTTGATTGTAACTCGGTGAACCGTCCGTCGTTTCGTAGTACCAAGTTCAAAGTCCTATCTGACACGCAACGCAGTTTTCTTGAAGACGAGATATCAGAGGTGGAAGTTAAGAATGCGGTTTGGGATTGCGGTGGCGATAAGTCTCCCGGGCCTGACGGGTACACCTTTGAATTTCTAAAATCCTTCTGGTCAGTTATCAAGTCAGATTTGTTAAAGGCAATTCATCACTTTGAGCTGAATGCTTATATCGATCCTGGATGTAATTCTTCCTTTATTTCTTTAATTCCCAAAGTGGCTTCTCCTTTGACTTTTGCCGAGTATCGACCCATTAGTCTCATTGGGTGTTTCTACAAAGTTGTTGCTAAAATCCTGTCTAACCGGCTCAAGACTGTGATTGATTCAATCATTTGTCGCGAACAAACCGCCTTCATCAAAAACAGGAACATTCTAGACGGACCGCTGATCATAAGTGAAATTATCTCTTGGGCCAAAGCTTCAAAAAGAAAGACAATGATTCTGAAGGTAGATTTCGAGAAAGCATTTGATTCGTTAAGTTGGGAATTTATGGATGACATTCTTGGACAGATGGGATTTGGCCTTAAGTGGAGAAGTTGGATTAAAGGTTGTCTTAACTCGGCTTCGATGTTGGTTCTCATAAATGGCTCGCCGACGGCTGAGTTTCTTCCTAAGAAGGGCGTTAGACAAGGAGATCCCTTAGCTCCTTTCCTTTTCATTATTGCCACGGAAGGTCTGAATGTTGCGATGCAAGAAGCTAAGGAAAAGGGAGTTTTTCATGGTGTTAAGCTGCCAAACAATGGACCGATTCTGTCCAATCTTCATTACGCTGATGATGCCATCTTTGTTGGTGAATGGTCTTCTTCCAACGCTTGCAATCTGACACGTATTCTCAGGTGCTTTCACTTATCTTCTGGCCTTAAAGTGAATTTTCGTAAAAGCAGCATCGTGGGTATTGGTGTAAACGACTCAGAGATCTCTTCTTTAGCATATCTCCTTAATTGCAAAGTCGGTTCTCTTCCTCTGACTTACTTGGGGCCGCCCATTGGAGCTCGAATGAACAAAGCGGAACTTTGGGGTCCGGTGATCAACAAGTTTCTTAATAAATTGTCTAATTGGAAATCTTCTTTACTTTCTTTTGGGGGACGTCTTACTCTCTGCAAATCGGTTTTGAGTAACTTAAGTCTTTATTATTTTTCTCTCTTTAAAGCTCCGGCAAATATCCTTAAGAGCTTGGAGAGCACTCGTTCCAAGTTCTTTTGGGGGCGGAAAGACAACGAGAAAAAGATCACTTGGATCGCTTGGTCAAAAATCATAGCTTCCAAAGAGAGAGGGGGATTGGGAATCGGTAGCTTGAAAGCTCAAACTTAGCTTTATTATGTAAATGGTGGTGGCGCTTCTCGTCAGAAAATATTTCGCTTTGGAAGCATGTAATTCAGTCTCTTCACGGTTCTGATGGAGGGATAGGTAGCTCCCGAAAATTCGGCAACTTCCCGGGGATCTGGCGAAATATTCTAAAAATTCAAGAAGGGATGAATGAGGCGAATTTGCGGCTTGATAGTCTGTTTCAATACCCATCCATTTCCGCAATGCTCGATAGGAAGGAGTGCTCGTGGGCTCTTGATCCCTCGGGGCAATTCTCGGTGGCCTCTTTACGGTGGGCGTTCGATGATATGTGCTTCAAGAATCACCCTGGCCTCGGCTTTTCGTAGCTTAACATAGTCCCTTCAAAGATCAACATTCTGGCCTGGAGGATTTTTCAAAAAAGAATTCCAACTCGCATAAACCTCCTATCTCGTGGAGTCTCGCTGGATGAAGTGGTCTGCCCGCTCTGTAGGGGAAGTTTTGAGAGTGAAGAACACATTTTTTGGTTATGCTCTTTCTCGAAATCGGTGATTCGGGACCTTTGTAAATGGTGGCATATCGAGACTACAACTCTGGGTTGTTTTGATGATGTCTTCTCTTGGATTGATTCCCTGCATCATCTCTCAGGTGATTCCCTCAGCTGCTTCACGGCGGTTGTCTATGTTTTCCTCTCGGAGATTTGGCAGCTTAGGAACCATATTGTCTTCAACTCCCAGTTTGCTGTTAATCGTAGCTCCATCCCCTCGAGAATCCAGGCGCTTTCTTTTTTTTGGATCAAGAACAGGAGTAAGAGTGATAAGCCCTTCTACTGGGCCAATTGGTGTCTCGATCCTGCTGGCGCTCTGTAGTTTGGTTTCGGTTCGTCTTTCTTTTTGTGTTCTTTGTTTTTGCTCTTCTTTGTTTTTTGCTTTTCTGGTTTTTCTTTTTGGGTTTGCTTGTCTGGCTTTTGCCCCCTGCCTGCTCTCCCTTTTGCTGTTCTAAAAAAAAAAAAAAATTGCTTTAATAATTTATTTTGTTTCTAAATTTATTATTAAATATTAATTGTTCCCTCTCCTCCATACTTCTACTTCACATACTTCTTATCGACACAAGCATTGTCTTTATATTATAACGCCCAACCACCAATTACATCTACTCGTCATCCTCTCTTCGTTTTGGGTGGCCACATGTATATAGATTTCATGAATCATCATAAAATCTTGAGATTAAAAGAATCTTGTAAAGATCAATGTGTTAGTAGCCTGGTGATCGGTAACATTTTTGAAGAGAACAGTGAACAACATCCATGTTTATCTGGGTTCGATTCAGGGGGTGAACATGTAGCGATACCCTGACCATGGGTCGGCTTTTGGGCCAGTCCAAGGTCACCAATGATTAGTCAGTTGCCCCAATGGATACCAGATAGACTTCGTGTTGGAATGTGTGCGTGAGTTATCTGTTGTTCAAAAACATCTTGTAAGAAGTTGAATTCAATTTAAAAAGTGTAGGAAATGGATTTGAATCATTGATTATTTTAATTGCATTATCTTTTATGATGTTCCATAAGAGAATTGATCTGGTGCATCTTGGTGTCACTTACCTACTGCATTTCGTCTTAATGGACACCTATTTTTCATATAACGGTTGATATGTTAACTTCAATTTATCATTGGAACTCAATCCTTCTTTCGTATATACAAAAACCAATATTGTCAAACCATATTTATTTGAGTATTTAATACACATAATTAAATGCATAAAGACAACTTTTGGCTCCTGCATATGTTGCAAACGCAATGAAAGGGAATTTAATGCAAGTTTAGAGGTTCCTTCAATTCATGTGCTCGGTTGAATTTAACACGAGTTCAGAAGTTCCTCCGATCCATATTGTATCGCATCGTAAAGTGAGATTTAAAACTTTATTAATGTGGTTTGCAATTTTATCAAATCGCAAAATGCAATGCGGTTTGTGTTTTGAGTTATCAAAGTGTATGTTCGTATCACACCATAATCTATATATAATAAAAGAGTAATTGGACTGCCATGTATCGTGCTCTCATGAGCCGAAAATGGTATTTTTCCGCCTACACTTGAACCTGGACGTATTTTTCACTTTGTGTCTTCTTATTTAATCTCCTAATTTTAGTTATTTATTTCTTTAAATCTCCTACTTTTTAATTACTACTCATATAATTAGTTATTTATTTACTTTTAATCTCTAACTCTGCCATTTTTTATTTTACATCCTTAACATATAACATAAATGATTGTATATTATAAACTAAAATGCATTAAACGATACATTTCTTTTTTATAATTTATATCATTATAATCGTCTTGTCAATATATTCGAAATGAGCTCAATATTGAAATTTTTTTATTTGATCTTATTATTAAATATTAAGAATATATAAGAATTAATATGTTATATATTTTCTTACTTTTTCATCTTTCATTTTATACCTTTATCATAGTAAAAATACAGAATTATGGAGTAAATAAAACACGCTTATTATCTTTTTTCCAATTTTAGATTCGAAAAACTTTGCGCGGCATGAAGCGCAGGTATAGTCTAGTTTTTTTATATTTTATGAATTTTAACTTATATATAACATACATTATATATAATAATAATAATAATAGCAGTAATTTAGTATTTATGTAATATTATTTTTGGACTATGTACCACATATATATAGAGAGGTGGGTTCATACGAAAACGATGTCAATTTAAGAAAACGTGAGGACGATTCTCAGCCACACATTTTCGGTTACGGTGAACGGAATCACGGAGGATTGACGCGATTCATGGAGGGTGGAGATGATTAAAGGAGGGTGACCCGGTCAAAGCCGCATTTATTGACCGAATGAGTAGTTGAGAATCATCCTTGCGTTTTCTTAAAAAATGTTTCTCGCATGAACCTTTCTCTCTCTCTCTCTCTCTCTCTATATATATATATATATATATAATTAAGTTGTTAGATTTACAATAAGTAATTGGCCAACTAATTGGGATTAAGATGAAATAAAAAGTTGAACATGTTACAACTCAACTCACAATATGTATTTGGGAATCAAATGTATTATAACTCTTCACTTTCTTGAACTACCGTACATCACCACATCACATATTGTGTTGCGGTTTGGTACAATTTAGGGTTTATGTAGTGCGGTTTGCGATTTGGAAAAAAAATGCTCAAATCACATATGTGATGCGGTTTGAGGACGCAAACACCCTTGATCCTTATCTTTATAACATCATAATCGAGAATGCAAGCGGTGAATGGATTAGGGCACATAGAAGGGTATAATTGTCTTTCTCAAAAGATAAGAGGAAATGGATTCTTGAATTCCTTACTAAACTTCAAAATTTTGAATTCCGCCATCCACTAGAATATGAGCTCCATTAAAAAAATCCTAAATAAAGAACCAAAACATGAATGAAATTTGTTTAACGGAACTCGCTATTCAATTCCTTTAGATTTCGTCAAAATCCAACAACACGAATGCACATTTATGACTGTTTATTAATCATTTATCTTGGTAAGTGCTTTACCATTCAATTATTTTACCGAACGAATGTAGACAAGGCCAAGAATTTTATCCGATAAGCATTTACCGAGTAAATTAGTACATACAACACCATTTTAATATACTACAATTTTTACTCAATAAGTAAGGTTATAGTGTAAAATCTTACTGGTAAGCACTTATCAGGTACTCATTTAGGTAAAAGTTCCCTTAATCTAAAACACAAGTCGTTTCAATCACTTATCTCCGTAAGCTAATATGCCCAAGGAATCCATGTCCCCTAACTCACCATAGCATAGGATAAGTCGAAACACATTCATTGGTTACATAAATTATGTGTAAACATGATTTGATACAATAAAATAGTAACACCTCGATAGCATATAAACACATATGTTATATATTCTACACTTTTAGATCAACAATCCGAAAAAGTCAAATCAAATCGATCTGATACAATATTTAATCATTTTTATGACGATAACATGAACACCCGTATCTAACATGCATCTATAAAAAAAGTAATTTTAAAATTTGTCGTGTTTTCAGGTAACAATACTTTTAAATGTAAAAAAACCCTAACTTATAGGAAAATAAGTATATGTTGTGGCTTCACTTGTTTGAGCCATGTGGTGTTGACTACACGTCGTCGTTTCTTATGCAATCAATGGTCACTTTCTTCGACCTAACAATATATTTATAACCTCATAAAATCTTACTACAAATAGTTATTTTGCACACGTCGCCCACCTTCTTTCTTTAAACAATTAATGCTTATTTAATACGTTCTTTTTCTTAAATAATATTATAACTAAATAATCAAAATTAATGGGTGCAATTTATAATTACATGTCTGCTAAATTAACCACACACTTTTCTTTTGACTTTATAGTTGATTAATTAAAAATGATTTTGATTTTAAAATTGTAATAATTTAATAACTTTTATATAAAGATGGTTATATGTTTTGATCGTATTTAGTTGTTGATCTAAACGACATATTGGGCATTAGTTAATGTTCCATAAAAATATAACAAACTTCCTCATAAACAATGTTTTAAAAATGGATTGAACCAGTCCGGTTGGATCGAAAATTCATAAAAGTACCGGGACAAATTAAGCTATAATGAATTGTTCTTACATACAAGGACTATTGTTTTTTGGTTTAAATCTCAACGAGAAATTGGTTTATGGAAGAGCAAGGGCTAAATCAAAAGCAGCTGTTTAATTACTTCTCTAATTGTAGCTAGAATTCCCTTTTGATGCATCTCTAGGCGTGGGAGATATATTGAATTGGGCCAGTAAATAATGAACGGCTTAAGTTTTGTTGTTTAATTGGCTTTAGCTGCTATCGAAGCTCCATCTACAAATGGATAAGTATCATAATTCATTTAACTGAGGTTAACAAGAAAATGACACTTTGATTTGGATTTCGAAAGGTCAAGGAAGTTGGCCAACTTGATGTGCTCTACCAACTGAGCTATATCCCCTTGAGCCAACTACGCTTCAACTATATCAACTGTATTTAAAATGTTAGAGTTTTGATATTATAGGCTTACATGTATATCTTGTTTTCTAAACAATAAATATTTGCAATTGTCTTAGATGTATTTCTTGTTTTCTAAACAATGAATATTTGCAATTGTCTTTCCCAAGCATAACAATTTACTGTTATTACATTCCCCTTGACGCACAAGAGATAGTATAATGGTATTACCATCAATTTTGGAAGCATGAGTTTTAGTATAATTGTCAATGATTACTTTTTGTTGATATATCTAGAGCTAATCCATATTGTAGAACATATTGTTTTGGGTAAATTACATATTTGGTCCCTGTGGTTTATTCTTTATTGCACTATTGGTCCCTCTTTCGAAATAATTATGAATTTGGTACTCGTGATTTACATTTTCTTGCACTGTTGGTTCTTGTTCCTAACTTTCAAGTTGTTACGCATAAGGACCAACAGTGTAACATAATGTAAACCACAGGGACCAATAGTGGTGGAAACCAAAGTGACTAACAATGCAAAAAAGTGTAAACCACAGGGACCAAATCCATAACTATTTCGAAAGAAGGACCAATAGTGAAATAAAGAATAAACCACATAAACCAAATATGTAATTTACCTCATTTTTTATTTGGTTTTACAGGTTGCCCATGGCTGGCCCTGATTTTAGGATGTCAAACTATCTTTATTTTTTCTTGATACTAATTATCTAATAACAACCAGTTAATCTTATTTATTCTTATACCTATAATAAAGTAGAATAAAATTTATTCCTCCATGAATTATTAGCATATCATGTACCCAATTTTTGATAGAAAATATTTGATGAATATTTTATCGTATTTATCAATTGTCCTTGTTTTTACATATTCTTGTAACCTATAAATTATGAAAGCCAGCCTCTTTCTAACATTGGTGGGTTGACTATGGTTCAAAGGTCGATTCATGGGGCATGGACATTCAACTACCCGAAATGTTGTCCATCTCTTTTCTTCTTGTGTACCACATCAATAATTGTAAGGTCATTGAATCATTATTTCATCGTTATACGTTATATCCATCTGTCTTATTTGATTTTGTCGTGTTTCATCACATATTGATCATCTTTGTCGACTAAAATAAATGATTTTATGTAAAAACTCTTTTATTTTAAAGATTGTTTAAACTCGTTTTATTGGTTAGAATGCAACTAAAATTTAAAAGAATGTGCGTCTGGTTCACATAATGATTTCTAAAAGAATGAAATTTGTCAATGGAATTGGAATCTGGAAGGAACGGAACGGAATGCTATCAGGTTTGACCAAGTGTTTGATTGACAGGAAATGAAATATAATCTGTCAAATGAAGTGGAATTCGTTTGTTTAATTTACAAAGGAATTCGAATGCAATAATGAAAATTGACAAAACTACCCAATTCTTTGATTTATTTTGGAAAAAATAATTAACTGTTAATAACAAAAAAAAACATGCATTCAGGGTAAGGAATGAGAATGATAATGAAAACTGCTGCTTGGTCTGATATTATATAATGGAATCATTCTTACAGATCCATTAATTTCCGTTCCTAACCAAATTGGGTGGAATGCAAATTTTCTTTCTACTCGGTTCTTTTTTCAATATGTCATTCCATCTTTTGATGTTAAATGAAACATCTTTTGTATTTTCAAAATGGAGAAAAATATTTTTTTGATATTCAACAATTTTTCATTCATTATATTTGGCTAACCAAGCAACATCAATACAATGCTCATTTTCATTCTCATTCTCCTGCATTTCCATTTTCATTTCCATTCCTATTCCCTAAAATGAATCAAGCACCCCTAAAAGTGTTTTACAAATCCAGATTTTGATTCTTGGCCATTATACAAACATAAGCCCAGTCAGCACAATACTTATCCTTCATGTTACTCAATATAATTAGCCCAAATTGCATGTAAAACACAGCCCATCAGGAGAGAGATCATTTATCATGGTCAATTGATCATAAATTCATGGAAACTAAAGCCCAAACTTCAAACCCACCAACTTAAAATCAAAAACAGGCCAATATATAATATTTCAGGAACCATACAAGAACTGAAGCCCAAAACATATTTCCAATGAAGCCCAGTAACCAACTGAGATGCTTAGGTCGCATCAATTCAACGTACATCGCAAGATATCAGAAAATGACCTACAATTATTTTGGTATAAAGAATAAAAAAAATGCTATAAATACACGACATATTAGAAAATATAGGGATACCAATAAAAAAACGAAAAAGTTTCTCTAAGTAACCAAAAAAGCTTTAAAAACATCCCGTGAAAAAGTAGAAATTCGGTAAACACACATTGGACTACTATACTAACTATTAATCTACCTTAAAATGCTTTCACTCAGCAAAAATCTTAGGTCCACTGGCCCAAATTGGGCTCCCTTGCTTACAAAAATTAAGAATGTATTCAACTCTGTTATACCCTGGAGTAGAGAGGTCAAATAATTGTTCAATCTTTTGGTCAGGCGGCTAGGAGAGTCTTTGTATGCATAATCGGTTAAGTTTGTGGGAGGGCTAGGGTATTATAAATAGAGTGGACTACTGAGTAGGCATTCTATTTTGTAAATTGTTTTGGTCGGGAAATCGATTTGGGAGAGACCAAACCTCTCGAAAACCTGTGACTATCGATTTCCTGTTCGTAATCAATATACAACAGTCCGATTTGATCGAGTTTGATCTGGAACACATCAAAGTCTACAACGAATGCGCGATTGTGTCATACAAACAAGCATTGCCATGCTTAGTTTCAGCTACCTTGAGTTTCATAAATATGAATTGACATGATGCTCCTTACTTTCTACGTACAATATAACTTGGTTCGATCTGAGCAGATCCGTTCCTAACATTTTATAGTCCTTCGGGTGAATGTAAAAGTCTCACGCTAAGTACATAAAAAAACCTTTAATATATCACTTTTATCATCAAAAATAACATTCTCTAGAACTTAAGATATACTAGTAATTCATATAAAATTGTTCTTCAAGATTCTTGGATGCAATATCGATCGATAATTAATTTGTAAATTTATATTATCTACTATATCATTTTGCCATAATAACGTCAATTAGTTTCACCATAAAAATATTTTATGATATGCCTTTTAATATAGGGAAGGTTTTAAAAACCCCCAACAAATTATCCTATTTTGAATGGTTATGTCCTTAAATAATTTTTTGAACAAAAAAACATTAAACTTTCTAATTTTGAATGATAAAGTCACTAAACTATTCTTTTGAATGAAAAACCATTAAACATTCTCATTTTTAAATGAGTAAGTCCTTAAACAATTTCATTTCAATAAGTAAACCATCAAACTTTTAAAAATTGATTACTTAACCCTTTTTAATAAAAGTAAAAAAAAATTATAACCGACTACACAGGTTTTAAAGGTAAAATATAATCAAATTAGTTTAGGTTAAACGAATATAAGTAGCAAATTTTTAAAAATTCGATGATTTGATTTATTGGAAAAATATTGAGGGACTTATTTAATCAAAATGAGAATGTTTAATGATTTTTTTCATTCAAAAAATAGTTCAGTGACTTTATTATTATTCAAAATGAGAATGTTTAATGATTTTTTTCATTCAAAAAATAGTTCAGTGACTTAATTATTATTCAAAATGAGAAAGTTTAATGATTTTTTATTTAAATTTTTTTAAGGACTTAACCATTCAAAATTGGACGATTTGTTGGTTTTTATTGAACTTTTTCCCTAAATATATAACTAACATCATTGATCGACTCCAGGCAGGATAATTATTTTCTTTGAGTATTTGCAAAACAAGAACCAACCCACGGTTATCAATATGG
Source organism: Centaurea solstitialis (assembly GCA_030169165.1). Classification (NCBI taxonomy): domain Eukaryota; kingdom Viridiplantae; phylum Streptophyta; class Magnoliopsida; order Asterales; family Asteraceae; genus Centaurea; species Centaurea solstitialis. The sequence goes on along the minus strand of CM058041.1, from coordinate 35,988,026 downwards.
TGTAGAAAATACAGATTATCTTCATTCTCATTGTATTAGTTGATGATGTCAGTTATATTTGGACTGATTTTACAAGCCTATCAAACAAAAAAATCAAATCAAGAATTGAAAAGAAAGAACGGGTTTGAAGAAATTGAGTGAATCTGTGTTGCCTCAAGAAAGTATCAATTGAACACAAAAAAAGATAATGGGGACAGATCTGAAGAAATATGAATCTGTTTGTGTTGAGTCTGATGCATTACCACTGCTGAAGATCTTTTTGATTAACACTGCTGAGGATTACCACTGCTAGCTATGGGATTACTACTGCTGAAGAGCTGATCTGAAAGATACCACTGCTGGTATGCGAGTTAACAAATTTACCACTGCTAGTTGAAGTGTTACCACTGCTGTCAAAGTTACCACTGCTAATGAAAGTTACCACTGCTGATGTACTGAAGAGATAACGATAAGGAAAGGATTCTGTTGAGAAGATATGGGATATATACGATTATTTTGGAGCTGATCTAGAGTAGATTTACTTTCCTTATTGTAATTGTATAAATAGCAGATAGGTTTCATTGTTCTAGTAATCGGTTTTTCATTAGCTTTTGTTTTAGAATTCTAGCCTCAAGATTGTTCTTGAAATCCCTGCAATTGAGAAGATTTGCACGTCTGTTAGAGCCTGTTCAAACAGATTGGGGCTTGTGTTTGTAATCATTAAGCTATTGGAATAACTACACATTCAGTTTATTACAAATCCATTGTTTTCTTCATATAATCAAAGTGTTATTCCGCAAACTTCTTTGATTAAGTTTTCTGATCTTGATATTTAGATCCTGTCAGTTTGCTTGAATGAAGCATTAAGTAAACAAAACAAATAACGACGACAGTTGATTGCTTGAAGAGAGAACAAGAAATCGATCAAACAAAGTTAGATGATAAGTGGAAATTGCTCTGATACCATGTTGTAAACCAACGAATATTGTGAAAAACCTATTCAGTTTACCCAATACAAGTATTCATATATCTTCTAACCAGGTTCTAACTAACTGGTTATACAAACCAATAAATCTAATATTTATTTCAAGCCTTAAAAATTGGAACAATCAAACTTGCATATACGAAAAACAAAAAGAATATGGCTTAGTTGTTTGAACGTTCATGATGTCATTCTGTAAACCTTTTAATCAGTCGACCAAATACCAGTTAAAGGCTTAGTTGATTACATTGGCAACTTGGACATGGGTCAATTCTTTATAGCATGCTATTAAACTCATAGCTAATAACACATCAAAACTTGATATCCCTTGAGCTTGTGATAGCATGCGTCACCACACGTCTTGCACATGGCTAAAACCGGCTCTGATTCATCGATCGATAACCATTTATCATAATTCTTATGTTAACCTCAAGCTCTCAACAAAATTCAATCAAAGTTACAACTTTAATTCTAAAAAAATAAAAATAAATTTATTATAAGACAATGGAACAAATGGTTTAAAGAAGGATGGATACGAATATTCGTTGTGCATATCTAAATTCTTGACAATCATGTACGTGTCATGAATAAAATAGGAAATAAGATAGAGTTGATGAATAATACTTATAATATTATTATCATAATCCATATGAAGTTTACTATTAATCAAACATATGATTATATTAAAGAAAAAATTGATAGGTAAAGGCTCAATCGAGATCCAAATGGGGGGGTGTAACAGTTTTATGAGAAAGACCGCCCACGTTATACAATTTTTTTTAATAATACATATAGTATAATATAGGTGGCAAAGGAAGGATGTCGACCATCTTAGCTGGACAGTTGGCAAAAACTGAGTGGTCCTAGTTCTCTCGTCGACAAGGCTTATCTATAAATCTATTGACGTGGCATTTATATAGTACTATTATAGTTAGCCATCATTTATAACCAAAAAAGTTGAAAATTTTGATTAATTTTGTTCATATTCTTTTAAATCTATATTGGATGGAGCATCCGAGCATGTATTAGTGAGAGCTTTCTAAAAATAATGTTTTCTTGAGTAATTTTAGGCTGTGTTTGGCAAAAATAAGTTAGTATATCCAAACATGTACTATAAGATAATTTATTGAAACGTTAGTTAGCGTTTCAGAAGTTTTTTATAGCTTATTCCAGTTATACCATTATTAGTATTAATTATTATACCCAAGAGATATCAATTTTGGTCATTCTGTATACTCGTAAACTAGTTTTTACCAAACATAATTTATTCATAAGTTTATTGTTACTAACTAGCTTATTAGTTAATAGCTAATTTATTAACTAGTTTTTTTTTGGAAGAGGTATCCCAGACCACATTGGGCCCAGACTAATCCTCGGTAATTTTGGGCCGAAGCCCGACTACTAAAGCATGCAGCCCGGGGTAGAAGCCTAAAAGTCTTTAAACTTTAATATTTAATAATTATAAGTATATAGACCAAGGTTGTCAAACTCGCGATCAAGCTCGTAGGCTCGTACGAGTTTACGATCCTAGCCTACAAAAACTAGCCGGCTCGCTTATAGGATCGGTTTTAGGTAAGCTCGTGTAGGCTCGTAGTATCGCATCGTAAGATCGTAAGCTCGGCTCGGATCGTAAGATCGTGCAGACTATGTTATTTTAAATTTTTGGAGCTATTTTGAGTTTTTGACTATGTTATTTTGAGTATTGGTAAGAGTTAAAACTTATGACTATGTTATTTTGAGGATTGTTAAGGCTTAAGAGTTAAGAGTTAAGACTATGTTATTTTGAAATGTGGATGTATGTTATTTTGGATGTGGATGTATGTTAATTTGAAATTTAGATGTTGAAATATGGATGTATTTTTCGAAATTTGAAGTAGGATCTGATAAAATTTATACTGACTTGCAGTAAGTAGGATCTTACGATCCCGAGCCCGAGCTTACGATCCGAGCTTGCAAAGACAAAAACGATCCTAGCTAGGATCCCGATCTTAACAACCTTGATATAGACTAATCTTTTTGGAGTTCCTTTGTTTTTTTATTTCATGTTGTATTTAATATGTGAAGATGGCTTTAAGATACGATACGGCTTGATTTGTTTTGTCTAGTCAATATACAAATTCTTTTTTTTCATCTTTTACAAACTTTTTCTATTTCACTCTAATAATTAAACTCGAAGATTTTATCAGTTATTTAATCGTAATATGAAAAATTATGCAAACCGGTGAATACGATTTGTACATTTTAAAATCAAATAATCATCGTTTATATATGTTAAAAATGAAAAATCTAACATGCTTTAAATATATATATAGGAAACATGTATCGAGTATTGTCGATCATTATTTTGATGGGTTATGGTAATTGAATGAACCGAAAAGGACGTTAGAACCCCACACGATCAACTTTTTTAATTTTATTTTCTAGCATAATTTAAGATTCCAACTTCTATTAAAAATACCTAGAATTTTGAAGAGTTGGCATAATATATATATATATATAGTGGGAAGTTATTTTGCAAACCATAAAAAACGTGCAAACTCATGGTTGCACACGTAAATCAATGAAAAATCTTTTATAGAGTCGTTTAATATGATGAAAATGTTTCATATACTAAATTTTGTGATGAAATTGTTTCATATGAAGGTGTTTATTTACGTAGAAATGAAAAAGTTTCATAGAAACGATAAAAAAGTTTCATATGAATAAAAAACACCAACATATGAAACAATTTCCTCAAAATTTGATGTTTATGAAACATTTTCATCATATTAAACAACTCCATGAATCAATTTCACTGATTTTACGTGTGCAACCATGAGTTTGCACGGTTTGCACGTTTTTTATGGTTTGCAAAATAACTTTCCTCTATATATATATATATATATATATATGTTTAGACGAATCAACTTTTATTATAAATAATTACGTCGAATCTCTCTATCTTTCTTTTTTAAGTTTTAGAGATTATATTGAAATTTCTATTAAAGAAAAAGATAAGAAGGGATGACTTAATTACAATTTTAATCCACTAGTAGAGGTAACATTTTGGAGGGGTCAATGAATGGTATTTTAAATTATCCATGTTCAAAACCCCACGGCTACTATTAGGAGTGAGCAAAAAAGCCGAAAACCAAAAAACCGAAAAAACAAGAAACAGAAACCGAAAATTGAAAACTGAAAAAAATCGAAAAATCGAACCGAAAAACCAAATGGTTCGGTTTCGGTTTTGGCTCCAAAATCAAACGGAAAAAACCAAACCAAACCGAAAATATTATATTATTTTTATATTATATATATTATCGATTTCCCTCTTGATCTTTCACAAAACTAGCAATCCTAACCCCTCTAACATCTTGTTTGTATTTTGACGTTTTGCAAGCTTATTTAATTTTGTTATTTTGTACTTTTGTAGTCCTTATAATTACTGAATTATTAATTTGTTAGACTTTTAATTTTCTATTTCATATTCTATATTCAACAAATTGATTTTTAAGAAGTTAAACATGATTTTTGAACAAATTATAAGAAATTGACAAGTTGAAGATATGTAAGAAACAGAATCGAAAACAAAAGACCAAAGGCCGAAAACCAAACCATTTCACCATTCGATTTTAAAACCAAAAACCGAAAACCGAACCATTTAATATATTTGTAAAATTCATAGAATATGGCTCAAATCTTCGTTAACTCATTTGTTCTCTTAGAAAACTCTACAAGTTGTTTTAAGATTATAAACTAAGGAAAAGTTTATCACTCTTCCAAAATGGGACAAGTCATATGCCTAAAGTTCATATATATAAAATTGGGAAAAGTACACCAAAATGTATCCAACTTGTCATGTTTTATCATTGTATGTACTGAACTTTAAAACTTACCAATTAATGTATTGAACTTCCTAAACTTGCCATTGTATGTACTGGGTTACCTATTAAGAAGGGTACCGGTAAAAACTGCCACATAGGACGCCACATAAGATGCCACATAGGATGCCAACTCAGAGTAAATTACAAATTTAGTCCCTCTAGTTTACACATAGGTTACAAGGACCTATTTTGCCTCTTTTGAAGAACCAAACCACCACCACCACCACCAAACCACCATCGCCATCGCCACTACCACCAAATCAACAAAACCCCCCAATTTTGTTTCGTTTTTGTGAACCTTATCCACCGGCGTTGATTTTTGCAAGGGTCACCGGATCTGGAAGGTGGAACGAGAGAGAGAAAGAGAGAGAGAGAGAACGGTCGTCGGATCCGGACGTGGTCGTCAGATGTGGACGTGGTTGTGCCGGAGACGGCGGTGGATACCCGAGGTGGTGGTTACGGGAGTGGTGTGGCTGGCGAAATGCCGGAGACGTGGCCGGCGACATGCCGAAGACGTCCCGGTGATCTTCTTCAGTCGCAAGAGAGAGATAGTGTGTAGAGATATATATTAAAGGGTTTACAATTTAGCCCTTCCACTTTTATTTTTGCTAAAGAAAACTTCAGGGACCAAATTTGTAGTTTACTCTTTTTGAAAATAAAAAAAATTAAATTCCACATTAGATTTAACTTGTACACCTCAGCATTTTATAGGTAACAAGTTACCTGATACACACAATGGCAAGTTTAGGAAGTTCAATACATTAATTGGTAAGTTTTAAAGTTCAGTACATACAATGATAAAACGTGACAAGTAGGATACATTTTGGTGTACTTTTCCCTATAAAATTCAAGTAAGATTCCAATATTTTATCTATGTAGATCAAATCTCACTATAAAGACTATATATATATTAGAATATGATCGATTTTTAGGGTTCTTAGTAAAAAAAATTTAGGGTTCTTGATTCTTTGTTAAGGTTCGATTCTTCGTTATGGTTTGGTTTTTAGGGTTCTTGGTAAACAAATATTAGGGTTCTTGATTCCTTTTTAGGGTTCTTGTTAAAAAAAATTTAGGAGTCTTAATTCTACTACAACCATGAACGAAGGAGTTCTTACTATAGCCATGAACGATTTCTTGTTTAATTTATACTCTTGCTTTTGCTTCTCCTTCGATTTCTTAAGTTAGGTTTCCTAATATGGGTTTAATTTACGATTATTAATTTTGGTGTGATTTTAATTTATATATTTTGGGTGTGATTTTGATTTCTTGTTTCTGGGTTTCATCTCCAAAATCGATCTTTTTTTGGGTTTCATTTTCTTCTGGATTTTGGATCTAGATTTGGTCCCTTTTCTGGATTTTATCTTTTTTTGGGTTTCATCTTCCTCCAGATTTTGGATCTGGATTTGTACATAATCATCATCATCTTCATGTTAAAATTACAAGTTCTTGATTCAACATCATGTTCTTGATTAATGTTTAACAAGATAAAGGATGAGGATGAAAATTCATATAAAAACAATGTTCTAATTAATAATTGATGTGTATTTTAAAATAATAAAAAATTATAAAATATACTGGTTACTTTGGGTAATCCAGATACATCAAATGGTAGCCTTTTTAAGTTTGATACGGTAAAAAGTAATTTTCTAAGTACAGTACATACAATAACTTTTCGTGACAAGTTGGATACATTTTCGTAAACTAAATCTTGTAAGTAAAAGTTAGAGAGTAAATTATACATTTGTTCCATGGTTATAGCGAAAACGATTGAAGTCCTTATAATTCATTTAAAATTTTCGTGGTAACCATGATTTGGAATATATTACGTATTGGGTTCCTCTAACTAATGTCGTCCATCTTTGACCTTTATATGGAGGCATATGCCTCTCACATCAAAACGTTTACTTTTTTTTTTCCTTTTCCCACACTTTCTGAAATTAATAAATTACCTAATCCCTAAATCAATCCCTCCTCTTGAAAATCAAACACAAGATTGATGTTTTACCATGGTGAATGAAATCTTCTAATTGACAAAGAAGGTATGTTATAACTAACTAAGGATAAGAAGCAAAATTTATTTTATAAACATTTACGTGAGAATCTCTTCAACAATTAAATGAACTTTATTAGACAAAATTCAAGAGATCAAAATGACCGGTGTTGGTAAAAGAAGATCATGCACAACACCATTATTGATTCGACCCAATAATTAATTAATCTTTCTTTTAAGTATATGATATTTATATATGGTCTCGTTTTTGGTAAGGTTTCAGCCTTTGATCTCCATGGAGGCTAGATTCTACTGGTAAGCAAAGTATTGTTGGGACAATAACCCTTTGGCGAGTCAACGAGACTTGTAGCCATGTTTATAAATAACATCATATTTAAGTTGTATTCGAATGACTGGAAGTTGTTTAGAATGTTAGTAGTAGCATCTTGCAACCACAATAGAAATAGTCTAAACATAAATCACATAATAACACCCATATTGTAATGTAACTACTAACATCCACGTGTTTTAGAGCACATAACATCCACTTGTTTTAGTCTACTAACAATTTATTGCCATATTAGTAAAAAATTACTTTAGCAACCATTTATTTTAAGGGGATTGCTATATGCACCTTACTTTATGTCAAAATCAGGTCAATTATGACATTGGGAATATAAAAAGCAGTTTATGATTGTGATGTGTATGAGAGAGAAATGGTGCATTTGACAAAATTTTAGGTGCATTTAGAGCATCTCCAACAGATTTGCTATAATTTTTCTAAAATATAGAATGAAGTGTCAAAATTTCTAAAACCTTATTTCTCTATCTCCAACAGCTTTTCTATTATAGAGATTCTATCATCACTCTTATTATACCTACATTTATTATTTCAATGAACTTTTTAAAAAAATTTAAACAATCAAATTATTCTATTGGTGGAAAATATTAAAATAATATTTCTCTCTCTACTTTTAGAGATTTTAGAGAATTCTCTATATTTAGAGATTTCTCCAAGTTTTTCTATTTTAGAGAATGGGATAGCAATGCTGTTGGAGCATTTTAGCAAACAAAACCTTACTTTTTTCTATTTTAGCAAACCTGTTGGAGATGCCCTTAACATCACCCTATTTTAACCCTCAACTGACAAACACATATGGGGGATTCAAGTGCATGTTTGAAATGTCCATGAAACCCAATGCGTCTTGGGGAAAACATACTAAAATCACACACAAATGTGATCAAGAAAGGAGGTCGTGAATTTCAAGCACATTTCATATAAAAAGGTTAATTTGATTGTTCAGAATATGAAGGAATAACATTGAATATCATTTACATATAGAAAGCTTGGACTCACTATCTCACAACCCCTAATGTCAAGAACACACACATGGGAATCATATTTGTTGGTTTTGTGAAGTGGGAAGGAGAAGTATCGAAGTAGAAAAGCAACATGACATGTGCTCTTTTGCTTCGGTTTTGCATTTGCGTCGATTTCTTCATCTTTGACTGCGTCTACATATTTAGATTTCAGGATCATTTATCGAACGTTTACTTGGTAAGTGCTTCCCAACAAGAGTCCACTCTCACTTATCTTCTCGGAAAACGGTCTGGTAACATTTTCGTCCATTGATCAAAATGGTTTGCTGGAAAACGTTTATTACCCATTAAGCGCTTACCAAGTAGTCGTCAATTAGGTAACTGAATTGGTATATGCTTACCAAGATAAGTATTTAGTTAAAATTGTCTTATGCTCTTATAGTTTTTGATATAAAATCTACGAGCCTTGTACATGATTCGGTGATAACAAATTCGATCAACAACATGACCAAAGAACAAGAACTCTAAGTTAATCTCTAAAGAAAGAAAAAGTAAAAGGACAAATGTTGACACGAGAGGCACATGTTGGCACTAACAAATTTCTTTTAACGAAGTTAGGAAAAGTGGATCCAATTTGTAACAAATTAAAAACTATTATAAGTGTTAGGGTAATAAATGAACTATAAGGACCTCCTCAACCATAATTTTCAGTTAAGCACATGAATCATGATCCAAATACCTAATTTACTCGAACCCACGTGTTGTTGTTGTAATATTAATGGATATTTAATTCCAAATAAGTATTTAATTAATTAAAACGGTTGAAAAAAAGTCTCCATTGTCATATTAAGAATGAATTATATTTTTGGTCCCCTTGCTACTTGAAAAACTAGGAGTTGGATCCCTAAATTAAAAATAGTTATGGAAAGCAACCATATAAGCAACATTTTATTACAAATTTGATCCTTCACCCAAACTCCGTCAACAAATATACATTTGAATCCTGTTAACCATTTTTTTATAAAAATCACATCAATCTTATGTTACCATGTTAACAAGCGACCAAACTTTACTCCTGATGCTCTAGTTGCATGCCACTACTTATCTTTGATTCTCGTTTACGGCTGGTTGTACTTGATCTACAAAGATGTCAACACCAAACATCGTGAATCTGGAACTAGACTCTAACATCAGTTACGAAACATCACCACTTGATATGTAGTTAATGCCACTTCACCACCGTATTTTGCCGATATTCCAACTTGATGCTCTTGTTAACTATACATGTCAAATCTAAACAACTGAGAAAGAAGAAATGTAAACCTAGTCAACTTTGTGGATTTGCTTTCCGTTCTTAACCCATGTTCGAAAAGGCTCGCTGCAAGAGCCGTCATGACATGTCGTGGTTTAAAGCTTATGTCTCATGTCACATTTGGTTTGAGGCATGACATGGTGTAATCCGCGGTTTTCGTAACAAGATATTTGATTCTATATATTTTTTAATGTACAAAATTTGTTAGTTTTAAATATATAAGTTCAATTAAATTGTTTATTATCATTGATTTATAGAGTAATAGTAGAGAAAACATACATTTATGTATATAATATCAAATATGATATACAGATTTGCCACCATAAGTCACCTCTTGAAAAACATGACCTTGTTGTGGTGTCCAAGACTTGAGGTTTGGCTTAGTCATCATTCATGCCTTACGATATTTGGAACATTTTTTCTAACATCAAATTTGTTGACAGAAAGAAAAAAAAAATACTTAGATCTCTTCTTGGAAAAAAATATTGTTATTCCGACCCCCTTTCTATTCACATAAATCCATCCCACTCATACCTATGGTCTACCTTCCTACTTACATGCACCTACTGTAAAGCTATCAGTAGCGCAACCCTCTGAGTCCTTTGAACCCCCAAGACCACTCTGCCACATCAGCGCCACATCAGCTTCACATCAGCTTTACCATAAACTCACTATAAGCCCTCTGGAGCCCTCTCTGTTTAGTACCACAACCCAATACCCAATACATATATATTTCAATTAAAAAAGAAAAAGAAAAAAAGAGTGTGAGAGAGAGGGCGAAGCGGCTTGAGTGGGTTGTGGTGGCCGCTGAAGAAGTAGTCGAGCCAGCCCACTGAAGAACGCAGCTCGACATGAGCCCGCTGAAGCCACAAGGGAAGCTTGCCGAGCTCCTTGTGGCGGTACGCATAGCCTAAGAGGTGTTCACAGGGTGGGGCGGGTTAGTGAAAATCTTGAGAAAAATATGTACGGGGAGGGTACATAATTTTACTATCCGAAACCGAACCGTGAGGGTCGGGTACCCGCATCAAATTGAACCGCATTTCGTCGAGTGTTTTGATGTACACAAAATATATATTAGAAAATGAATTATTTTGTAACAAACTAAAACAATTGATACTAAAAAATATTGGAAAATAAAAATAAAAGTATGGAGGATTTTCGTCGATACAGTTGTGCAAAAACAATTTACACCGAATTTGAACGACAGTCGACAAACCAATGGCAATGGGTGAAAAACAAAACACGACATATGATGAAGATTTTCTCAAGATTAGTAATTTTTATTATGAAATATTAATAAATATATTTTTCTTAAGAAACTATATATATACGAGGCGAGGCGGGGCGGGTATCTGCGGATAGTAAATTTAGAGAACCAAACCCGTACTGCGACTCGGTGGGTACTGTTAGAATATGTGGAACCCTTAGATTAATCTCCAAAAGAGCTCTTGAGGAGAGAAGGGGGGTTCCAACATATATAGTGAAGATTTGGTCCAAGTCTAGCTGATGTGGGACTCTAAACGCCCCCTCCAATAGAGGCTAGATAGAGAGCCTAGAAGGGTCACGAGAGGACCAGGAGAGGTGGGACTCTAACACGCCCCCTCCAACAGAGGCTAGATAGAGAGCCTAGAAGGGTCACGAGAGGACCAGGAGAGAGGGTCAAGAGAGTACCGGCATGTGAGTCCGTAGAGTGGTAGACCTTGGCTCTGATACCATGTTAGAATATGTGGAACCCTTAGATTAATCTCCAAAAGAGCCCTTGAGGAGAGAAGGGGGGTTCCAACATATATAGTGAAGATTTGGTCCAAAGTCTAGCACTCTAGGGACTGACACGCCGGCACTCTCTTTTCCGTTCTTGGCCCTCTCGTGGCCCTTCTTTGCCCTCCATCTAGCCTCGTTGGAGGGGGCGTGTTAAAGTCTCACATCGGCTAGACTTGGACCAAATCTTCACTATATATGTTGGAACCCCCCTTTTCTCCTCAAGGGCTCTTTTGGAGATTAATCCTGGGGGTTCCACATATTCTAACAGGTACCCTCATTTTCAGGTTTTTCGGGTCATGAATTGCTCGAGTATCGATTTTCTCGGTTTCAAATCATACAGTTCGGTTCAATTCTTCAGTTTTTCGGTTTTTTTAACACCCTTACAGAGAGTAAGGATTCCATAAAAGTGATCCGGTTTATGATTTTCAATAAAAGGACCTACCAAAATGTAGTGTTTCTGTGTGTAATAAATATCTTTGGCTCTATATATACTCATTCAGCTCTTCCTCCTCTTCTACACATCCCAATTTTGAAATCACATTTCATTCATCCAGATCAATCATCACGGATCGGAAGAAGAAATCATGATGAAGAGAGTCAACAATTACCTAAAGATGCCGACTGATTCAACTGCATCAGAAGCAGCATCTAAGTTAATCAATTCAGACTTCAAAGAACTCGGAGATGCTGCCAAGAAGCTGGCTGATCATGTCATCAAGCTCGGAGTCAGCGGTGGTCTCATTACCACCGTCCTTCAATGGTTCGCCTGCTTTGCCGCCATGTAAGTAACAACATTAAAACGCCTTTTTTTTGATAATGTTCATCTTCGCTTCGTCTAGACTACATCCTTGGCAATTTAGAACTGAAAATTCGGCCGTCTGAGACTAAACCTGACCGCTACGCCACAAACCTTGTTAATTTTGATGAGATCGATGTTAATTGTCAATTTGTTGCTTATTGTGATACAGTTATTTGCTGGTACTGGATCGAACAAACTGGAGGACGAACATGCTTACTTCACTCCTCGTTCCTTACATCTTCTTGACTTTTCCTAATTGGCTCTTCGGAATTTTGAGGTAAAAATGTCACAATTGCATCTCTGTTCATCGTTTTTCTTCGTAACTTTAAACATAAATTTTGTTTTTGTTTTGAATTCAGAGGAGACATCGGGAGATGGATTACCGTGGTTGGAGTCATACTGCGTCTCTTCTTCCCTGAACACCTTGCAGGTGAAGTTTATGCCTTAATTTCTATCCCATTTCACTTTTCCCCAATTAGGATGGTTTATATGCAATCTAATAGTACATGTTTGGATGGACCTGGTTCATAAGCTTAGCTTATTGAAAAACCAGTTGGGACACCGCTTTATGAGCTTTTTATAGCTTAATTATTAGAGCATCTCCAACATCTATTCTAAAATAGAAAAAAGAAAGATTATAGTATATGTTATCCTCTATACTAAAATAAAGAAAAGAAGACAGAGATTATAAAAATCTCTAAATTTAAAGAAATATCTAAATGGTTAGAGAAATGGTTATGATTAATTGAAGATAAATGGTTAAGAAAGATAAATGAAATTTTTAAATGCTGTAACCAATAGAAAGAATGGTAGAGTTGCTATAATAAAATAGCTATTGGAGTTACATGTAAGTTCTTTTAGAGATTTTAATTTTCTTTTATTTTATTTTAGAGAAAATTTAGCATAGTTGTTGGAAATACTCTTATACCTTAAAATACCATTTTTGGTCATTTTACGTACTCATAAACTAATTTTTGGCAAACATAATTTATTCATAAGCTAGTTTATCAGCTATCAGGTACCAGCTACCTTATCAGTTAGTTTGCGAGGCATAACCTAAATAGATCTGTTTCTGTTTTGCGTTGCGATTGATGTTGTTGTTGTGGACGAATGATTGAATGCAGATTACTTGTTGTTGCCTGGTTCTTTGCTCCTTCTGGTAGTGGTATCTCCAAGCTTTGTGGCTGGATATGTAAGAGATGGATGGATAGGTGTGATTATCTGTCTAGCTATTGGAATCTACCTTCTCCAAGAACACATCAGGTCTTCCGGAGGTTTTAAGAACGCTTTCACCAAGAGCAACGGCATTTCCAACACCATCGGTATCGTACTTTTGTTCGTTTTCCCCGTTTGGGCTCTGATCGCCTTAATATAGATAATTTCAACACCTTCTGTTGTTAATAATAAGGTGTTTATGTTGTATCTATCTATTACTATATATTATCATTCATCAATCCTTCCTTTTTTTTTCCATTTGATGTGTGTGTTTGAAACTCCATGTGTAATTCGAGGCCTCTTGTTTATTTGATTAGAACACCTTCATTCATTTGTATTCCATATGTTCTCTATTAATGTGTTAAAAGTCTGAATTTTTATTTCATTACTTAAATGATAGACACTAAGGCTATAATATAAAAGATTTTGGGTTGATGTTTCAAATTTGGTTACTAAAGATATAAACAATTTGATAATAACCTTTTTGCATTTGTAATAGATTTTTGAGGACCTATCATTAACATTTTGGGTGTGTTTGGTAAAAATAAGCTAGTTTATTTAAACACTAGTTGGAGTAGTGTTTTAGGGCTTTTTTTAGTTTTTTTCAATTATATCCTTATTAATATTAGTTATTATATTTTAAGATACCATTTTTGGTCATTTTACATACTTATAAACTAGTTTTTGTCAAACATAACTTATTCATAAGCTAACATATCAATTAGTAACTAGCTTATTAGTTAGTTGTCAAACACAATTTTTATTTAAAGTTTTCTATGGATCCAAACTTGTATCCTCCACCTCATAAAGAAAAGTCTTGACTTGTTTTATGAATTCACTTGAAGAGTTGTTCATACCAATAATACCCTCTGGCCAATTTATGCTACATTTGGCAAATTGAGTGGATAGAATAACATTTAAAGCATGTGTTAAAGTTGATATTTTAGATGGTCGACATGTTTATAATAAATATATTAAATCTAACTATAATGTTGAGAGGGTAAAAAGATAATATTTTGATTATATGCTTTCTTCCATTTGTCTTTAAAAAAAGCAAAATGTGAATTAAACGTGTGGTTCGTGTGATTTTTATTGTTTATTGCGCGAGATCCCAAAACGAAAATGAATATGGGAACGAGATTCTCAATATGTATTTTTGCATTCTTGAGTCTCTCTTTCTGCTTATTAGTAGCTTAGTGAGCTTAATAGGACTCATGGCTTATTCGACGAGCTATACAATGATTATTTGGTAGTGGCTTGATGATATAGAAAACGGCTTATTTAGTAAGCTTTTAGGAGGACGCTTTATGCAGAAAGTCAAGTTTTGGCTAAACCTGTCTCTCTCAATTAAATAACACGATCCATCCATTTATGAAAAAACCTTCCTAAACAAAAATCTTTCCAATCTACACAAACAGATTAATCCACAGATACAACTTTATTCATATAGGACACAATGAAACCAACCAAACAAGTCCTTAGCTTTGTTAGAATATGTCTTTAACCCTTATAGATCCACGATATTTTTTTTTCTTTTCATCGTTTTTTTTGTTTTTAACATATTAAAGAATCTTATGCTATTTTATAATTATGATCCGGAAGTTGTCCTCCTCCCATGTGAACGCTCATCTCTCCCTTTCTCCAGCATTGACCCTAACAGTGAAGACGCACGTACTACCTACTACAACCACTCCTTGTCGATCCCAACATCTTGTCTTTCTCCTCCCCCACCCCTCTCCCTCTTGCGTCCCCTGTCATCACTCCTCAAACTATTTTCCACACTGTCTCTCTGCCCTTCCTCATATGCAATCTCCACCTACACCGACGTAAACTTCCAAGTTTCTTTGGCGCCTATTTTCTTTTCAGTTGTTGATGGATGTTGGAGCTAGCAAAGGTGGTGATGCATGGATGTTGGATATGACTGGTTCATTATTAATTTCTATAATTCTTTTCTTTTTCGACTTTTGTTTTGTTTTTATGGCAACATTTATTAATCTTGAATAAAATAAAATTAATCATATTCAATAATTAAACTTAGTTTGTATTTTTGTCTTAGAAAATCGTGTGATATATTTTAAAGTTTATTATTATTTTCGTCACATTGTAAGATCAACATTTACATGAAACAATTTAGATTACCTAGCTAATTTCAATAAGGAACCACAAAAATCTTTTGCTATATTTTTTAAAATCAAACATTGTATAAAATAATTTAGACCATTACATAGTTTCAACTTTTTTTTGTGATTTCCACAATCATAAATATGATTCTCAAAAATATTATATATTTTGTTATGTATTTTTTATTCGATCTTAAATCTCGTGAATCCAGTTTCACACAATAAGTGTATTTAGATATTTAAAAACTTGATACAAGTATAATATTAAGTTTTCTATGTTTTAAGACAAATTAAACATCATACATGTTTATATACAATTAGTTCAAGCATAACTATTATTATATACAACTTCTCTAAAATTCAATTTAACTTTGATGTTACATTATGGTACTATATAATTATTATAAGATATATATTACAAAGAACACATTATTATTCAGTAATAGCAATAAAGATTGATCTTTAAAAATAATATATTTTTATATCTTATAATTATAAATGATTGGGGCATTATTTAATCTTTTCATCTTCATCCAGAAGAGAAAAAACCCAATTTTTGATATAAATCTACAAGCCTTGTACATGGTGATAACAAATTCGATCAACAACATGACCAAAGAACAAGAAGGTTTAACGAAGTTAGGAAAAATGGATCTAATCTGTAACAAATTACAAACTATTATAAGTGTTAGTGTAATAAATGAACTATAAGGACCTCAACCATAACTTTCAGTTAAGCACATGAATGATGAACCAAATTCCTAATTTACTCGAACCCACGTGTCGTTGATAGTTGTAATATGGATGGAAATTAAATTCCAAATAAGTATTTAAATTATAAAAACGATTGAAAAAAGTCTTTATTGTCATATTAAGAATGAATTGCGTTTTTGGTCCCCCTTCTACTTGAAAAACTACAGTTGGATCTCTAAATTGAAAATAGTTAGAACATCTCCAACAACTTTTATATTTTGAAAAAATAAAAAGTCAAAATCTCTATAAAAAATCACCTTCATCTCCAATATATTCTCTAGTTTGGAGATTATGCTATAAATTATATTATTAAAAATACTCAATACAACTAATAAAATACCATTTCTCTCTTTAAATATTTAATATAAAACAATTTTATCGGTAGATTGAATAAAAAGTGCATTCTCTCTCCTAAGGTAATCATTTTTGTAAATATCTCTAAATTTGAAGATTTTTACCTTATCTCTCCTACTTTCCCCATTTTGGAGAAGGATTTGAGGAATCTCTTGGAGCAAAAAAAATCCTCAAAATCCCCATTATAGAGAAGTTGTTGGAGATGCTCTTAAAGCAACCATATACACAACATTCTATCACACATTTGATCCTTCACCCAAACTCCGTCAACAAATACACATTTGAATCCTTTTAACCGATTTTTTATGAAAATCACATCAATCATATGTTACCATGTATCTCCTTCTCTCTGTGTCAACCAGGGACCAACGCCTTACACCTCCAATTTGATGCGCTAGTTGCATGGCACTATTTTTTCCATCTTTGATCCTCATTTACGGCCGATTGTATTTGATCTATAAAGATGTCAACACCAAACATCCTGAATCTGGATCTAGACACTAACATTGGTTGCGAAACATCACCAATAACACCACCAGCTATGTAGTTGTTGTCACTTCACCACCATATTTTGCTTTTATTCCAACATGATGCTCTTGTTCACTACGTTAAACCCTAAACAACTGAGAGGGATGAGGAAGAAGAAATGTCAACCTGGTCAAGTTTGTGGATTTGCTTTCCACTCTCAACCCATGTATGAAAAGTATTAAAAGACTCGCCACAGTAACTGTCATAGCATGTCGTGTCTCAAATCTTGTGTCTCATGTCACACTATGTTTGAGGCATGCCATGGTGTAACCGAAAGTTTTCCTAACATAATATTTGATTTTAGATATCTTTAATATCTATTATTAGTTAGTTCTTGATATATACCTTAATTTTAAATTGTTTATTGTCATTGATTTATTGAGTAATAATTTAAATTATCGTCATAAATAACGCTTTGAAAAACGTTATGACCTTGCTATATCGTCCAAAGCTTGAGACCCGGCTTTACCGCCACATCATGCCCTACGCCATTTGAACCTTGTTCTCAACATCACATGTTGACCAAAAAAAGGAATACCAAGATTTCTTCATGGAAAAAGACTAAAATACCCATGAATTAATAGATAGAGTTCAAGCGATGCAACAAAATCATCATAAATTGAGATTCCATAATTTCAATTTAGATAACCAATCTATAATTTTCAACAAAAGGATAGGGACCAAAATGTAATTCACCCTTAATATTAACACCATGGGAGTGTTTCTGTGTGTAAAATATCTTTGGCTCTATATATACCCTCTTCCCTCTTCCTCCTCTTCTACAGCTCCCATTTTTGAAATCACATTTCATTCCTCCAGATCGATCATCACGGATCGGAAGAAGAAATTATGATGAAGGGAGTAAAGAATTACCTAAGGATGCCGACCGATTCGACTGCATCAGAAGCAGCATCTAAGCTAATCAATTCAGACTTCAAAGAACTCGGAGATGCTACCAAGAAACTAGCTAATCATGTCATCAAGCTCGGAGTCAGCGGTGGTCTCCTTACCACCATCCTTCAATGGTTCGCCTGCTTTGCCGCCATGTAAGTAACTAACATTAACCACTTCTTCCTCTTTGTTTACTTGATTTTGATCAGATCGATCTTAATTGTTAATTGTTAATTGTTAATTGTTAATTGAATTGTCATACAGTTATTTGCTGGTGCTGGATCGAACAAACTGGAGAACAAACATGCTTACTTCGCTCTTGGTTCCTTACATCTTCTTGACTTTTCCTCATTGGCTCTTCGGAATTTTGAGGTAAATAAATATAAGAAAGAGCTGAACGAATCATCGTTTTTTTCATTTGAGATTGGATTGGGTTGCTAATAAACTGTAAAATAAATGTTTCATTGAATCGAGATTGAAATTAGGTAACCGGAATAGAGAGAGAAAATGAATTTTTTAACAGAGATCGGAATGGATGGATTGGATTGTTTATAAAGTGTAAAAATGTAAGATTGAATTGAGATTGAAATTAGGTAAGTGGAAGAGAGAGAAATGAAAACGCGAGATTGAAATTAAGGAAGCAGAAGAGGAGAAATGAATTTTTAATTTATTTTTTTAACAGAGATTGGATTGGATTGGATTGCTGATAAATGTAGTCTGAATTATAGTTTTGTGTTTGTTTTAATTTCAGAGGAGACATCGGGAGATGGATTACTGTCGTCGGAGTCATATTGCGTCTCTTCTTCCCTAATCACTTTGCAGGTGAAGTTTATGCCTTAATTTCTATCCGATTTTGCTTATCCCCAATTAGGATAGTTTTTTCGGAGATCTAAATAGATCCGTGATTGATGTTGTTGTTGTTGTTATGGATGAATTGATTGAATGCAGATTACTTGTTGTTGCCTGGATCTTTGATCCTTCTGGTAGTGGTAGCTCCGAGCTTCGTGGCTGGATACGTAAGAGATGGATGGATAGGTGTGATCATCTGTCTAGCTATCGGATGCTATCTTCTTCAAGAACACATCAGAGCTTCGGGAGGTTTCAGGAACGCTTTCACCAAGAGCAACGGCATTTCCAACACCATCGGTATCGTACTTTTGTTCGTTTTCCCCGTTTGGGCTTTGATCGGCTTAATATAATAATTCAGCACCTTCTGTTGTTAATAATAAGGTGTTTTTGTTGTATCTATCTATTATATAGCATCATTCATCAATCCTTCCTTTTCTTCTATTTAATGTGTGTGTGTGTGTGTGTGATTGGAACTCCATCTGTAATTTGAGACCTCTTGTTTATTTGAGTAGAACACCTTCATTCATTTGTATTCCATGTGTTTTATGTTAATTGTGTTGAAAGTCTCAATTTTTATTTCATTACTTAAAGGCTCTTTACTTTAAACACTCACCCATAGTTGTGAGTAACGAATACCGCAAAATAACGATGGCTTACAGATATGTTACATAACGAATACCGATAAATATCGACAGTTATTTATAAAATAACGATATTTTCTAAAATATAAATTATATATTTATATATTAATATATTACCTTAAAAGTCTGAAAAATCATATATATTATAGAACAAAAAGGGTAGATTTAAAAATGTTAATAAAATAAGGGTAGATTTTGAAATTTGTAAGTAAAATAAAGGTAACATTTTAAAAGATAAAAAAGAAACCCTAATAATAAAGTCACTCCAGCCGCCGCTGCATTTCTCTCTTCTCTCTTCTCTCTCTCTCCATCTCGATCTAGAAGACAAGCAACCGTCTTTCTCTCTTCTCTCTCTCCATCTCGATCTAGAAGACACAGCAAGGTCGATTAAGACCTGGAGATGAAGAAATCGAGCAAGAAATTGCAGAAATTGCAAGAATCTTCGTCTTCTGGGCCCGCCGGAGCTCCGATTAGGGTCGCCGGAGCTCCGATTAGGGTCGCCGGATTTTCATCGTTATCGGTATAGTAGCAATACCGAAGCCTCATCGATATCGATATCGATATCGATATTTTGCGGTATTTATCGATTTTGACAACAGTGCACTCACCCAGTAAGCACTTACCAGTAAAATTAAGGATTTGTTTGGGAGTTCGTTTCAGATGCAAAAGTGCTTATCAGTTCTACCAAAAAGTTGTGACCAAAAAGTGCTTATCAGTTCTGAAACGCACTTCCAAATGGGCCCTAAATACTACGTCTTCCATGTCAGACTGTATTTTAGTCTCTCAAAACAGTATCGTATGCAACAATTTACCCGCTAAATGCTTACCGGGTAAGATTCGTCAATCTCACTTACCGGATAAGAATCTAGGTTCATGACATCGTTCTTACCGGGTAAGTTTCTAGTCTTTATCAACTTCATCCCATAGAGTAAATTCACCCGATAAATACTTAGTGGATAAGCTTTTAAGTAAATAGCCAATGATAACCACTAAGGCTAAAATATAGAAGATCTTGGGTTGTTGTTTCAAATTTGGTTACTATAGATACAAATAATTTAATAATAACCTTTTTTACTTTTGTAATAGAATTTTATATAAAGCTTTCTGTGGATCCAAACTTGTATCCTCCAATAATAATCAATACTCTTTGGCCAAATTCTGTTACAGTTGGCAAAAGTATGTGGATTGAAAAGGTTGAGTACCATTTAAAATATGTATTAATTAATTAAGGGATTATTTATCAAACTTCTCATGTCTTGCCAGTTGTTCTTCTTAAAGATTGTTTAAAGTTGTATTTTACTTTAAATTAATAATAAATGTTTGTGTTAAAGTATAAAGTCAGAATCGACTGAGATGATAAACTTGAGTGATGGTTTAAGATACAAATTGGTTAGTATAGAAAGTAACAATTTTTATATAAGCTTTCACTTTTGTAATAGATTGTTTGTGGACCTACCACCATTAATTAACCACTGTATGTAAAGCTTACAATGGATCATGATCATCCACCACCTAAAAAAAAAAGTCAAACGTGTTTTATGGATTCACTTGAAGAGTTGTTCATAACTTCATACCAATAATACCCTCTGGCCAATTGAGTTGATACAATAACATTTATAAGCATGTGTTAAGCAGATATTTTAGATGGATCGGCATGGGTTGAGTTGATTTTATTTGGTCTATTAATGTTATTTTTAATAAATATTTTATATCTAATTATAATTTTGTTTATGTAAAAAATAATATTTTGATTATATGTATTTTTTCATTTGCCTTCAAAGAAAAGCAAAATGTGAATTACACGTTTGGTTCATGTGATTCTTATTGTTTATTGCACGAGATCCCGAAACCAGAACGAATGTGGAAATGAAATGATCGGTATGTATTTTTGCATTCTTGATCCCTCTTAGCTCTGTTAGAAAAAGTCTTTAACTCATACAGATCCACGATATTTTGTCTTTTTCATCGTTTTTTGTTTTTAACATATTAAAAAATATTATACAATTTTATACTTATGTCCCGTAAGTTGTCCTCCTCCCATGTGAACCCTCCTCTCTCCCCTTCTCCGACATCGACCCTGATAGTGAAGACCCACCTACTATCTACAATAGCCACTCCTTGTCAATTCGAACACCCCCCCCCTCTCCTCTTGTGCCCGTGCCATCACTCCTCAGTTATCTTCCCCACTACACCCTTCCTCATTGGCAATCTCCACCTACATCAACATAAATTTCCAGGTTTCTCCCCCACGTATTTTCTTTTCCCTTCATCTTTACAATTCCTCCTTCCTATTTAAAACCATTGGTGATCTGCCACCCATGCAACTGCAAACCACCATAACCTTTCTCCATTTTTCCCTTCTTCCCGATTGCCCGGTTTACATCACGTTAGTTTTAGTTTTGATTTAATTTGTTGCGACAATGCGTTTGTGGATTTAGGATTTAGTTTATTTGTGATCGAGGGTTATGTGTTTTCCTCGAATTTGATTAAAAGTTGATGGATTTTCGAGGAGAGGGGGGTTCAGGAGTGTTGCTCCTGTTTTTATTTTACTATCATCTGACGATTGTGAAGAAGAGTGGTTTCTTCATCATGTTCTTGTTTTTTTGGGTTTTGGAGGGGGAGGGGGAGGGGGAGGGGTTAGGAGGGATGTAGAAAATGAGGTATCAGTTGTTGATTGATGTTGGAGCCAACAAAGGTGGTGATGCATGGATGTTGGATATGAGTGGTACACTATTGGGTTTTCCATGTTGATATGTGTATATAGTGCAATGCTATTGGCACCCCTATTAATGTAAAAATTAGGTCAATTGAAAATGTAAAAAAAAACATTTTTTTGATATTGATACATATGAGGAGAAGATCATTTTGTAAGGGTGTCATTATTTATATATTATATAGATCTATAACTGCATTTTTTCAATATGGTTAAAGAAAATGTCTCAAGGAGTGCAAAAATCCATACCAAGAATACTATTTTTGTATTTATTTTGATCTTGGACCAGAAATCCTCTTTGTCGGATTGGCAAGCGCTTGCTTATGAGAAACATGAGGGCGGGGGTTTCGAATCCCCTTTCATGCTTCAAAAATATTTGATCTTAAACCTCAGACAATAAAATGCGTTAACCATGTAAACTGAAGATATAATCCACTCAAACAAGACAATAAAATGCGTTAACCATGTAAACTGAAGATATAATCCACTAAAATAAAATGCGAATAAAGAAACTGAACATATGGTTCACATTTGCAACACATTACTCCCTCCGTCCCAAAATTATTGTCCAGTTTAGACTTTTCAAGTCTGTCTTTCTCGACCTTGACCTTAATTATTTTTGTTTGTGTTATATAATATTTGATGCAAAATATATGAATGGGTAGTGTTTTTAATGTATTTTCATTGGTATAATTTCCATCAAGTATTATATAACACAAACAAAAATATTTAAGGTCAAAGTCAACAAAGAAAGACTTTCAAAAGTCAAAACTGGACAATAATTTTGGGACCGAGGTAGTACATTTTTAATATTTAACTATTATAAAATTTACAGTTTTCACCCTTTAAGTTATTTAGTTATTTATTTTATACTTTTTTAGTTTTCTATATTTCATTTTACGTTTTTAATATATTAATACATATGATTACATATTGACTAAAATACGTTTTTAATATATTAATACATATGATTACATATTAATATTTTTGGATTTAATTACGATTTTTTATATAATATATACTACATAAAATATTTTAAATATTTACAATTCATACCATTATATAGTCTTTTAGAAAATGTTTACAGACTTAATTATTAAAAGAACACGTCTTAATTTCGAAAACGTGATCGTTACTTATTTCAAATAACTTAATCGTTTTTTATTTCGAAGACTTAATTGTTGTTTTATTTTGAAGACTTAATCCTAATTTTAACGGTATAGTTAACTGAAGATATTGACCATACCAAAAGCTACATTAACCCGATTTCAACTTTATATTTTCTCATGAGATTTCCTTTTTTATGTTAATCGTTGCTTAAGCAATAGTTGTTCTATCGATTTTATGTTATACTAGTTAATGGCCCGTGTAATACACGGACGATTTAAACATATTGTTTTAGTTTCTAATAAGAATTAATATTTGCATTATAAAGTTCACAAATAATTCACCACAAACCAAACGTAATATCCAATTAACAATATAAATATGACTTAGTTAATTGATAAAAGAAACATTAATGATTTAGTTTAATCATCACCATTTAGGAAATTGTATATATAACATTTAAATTACTTTTCTTTCATTTTTTTATTCAAAGCTTTCTTTGAAATTGAGTAAGTAGAGAATTATTATTTATTAAAATAATTATAATTAATCAACGATTTAAATGAAAAAAAATTACTCTTACTTTATTATTAAATATTTTAGTCATCTAATAGTTGTTAAAATATTTGAAATTCTTTTGTTGAAAGATTTGGATTTCGTGAATGATTCTAAAATGGGAGGGATTATGAAATAAATTATATAGTGTTTTTGATTTGTAGTGTTTTAAAAAAAATTATTATTTATAAATGATCTATAGAATTAGTAAGATTAAAAGGATGGAATCTTTAAATTTCAAGAACATCAACAATAGCGTTTTAAATAAAATAAACTTTTATTATTTATAAATAATCTATAAAAAAATTTAGATTAAAAATAGGAATCTTTAAATTTCAAGAATATCAACGATAGAATTGTAATAAAATGTAAACAACTTAATTTATATCTATTCTTAATATTTATTAATATAAATAAATTAAAAAAATATTCAATATTATACTCATTTTGAAGGTATGGTCGAGACGATTATAAGGGTGTAATTTATAAAAAAGAAAAACAAAAAACTTAAATGGTTTTAATTCATATACATTATTTACCTTAATATGATAAGAATGTAAAGTGAAAATTGAAAAACTAAGGGGTAATAAGTAATTTAATCAAATAATTATAAGGATACAAAATGTAAATTATAAAAGGGAAACTAATAAATAATCTATAAAAATTTAGATTAAAAATAGGAATCTTTAAATTTCAAGAATATCAACGATAGAATTGTAATAAAATGTAAACAACTTTATTTATATCTATTCTTAATATTTACTAATATAAATAAATTAAAAAAATATTCAATATTATACTCATTTTGAAGGTATGGTCGAGACGATTATAAGGGTGTAATTTATAAAAAAGAAAAACAAAAACTTAAATGGTTTTAATTCATATACATTATTTACCTTAATATGATAAGAATGTAAAGTGAAAATTGAAAAACTAAGAGGTAATAAGTAATTTAATCAAATAATTATAAGAATACAAAATGTAAATTATAAAAGGGAAACTAATAAATTAATGAGAAATTTTAGGTATATAAATTTTGGAAAAAAAAATGGAAATTGATTATGACATCATCATTTGATATGATTTGTTTAATTGACCAATAAAATCACTCAATTTCATTTTGATGACATCAGCAAAAACCTTCTTTTAATATATATATATATATATAGATATAGATTTGAACTACTTTTTGTTGATTTATGTCATTATATTTTTATAACCTTCTATCTCCTCGTAAAAAGTAGTTCAAATATAACATAAAATCGAGTGTTTTATTACTATTTTCTTATAAATAATCGTTTCATGGGCCTAGTTTTATTACTATTTTCTTATAAACTAGTGGCGTGCTCGCGCGTTGCGCGATAACGATAATTTATTTTGAAAAGACTATGTTTTGTTCATTTTCTATTTACTTTTCTTTTTAATTTTTAAAAACAACATAAACAAAAAAATAATTGATGAATAAGAGTGTTATTAGTTAATAATTAAAAATAATTAAAAAACATAAGAAAAAAACTATGAATAAAGCTTTTTCAAGAGGCACTACATTATCTATCCATGTTTCTATTTTATATATAGATATATTTTATGTAAATAAAAATAACACGTTGATTGTTGTAATTTCGTAAGTATAATTTATTAAATATGTTGATTATATATATTTTTTGAATGTTACGTAGATAAAAGTAATAGAATAATGTGAAAGAAAATAAAGATATAAATAATTTAATTAATAAAATATTTTGTTAATAACTACATCGAGAAGGGAAATATTTTAGGGAATTTGAAGAAACTTGGGATTGAAATGCTTATGGAAAATACTATCTCATTGTTGGTGTTTACTTCTTATAAATTGCAAATTGAGAAACTATGACAAAATAAAAGAATCATAACAGAATCCACAATAAAACAAAAAAGTAAACAATTCACATAGATCATAATTTGGAGTTTCATTGTTGTCAACAAAAGGTAGTTTCTTTTAAGAAACTACAAAAATATAAACAAACAAACTGGAAAGAGAAACCTTCTTTAAAACGTCCGCACAAAATAAATATCAAGTGAAAAACATGAAGAAAAAAATTTACAATTGTAAAAAAAAAATTAAATAAAGCCTCAAAAATTAATTAACGGTCATATATAATACACAAAAGCATAAATATCATTTGAAATTTTGATGGAAAACGTAGATGATTATTATGATTAAACTTTGAAAAAAAAAACAAATACTTGGTTAACAACATTATGTTTTAGACAAAACATACCAAAAGTCTATAGAATTTTTTATAGAAAAAAGAATAATGATACTTGTTGGTGCATATGTACACCAAAAAAACAACATATAAGTCAGACAGATCATACAATAAATAACAAAAATATTACCTTATCTAAAAATATTACAAAAATTGAGTAATAGCATTGACAAAAATAAATTCTACAAAAAAAAAACAACAAACAACCATACAAATCCAATAAAATATAACATAGCATATAAAAGAACAATGATACTTATTAGTGCATGTATTCACCCAAAAACAATATATAAGTCACACAAATCATAACAAAAATAATAAAAAATTTACCGTACTGAAAATATTACGAAGATTTAGTAATAGCACCGACGAAAATGAATTTTACAAAAGAGAAACAACAAACAACCATACAAATTCAATAAAATCTAGCATAGAACATAAAGGTTGTTATAAATTACATTTTAATGGAGCATTACGTTGTATTTATAAAGGATTTTGTTGTAGGTTTTCTTCTAATTAATAAATGGGAATATGAAGAGGTAAATTGAATGTCTCTAGAAAGTTAAAAAATTTGGAAGTTAAAGGCAATTAAATTATATGTCAAATTACCAAAGAGTCCTTATAATAAAACATACAATTTTCATTTAGGGTAAAGTAATATTTAACTTATTTAGTATTTAAAAAATTCAAAATAATGAGAAAATTTGTAGATGCAAATCCTACTCTTGGAGAGTTCCACATCATCCTCTTTGGTTGTTATTTTTATATATATAAATGATATTGATTATTAGGTTTCTTAAAAGATTAAACATACGTTAATCATCAAACCCTTATGATCATTTGAATTTTTTGCTAAGATCGAAGATGACTTTTTATTTCTTAAGAATAAGGTCATATACAATCGTAAATTGTCACAACAATGTCAATTTACCGTCAATAGGAAATATATATGTTGATTAAAGTAGTTAAAACTCAATGCGATGTATCAATCACGTAAAAATGGTAATTGTTAATGGATTATCATCAATTCTTGTAATCATAAAATATCAAAATTAAATTTGAGTCTATATGTTCAATCATAAAGACAATCATGTACCATGTTAATAATAAATTCAACAATATGGAAAAAATGAATATATAATAACAAATGACATTCTCTAAAAAACATAATTTCTCCATGCTTGTTCAAAATCTTCTTTCTTGTTCCATGCCTTCAACTTTCATACTCTTCATCCTCCTTCAAAGGAATTTCAAGAACTTAATTTTGTTTATCATTAAAATTTCAAAAGCAAAATAAATTAAGAATAAAAAAAATAAATGAAGAAGCAAATCAATAGTATATACGATTCAATCATAATCATATACCATACTAACAACAAATCCAACAGTATCGAAAAACAAACACATGATAACAAATCAAATTCTTGTAAGAATATAAGTTCTACATACTTGTAACGAATCTTCAAGGACCTTCCATGTCTTCAACTTTGATCATATTCATCCTCCATCAAGGGGATTTCAAGAATTCCATATTATTTATATTTGCAACTTTAAAAGCTAAATCAATTGAGACAAATCCAACAATATGGAAAAACAAACATATGATAACAAATCAAATTCTCGTAAGAATATAAGTTGTACATACTTGTAAAAAATCTTCAAGGACCTTCCATGTCTTCAACTTTGATCATCTTCATCCTCCATCAAGGGGATTTCAAGAATTCCATATTATTTATATTTGCAACTTTAAAAGCTAAATCAATTGAGAATTAAAAGAAAGTAAATGAATAAGCAAATCAAAAGTTGTGGGTTATACTCATATATGCAAATTTACAAAAAAACCAAAGTTAATTATGAATTACACATTTCCCAAATAGGGGTAGAAAAGTCTTTAACATATTAACTATTTAAAAAAATCAAAAAATTGAGAAAAAAGATAGAAGAGATTCTAGGCCTTAGAGAATGCCACCTGATCAACCTTGGTTTTTGCTTTTAATATATATATTGATAATCGTTTCATGGGCCTAGTTTTATTACTATTTTCTTACAAATATTCGTTGCTTAAGCCTCGTTTACCTTATTTTTTTACTAGGCCCATGAAACACAATTTTTTTTCTTTCTTTTCACATTATTTATAAGAAAATAGTAATAAAACTAAAAATGAAAGCAAATAGAAGTAAACGAGCCATTGCCCATTAACTTTCATTTTGGGCTTATTGGATCCTATGTCCTTTGGTGCAATTGGCATTTGGCAATTGGCAGCAGTGAAGAAGTTGCAAACCCGCAATTAAAAGTGAAATAATTTTTTAAATTTTCTCCAACCAAAGAGGCAAAGACCCTGCAATATAATCGGAAAAAAAAATCCAACAAACTTTACCCTCAAATAACAACTTATGTAATTGAACACTTACCGGGTAAGTGCTTACCGGTAAAATTGAACACTATCAACTACCATATGGTACAACATTTTAGTCTCTTAAAACGATATCGCATGCAACAATTTACCCGGTAAGCTTTTACCGGGTAAGAGTTGTGGATCTCACTTACCCGGGTAAGACTTTCGGTCCATGCTATCGCTCTTACCGGGTAAGATTGTAGTTATGTTCATGTTCTTCCCGTAAGATAAATTGACCCGGTAAGTACTTACTGGGTAAGTTCAAGTAAACGGCCCCTAAATCTTTTGATCTTAAAAACTGATTGTTATCTTACATGGAGTTTTGTCTTAGGTTTTCTCATTGGATTATTATTATAAGAAATTTCATTGTGAGATAAAGATTTTTGTAGTCTTAGATTTTTATTGAAACCCATATGTATTTAAACAAGAACTTAGGTTTTATATACTTTTTTGCCATTATTTTTATTAATATTTAACTATTTTTCATCTAACAAGTCTATAAAATATGTAAATTAAATTGATAAAAAAAATATTATAAAATATCTTTTTAATTTGTGTTGCTTTTTGTTTCTTGTAAATTTTTTTATAAATATTTTAAGTTATTTTAATATGTTTGATTTTTAGTTATTTCATTAATTTATAATGTTTAGATTATTTATAAATATTTAAATTAAAATTAATTGATGAATCGTAAATTATAGATTTATGTTTTAATTGTTTTTTTAATCTATAAATTGCAAAGTTAAAGTTAATGTAAAG
Organism: Centaurea solstitialis; assembly: GCA_030169165.1. NCBI lineage: Eukaryota > Viridiplantae > Streptophyta > Magnoliopsida > Asterales > Asteraceae > Centaurea > Centaurea solstitialis. Next base: position 35,958,891 of record CM058041.1, on the reverse strand, counting down.
TGAAAATAATAAATTGTATTTGAGTTTTTTAATGTATATATTAACTTTATATAATAATTTATAAATAAAACTATATCATAAATAAGAAAAAGAAGTGTGGTATTTGTTAGAACCTTTTATTGAGGTTTTTAGTTGAGATGGCAATGATGTAACAAAAAAAGATGGTAAGTGAGATATTTAAAGGTCCATCACTATAGTTGCTTTTAATACCCCAAAAAATCATCAAACCAATGATAAATCAATGTTATTTTACCGTTTTCATTTTAAGATGCAACATACTACTAATAAACAAAATATACAAGAAAAAAATCGTTAATTAAACGTGTTACAGGTGATTGTTTAACTAATCACTTCACTTTATTGAATTAACCTAATAATGATTGTCAGATTGAGAATCTTATTCAGTGAGAGTCATGACAGGGATTAAAGTCTTACCCGCTAAATGAGCGACGACTCTTATCTGGTAAGCGTTTACTGGATAAAAATGTCGCATACATTATTGTTTTAATAGACTAAAATATACTTTGGTAAGTTAAGTGAAGGTATTGATTAGTAGCGGTACGTAGTTACATATGCGTTGGGAAAACGGCCCCTATGAAACAAAATAATACACATCAACTTTTACCATTTGATGAAAATATCGCTTCAATATAGGCTTTTCACTATTCATATCACTAAGCTCTTTTATTTTATACCTTTCATTTGGTCAGAAAACCAATTCTTTATGTCTTGTATTGTTCTGTTAGAGTGGTGTTACTTATAGTTGCTAGATACTTTAAATAATGTTTTCCAAACAACCTAATCACGTTCAAATTGTGTTCCATTGCGTACTAGTCCTATCAAACAACTTTTATAAACAATTAGTTCTGTTATGTTTAGTTTAGTCCAACCATATATCAAATGCAACGAACAAACAATGTTTCTATTGCAACATAAGCATTAGGTCATTAGCTTAAACAAATGAACATTAAAAAAGTCATCATGCATTTTCTTTAATTGAAAAAAAAAAACGATTTCTTAAACCTTCCCAACATTACATGTAACATGAAGATGATTTGTAGCGAGTTACGTAACCAAATGTACTTTTCTACATATCCAGAAAAATACTATAAAAGTAATAGTTGGTAGTTATAGTTGGTTTTATACGTCTATTTCAATTTATTTGGTTGCTATATTGTGTAGCCATTATAAATGTTTATATAAGAGTTATTTTGTTTCAATATAAACAAAATTGATGGATAGACCGTTAGAAGCGCATCCCGCTTTGTATTAATATATAACTTCAAATTTTTAACAAAAGGTAGCTATAGATGGTTCCTTTCAATGACACCACAAAGTTTCAAAGTCTGAAAAGAAGAAATTAGAAGGAAAAAAAATGATTACTTTCCTATCCCATTTTTTTAGAACACATAACATTAAAAGAGAGAATGTGAAATTAAATAATATGCATAAAAAATAATGTTCTTTAATTTTATTGGTGGGATATAACGGTGGCAAAAGTCGATCCCGGTCCAGGCCCCGACCAAAATATTTGGCACGGTAAAGCTTACAAAGCAAGGCTGATTTCTCTTTTATCCCAAAATGATAAATTGAGCTTGTATAGGTATTTTGGACGCTGCTATTGAAATAGCTTTTCTAGCTATATTTTTTATTACTCCACTCATTTCATAAAAGTGTGGTTATGGTCCCGTTGCCGGTCCTGGCCCAAATCAGCCTCACTTGTTTGTTTAGAATTCTTTAAAATTGATTTTTAACATATAAAAATAGTTTTTGAAGAAATTTGGTTAATTAAATACACTAACAAATACATTTTAATTATAATTTGGTCAAGCAAATACAATAAAGAGAATATGTTTTTGTTGTAAAGAATTCTTTCAATCAAATATACTGTAAAATATTTAATTTGTTCAATAGAATACGCTAAAAACGTTTTTTTATACAATCAACACATCTATACTACATATAAAAAGAAATAACTCAATTTGACGGTTATTTTTGTTCAACAATTGATTTTACACATTTACACTTTGTACCCCCATAGTTAGTTATTAAATCTTTTTTAGTCATTTACTTTTTCATTTTCTATTTTAAACTCTTATCATATAATCTAAATAATCATATATTATGAACTAAAATATATTAAAATTACGTTTTTTTAACAAATTATACCATAATAAATTCATAATCATCTCGTCAATACCTTCGAAATGAGCCCAATATTGAATATTTTTTATTCTATTATATAAAGATAATAATTTTATTTCAATTTTCGAGATTGACTATTCAATAAACTATTAGGAGGTTAACTGATTGAACACATATGATTAAATTGATGTTTACAATGACGTATATAAAAATCGGGCTATTGATATATACTTCGTGCTGCAATGCGCGCGGGTACATTTCTAGTTTTATAAAATACATTTAAAAATACTCTTTGTTCTCCAATCAATTAGTTTTAAAATAAACTTATAAATAAAAGATCGGGCTGCTCCCATAACCGGTCCTGGGTCAGGCCGGGCTTGTTTTTGTTGGAAGACCGTAACCAAACCTTAACCAATCATCCCAAGATAGTCCCAAACGGTCCTAGATTAGGCTAGTCTTAAGTCAGTCATGGTTCCGATTTTCCGCCACTCATGGACTGGGCCTGATCCATTTGACCACCTCTATTTAGACTTGACCAGAAATGAGATATTGGGTCAGCATCTTTAAATCCAAACTTTACTACCATTCTGGGCCAATATATGCTTCCAGCCTGCCAAATGAAAATATAAGATTACATACGCCAATATGGCGCCCATATTGAACGCTTCTTTTTTCTTTCATTTACTTATTGGGTTATATTCTTGGTCATCAAATTAGATCGTGATAAACGTCTTTTATTAAGTAAGAGCCTTCATCTTCATCTATCGGTAAGACTCTCGATTCTTACTATACCTCTTACCAAGTAAGATTTCCGGTCCTTACTATGTTTACTGGTAGGGTAAGTGGTGCCTGATAAACACTTACCCATTGAAAATCTGGTAAACGGTCCCAAAGTTTATAGACGAATCAACCAACCAATTTTGAATCGGAGCTGATGAAATTGTGTGTTTTCAAAATTAAACCATCTTTTGTTTGTTGATTATATGTGAAAATTATCTTTACAATTACATGAGCTGATAAGAACATGTAACATATGATGCAACATAGAATGCATTGTTATACGTAAAAAAAATTACGGTTTTCCCTTTTTCATAAACAAACAAATGATTGAAAGCTACATTTTAACCATGTTGAAATCAAAATTTTAACAACACTTACATATTTTGCAAAATTGTACCACATGGAAGTTGTAACTCATATGATGAGCATTATGTTTCAAATCGATACAGACTGAAGCTCTTTTTACAGATCATTTGCAGTTTTTCCACATGATTACGTACAAATTATAGGTATGATTTGTACCTCCATTGAAGTTATCAAATTAAGTAGACATGGCAAATGTTTCATGTCGGGTTTTTAGTTAAACGGGTTGGAAATGCTTGACCCTAACACGATCCGTTCAATAAGCGGGTTGACCCGTTAAACATTTATTAAATTAAAAATTAAACATCCACAAAAATATAGGAATCCAAATTTTTATAATTCAAACCTATAAGTTTGAACCAAATCCATTAACATTATTACATTAAAAATCCAAATAAATTGCAAATTAGTAAAAAGTTAAAAAGAAAACTTTATATATAGTTATATACACACAAACACACACACATATATGTATAAACGGGTTAGTTGGGTCATTTTCGACTTGATATATTTGACCCTGACCTTACCCTTTTAGTTTTCGTGTCGTCTCTTGTCAACCCATTTACTTAAACGGGTTGAAATCTGTTACCCAAACCCGTTTATTTCGTGTCAATTTCGTGATGGTTAGCGTGTCGTGTTAGTTTTTGCCATGTCTAAAATTAATGCAGACAAATAATCTATGCCGCACCGATATGATCTCCCTAAAAACATTGAAACTTTCAGTTTATACAAAAACATTGCCTCATATAACATCGTTAGTTGTTAAAAGAAGCAACAATAGTAATCGACTTACCGGAAACCACATTGACTTCGATTCAAATGACAGAACTCTAAACCTTCAAAATCAATGCAAAAACACGAACTCTTTCATGGAGTTAATTTTCTTATATAAAATTACTTTTTAATTGATAATTTCCGAAATGGAAATGATTTTAACATTTTTATGAAAAATGAAAGAACAGAAAACATAGGCCTATTAGCTCAGTTGGTTAGAGCGTCGTGCTAATAACGCGAAGGTCGCAGGTTCGAGACCTGCATGGGCCACTTTATTTATTTTTACAATTTGCCAGCTGCTTAACTTTCCATTTTACTTTGACACTTTTGCCCTCCTTCTTAATTGGTAATAACCAAATGACCCATCTACTCTCCAGTTAAATTTTACGGTTTATGCCCCTAGTATTAAAATATCCGTAAGATCCTTTTTCTTAAATATAATAAATTTGAACTAGTATTTTATTCCAATCTATTTTTTTTTGAACGGCAAAGATTTATTGCAAAACCAAGCACAGGTTCACAAAAGGAACAACGAAATCAAGAAACACAAACAAGACCAGCAGCAACCAAGCTGCTACGCAGCCGATGAAACAACAACAATACAAATAAAACACAGAAAACGCAGCAGGTGAAAACGCAACCGATGAAAACGCAGCAGGAAGAAACCGAGCAGAACAAGAAGAAACGTTCAGATACCAGGCGAGGCTGTCACGAGTTTGCGAGAGATAAACAGCCGTACACAACCCAACCCCGAGATGAACGCCCCTTCACGCTCACGGCCGCTCACAGGATCTGAAAAACGAGATATAACAGCAGCCGCATGAGAAAGACGAAACTCTTTCCTCGAACCGTGCACCCTCCTCTTGAGACTTCATTCGAATCTGCCTCCAAACGGGTCCGTCAGCCACAAATTCCAGTCAAGTGCGAGCTCTTTATCTCTTCTTGCTGTCCACTCGAATGATTTTCTCTGGAAAACAGGGCCCAAATCCTCTATAGAATTATTAGAATGCCCAAATACCAGTTTATTCCTTTCCGACCAAATTAAATACATAAAGCACCAGGTAGTAGCCAACCATCTTTTAGCTCCTTTTCCATTGCTGCCCCTTATGTTACCTAGCTCCCATAGCTCTTCTAGCGAACTACAAGCCTCACATCCCAAATTCCACCAATTACCGAAAAACTTCCATAATTGTTTGATTTTAGAGCATCCGATAAGCGCGTGATCTACCGTTTCCTCCTCACTACCGCATCTTGGACAAAGAATATTATCAAGATCGATTCCCCTATTTGCTAACTCTACCCTTACCGGTAACCGTCTAAGTTTTGAACGCCAAGCAAAAATGCAAATCTTTTTGGGAACCGCTTTCAACCAAGGCGTAATATCCCGAATCTCTCTTCCCCTCCCCCTATCCTCCTCAATCCACCCCCTCAACACTTTGACCGAAAAACCATTAAGGGGGTCACGTCTCCAAACTAAACGATCCAAAGTCCCTCTTTTCGGATGAACTTCCTTCAACAAGTTTTGTAACTCATCGAATTCGCTTCTCTCCCTTCCTCTCGGTTCCCTCCTCCAATCCCACTTCCATCTCCAATCTTCCCCTAAGAACTCCCCTCTTTCCGCTACCAAAACTCTTTTATTCGATTCTAAACGGTACAATCTTTCAAACTTGTTCTTTAAGCTTTCTCCCGTAATCCAAGAATCCTCCCAAAACCTAATACTTTCACCATTCCCTACCTCCTTTCCTATCGAGTTTGAGAAATTAATTCCCAACTCATCAATCTCTCGGCCTACCCTTATTATCGAAGACCACACCGACCCACCTCTACACCTCACTTCCCCTCTATTCGATATTCCTCCTTCCTCCCCGAAAATACTTCTTATTACCTTTACCCATAATGCATCGCCATCTTCGTGAAATCTCCACCACCACTTAGCTAAAAGACATTGATTTAGAATTTTAAGACTACCAACATTTAACCCACCCACTTGGAAAGGTTCCAACACTTTTGACCATTTGACCCAATGACACACCTTACTTGACCCATTTTGACTCGACTCTCCCCCCCCACCCCAAAAAAAATTAGACCGCACTTTTTCGAGACTCTTTATCACACTTACCGGGGCGCAAAAAAGGGAAAAAAAGTATAAGGACACACTTCCAAGTACCGATTTTACCAATGTCCATCGTCCACCACAAGAGATCATCTTCGCTTTCCATTTGTTGAGTTTACCCTTCATTTTATCTATCACCGGTTGCCAAACATTCTTTTTTTCAACGACCCACCTACCGGAAGCCCAAGATAAACAAACGGTAAGTTACCGCTTCCACAACCCAACCTTGATGCCCAATTTTGGACTTCATCCAATTTTACTCCCACTCCAAAAAGTTTACTTTTTTGTAGATTAATCTTCAACCCGGAAACTAAATGGAAACATTCCAAAATTTTTAATAAATTCAGAAAATTCCCAAGTTCCCATTCCCCAAAGAAAATAATATCATCCGCGTATTGAAGATGGGAAATCTTCACATCATCCTTCCCGACCTTGATGCCTTTAAAGAGGCCTTTTTCTTCGGCGTTTTCTATGAGCAAATGGAGGCATTCGGCAACTATTAAGAAAAGGAAAGGGGCAAGTGGGTCCCCTTGTCTTAAACCTCTTTCCATCGGAAATTCTTCCGTTGGCGACCCGTTTACTAATACCGAGATTCTTGATGAATGAAGGCAAGCTTTAATCCACTTCCTCCATTTTTCACCGAAACCCATACTATCCAAACCTTCAAGAAGAAAGGACCATTCAACGGTATCGTATGCTTTCTCGAAATCAACCTTAAAGATCATGCCTTTCCTTTTTTTTTCTTTAGGAAAGAAGTCGTCTCATTTGCGATAAGGATCCCGTCAAGGATGGACCTACCTTTGAAGAAGGCACTTTGAACATTGCTAATGACACTTCCGATTACCCTCTTTAATCTTTCGGCAAGGATCTTCGAAGTTATTTTGTACAAAATTCCAATCAAGCTTATTGGCCTAAATTCATTTAGTGTAACATCCCAAAATCAAAACAACCATTGGAACGAAAAGCAACCAATTCCATACATGAGCGGAAGCTTGTCTCAAGTACATCCAATCCAAATAAGTCTAAAATGTAAACTACGATTCAACTCGTGATTTGAAAAGAAAGGTTTACGGAAAACGATAATAGCTTAGTTTTTAAAACACTAAATTATTTGTCAACAAAGCATAGCATTTCTCCCAAACAACTCGACTGAACTGCCATCCCGGAGCCTCACACGGTAGCTTTCTCCTTTCCCTTACGGGAAGTACCTGCCACTAAAAGATTGAAAAACAACGGGGTAAGCATAAAGCTTAGTGAGCACACACATAACTACTTACCATCATGCAACACAATCACATTACATAGCAATCATAAACATGCAAATCTCCAACCTACCTCGTGGTTCAACACCAATGAGGATAGGTAAAATGACACTGGTACCAGGCCTCTCCAATTCCCTAGGGGTATTACTACCACCGTAGGTACTCTCCAAACGTCCCCGAAGGAACACATAACACAATCACATACGTAAACATAACCATGCACACATGACATTAAGAGTTAAGTGAGATACTCACCTGATAGATTGATTAGTAAGCTCCCTTAACTAGTTCAACAATCACTTCGTAGCACCTAATCATAACACATACACATAGACATCAAAGACGATCCCAAAACGGGTCCTTAACTTAACTCGACTCTCTAACGTGAAATGACCAAGTTAACCTCGATCATTTTCCACGAAACTTCACATATCATCATGCTACATAAGTCCCTAGGGGTCTTTAAGCAAAAGAACCCCAAACGAGCCTCTTACGAAAAACTCCAAAATTGACTCAGTGGAAACGGCGGGTAATACCGCGGGTTGCCTTACGCGCGGGTTTACCCGCGGATTACCCAGAATCCGACTTCCAAGTCGCGAATGCGACTTCTGCAACAGGTTTACAACTCCAAACTCCCAATTCGACCAAAATAACCAAATACAACAATATACACTTACTATGGTCGAAATCTAACACTTACATGCGATTAATTCGCTCATAAACATGCCAATTGATGATCGTTGATCATCAATCTAACATACAACCCTAACCAACCGAAAACTGTGACACAAACTACAATTGAAAACATAATTAACAAGAAACTCTTACCCTTGAAGCGAGCAACGCAATCAATTACAAACTCGACCACCACAACCTCCAATTGAACTCCTTGCTTTCTTCTCTAATCTCCTTCTCTCTCTCAAAATACGTCCTCTGGAACTGTCAATCTCCAGGAGTTAGGGTTTTAACCCTTCTTCCTAACTACTCCTCCCCCCTTTCACTTCCACAATTGACACTGGGGCCCCTCAACTTCTAAAACATGACAATAGTTACTTACTGACCAACGAGTTATAAAGGAAAAAGAAAACGGGTGTTACAACTCTCCCCCACTTACCGAGATTTCGTCCCCGAAATCGTCTAATCTTGGAACAACTCAGGGTAGTTCCTTCGCATCTCATCCTCGGGCTCCCACGTCCACTCTGAACCCTTCCGGTGCTGCCATTGAACCTTAACGATTCCTAACTCTTTATTCCTCAATGTCTTGGTCTTTCTTTCCAAGACGGCTATCGGCTTCTCCGCGTAATTGAGTCGCTCATCCACCTCAATGTCCTCTAACGGTACAAAAGCTGACTCGTCTGCTAAACATTTCCGGAGCTGGGACACATGGAAAGTGTCGTGTATCTGACTGAGCTCTGGCGGTAACTCAAGTCGATACGCAACCTTCCCAATACGAGCCACTATCTCGAACGGTCCAATGAACCTCGGACCCAACTTCCCTCGCTTTCTGAATCGTATTACCCCTTTCCATGGCGATACCTTCAGAAGCACTTTATCCCCCACACTAAACTCCAGATCTGACCGTCTCTTATCTGCATAACTTTTCTGGCGACTTTGAGCTGCCTTCAGCCGTTCACGAATCTGCTGAATACTCTCAGTCGTCCTCTGAACGATCTCCGTACTCCCCAGCTCTCTCTGACCGACCTCTCCCCAACAGATGGGAGTCCTGCACCTCCTCCCATACAACATCTCGTAGGGAGGCATGCCAATACTGGCATGAAAGCTGTTATTATAAGAGAATTCAACCAAGGGAAGATGAGATTCCCAACTACCTCCAAAATCCAAAACACATGCCCGAAGCATATCTTCGAGAGTCCGTATAGTCCTCTCGCTCTGACCGTCTGTCTGAGGGTGGAAGGCCGTACTGAATTGAAGCCTAGTACCCAACTCCTCGTGAAATTTGCTCCAGAAACGTGACGTGAACCGAACATCTCGATCTGAAATCACTGTCCACCGGCACCCCGTGCCTTGCCACTATCTCCCGGACGTAGATGTCCGCCAACACCTCTGAGGAAGAGGCCTCCCGTATCGCGATGAAGTGGGCACTCTTCGTCAGTCGGTCAACCACCACCCATATCGCGTCATGCTTCCTAACTGTCTTCGGTAGTCCGGTAACCAAGTCCATGGTCACATGCTCCCACTTCCACTCGGGTATCTCCAAAGGTTGGAGTTTCCCGTGTGGCTTCTGGTGCTCTGCCTTAACCCTTAAACACGTTAGACACTTCTCCACATACTTCGCCACGTCTCTCTTCATGCCTGGCCACCAATAGTCGGTTCTCAAGTCACGGTACATTTTAGTGGCACCCGGATGAATTGAGAACTTTGACTTATGGGCCTCATCCAAAAGTGTCTGCCTCGCCTCGCACGAGGCTGGGACCCACACTCGACCGTATCGAGTCAACAAACCCCGACTGTCGACCGCCAACTGACCCACTTGACCCTTTATCCTCTCCCTTTTCTGATTATCAGCCTTAATCGCCTCCACTTGAGATTGACGTACCAACTCTATCAAGGAAGTCGATACGGTCAACCTCATACATGGTACTCGCAGTAGTAACATACTCCCCTTCCGACTCAAAGCATCTGCCACCACATTCGCCTTTCCCGGGTGGTAGAGGATCTCACAGTCGTAGTCCTTCACCACCTCTAGCCACCTCCGCTGCCTCATGTTGAGGTTCTGCTGATCCATAAAGTAACGGAGGCTCTTGTGATCCGTGTAAATGGTACAGTGAACCCCATACAAATAGTGTCGCCATAGCTTGAGTGCGAACACCACCGCCGCCAACTCCAATTCGTGGGTCGGGTAGTTTACCTCATGCGTCTTTAACTGACGAGACGCATAGGCAATTACCCGCCCCCTCTGCATAAGGACGCAGCCTAACCCGTGATATGAGGCATCACAGTAGACTGTCAGGTCCTCAACTCCCTCCGGTAGGGTCAAAACCGGAGCCTCACATAACTTCCTCCGCAACGTATCAAAGGCCGCCTCTTGCTCCTCGCCCCAAACAAAGCGCTCACTCTTCCTCGTCAATCTTGTCAACGGAACCGCTATCTTGGAGAAGTCCTGGATAAACCGGCGGTAGTACCCGGCCAACCCAAGAAAACTCCTAACCTCCGTGGGAGTCTTCGGCGTCTCCCAATTCATCACCGCCTCTACCTTTGCTGGATCCACCTTTATGCCCTCTCGGTTTACAAGATGCCCCAAAAATTGGACTTCTTGTAACCAGAAGTCACATTTGGAGAATTTCGCGTAAAGTTTCTCCTTACGTAAAACCTCCAACACCTCTCGCAAATGCTCCGCATGCTCCTCCTTCGATTTGGAGTAGATCAGTATATCGTCTATGAAAACGATCACCGACCTATCCAACATCGGTCTGCAAACTCTGTTCATCAGGTCCATGAACGCCGCTGGTGCGTTCGTCAAGCCGAAGGGCATCACGATGAATTCGAAATGCCCATATCTGGTCCGGAAAGCTGTCTTGTACACATCCTCCTCTCGAACTTTCAACTGATGGTACCCCGAACGAAGATCTATCTTCGAGAACCAAGCGGCCCCCTGAAGCTGATCGAAAAGATCGTCGATCCTCGGAAGTGGGTATCTATTCTTCACCGTGAGCTTGTTGAGCTCTCGGTAGTCGATACACATCCGCATCGACCCATCTTTCTTCTTCACGAACAAGATAGGAGCTCCCCAAGGTGAGGTGCTCGGGCGTATGAACCCCTTATCCAACAGCTCTTCCAATTGCTTTGATAGTTCCTGCATTTCCGGTGGCGCTAACCGATACGGAGCTTTTGCTATCGGTGCCGCTCCCGGAACAAGATCTATCCGAAACTCCACCTGCCTCTCGGGTGGAACCCCAGGCAAGTCATCCGGGAATACATCCGGATACTCGCTGACTACTGGTACGTCTGCAACTGTCTTCCTCTTTGCCTCCTCGCGACTATCGATGACATACGCCAAGAAACTATGTCCTCCGTGAAGAACATGCTTCCTAGCCTTAGCTAGCGTGCACAACCTTGGCAACTTCTTCCGCTTTTCACTCAGGATAGTTAATTCTCCCCCACTTGGGTTCCGAATCACTACCCGCTCGTTCTCGCAATCGATGTGACCTCCATTTCGACTCAACCAGTCTACCCCCACTACTACATTGATCTCCCTCATCGGAATCGGGATGAGATCAATTCTAAACTTGACTCCAAAAATCTCTATTATACTGTTTCTATACACATGCTTACATAACCGGTACTTCTCGGCTGCTATCTCTACTTCTAGCGGACTGTCTAATCTACCCTTTACATGCATGAAATTCTTACTAAAAGCATAGGACACAAACGACTTGCTAGCACCCGAATCAAACAATACAAGAGCAGGTACAGAGTTGACAGGGAAAGTACCTGTCACCACGTCCGGCTCCTCCTTGGCCTCCTCGGCCGTCAGCTGAAACACCCTAGCGCGGGTTCTCGGCGCCTCTGTCTTCTTACTCGAGCTCTCCACTTTCACTGGCGCTATTCCCGATGTCTGAGTTGCCCCATCAGACTGAGGGCACTCATTCGCTACATGTCCCGGTCGGAAGCACTTGAAACAAAGCCTCATAGTCACCTTGCAATCCTTACTGAAATGGCCCGGTTGCCCGCATTTGAAGCAGGTTCCCGACCCCATCCGACACTCTCCTAAGTGATGACGTCCACACTTAGGGCAGTTCGGAAACTCTTTCTTCACCACTACTCTAGGCTCCGCCGGCTTGAACTTCTTTGCCGGCTGAGTCTGCGTCTGAGTCGTCTCTGCCTTCTTCCTCTTGTTCTGCCTCTCGAGCTCTAGCTCCCGAATCCTAGCCACCTCATGCATGCGATGGAAGGTCTTGCAATCTGACATCACCACGAATTCCCGAATCTCAGGTCTCAGGACCTCCACATAACGAGACATCTTCATTCGCTCACTTGCCACGTATTCAGGGCAAAAGAGCGAACGCTCCAAAAATAGATCGGTGATCTCATTCACCGTCTCAGTCGTCTGCTTCATATTCAAGAATTCCCCCGTTAGCCGCTCTACCTCCACCTGAGGCACGTACTGCTCATTGAACAGTTCCTTGAACTGTTCCCAGGTCATCACAGCAATCTGCTCCGGAGTCCGCGTCCGGTTGATCAAGTTCCACCAATCCTTCGCTGCCTTTCTCAACAGGTTCGAGGCATAACGAACCTTCATCTCCTCTGAACAAGAACTGGTGAGGAAAGCTCCCTCCACCTCAGATATCCAACTGGAGCTAGCTACCGGGTCCTTCTGCCCGTTAAACTGTGGTGGCTGACAAGCCGAGAAGTCCTTGTAAGTAACGACTCTCGACTGTCCTCCACCAGACCCTCCCGAGCCACTAGGCCTTGCGGCCACGGCTGCCTCTACGACTGTCTCCACTTGGCTGCGCATCTCATTCTTCAGTTCCTCCTTCATCTGGGCAAAGTAGCCCGGTAACATATCATGTAGAGCCTCTCCTACCTCAGCAGCTATCATCTCCCTCAGGTTATCGGTTTCCTGCTCCTCTTCCGTGACTACCTTCTTGCCCTTCTTTGCTGGTCTCCCCATACTGGTTCATAAAACACATAACTTTAAATACCACATAACTCTCCCTCCCGTCCCATACTAGCTCGAACCAGTGGCTCTAACTTCATATCTTTCCTCTCCACATGCTCCTTAGGGGTCTACTAGACACTCGGTGGACACACACGTGGGTCCTATCATGCCACTACCCATTCCCAAACAACATTGTTGGTTCATAGAACTCTCGTAACTATGTCAATTCCCGACATGTACAGTGTATTTGCAATGATATGGGCCCTTATATCATTGTAACTACACCCTACATGTCTAGCCTCAACACCATCACTTAAGTCCTAATTCCCTACTTAGTTGTCATGCACATTAACCAAACATTGAACTTTCACAGCATAGCCATCAGGTAATCACATAACAATATAATGTCTCTACTTTTAACCACATATCTCTAAGCCTAGACAGGGCTTACATGCATACATATAGTCATATCAGTTATCATATCATTCATGCTTGACTTTAACTGCATACACTAGTAACTCACATCTTACACATGCTTCACATCCATATCATATCATGTCAACATACTCAATAAAGTAAAGTTAGTGTGCTCACCCCCGTTCTGATGCTCCGGTCTGCAGTTCAGTCTCACTACTCACTTCCCATAAAACATTTCTTTGGTTACTTTCATTACAAAAACACAAGCTTTTGGTTTAAGTCCAAGTATTCACCACTTGTGAATACCTGAATCCCTTAAACCTAGGCTCTGATACCAACTTGTAACATCCCAAAATCAAAACAACCATTGGAACGAAAAGCAACCAATTCCATACATGAGCGGAAGCTTGTCTCAAGTACATCCAATCCAAATAAGTCTAAAATGTAAACTACGATTCAACTCGTGATTTGAAAAGAAAGGTTTACGGAAAACGATAATAGCTTAGTTTTTAAAACACTAAATTATTTGTCAACAAAGCATAGCATTTCTCCCAAACAACTCGACTGAACTGCCATCCCGGAGCCTCACACGGTAGCTTTCTCCTTTCCCTTACGGGAAGTACCTGCCACTAAAAGATTGAAAAACAACGGGGTAAGCATAAAGCTTAGTGAGCACACACATAACTACTTACCATCATGCAACACAATCACATTACATAGCAATCATAAACATGCAAATCTCCAACCTACCTCGTGGTTCAACACCAATGAGGATAGGTAAAATGACACTGGTACCAGGCCTCTCCAATTCCCTAGGGGTATTACTACCACCGTAGGTACTCTCCAAACGTCCCCGAAGGAACACATAACACAATCACATACGTAAACATAACCATGCACACATGACATTAAGAGTTAAGTGAGATACTCACCTGATAGATTGATTAGTAAGCTCCCTTAACTAGTTCAACAATCACTTCGTAGCACCTAATCATAACACATACACATAGACATCAAAGACGATCCCAAAACGGGTCCTTAACTTAACTCGACTCTCTAACGTGAAATGACCAAGTTAACCTCGATCATTTTCCACGAAACTTCACATATCATCATGCTACATAAGTCCCTAGGGGTCTTTAAGCAAAAGAACCCCAAACGAGCCTCTTACGAAAAACTCCAAAATTGACTCAGTGGAAACGGCGGGTAATACCGCGGGTTGCCTTACGCGCGGGTTTACCCGCGGATTACCCAGAATCCGACTTCCAAGTCGCGAATGCGACTTCTGCAACAGGTTTACAACTCCAAACTCCCAATTCGACCAAAATAACCAAATACAACAATATACACTTACTATGGTCGAAATCTAACACTTACATGCGATTAATTCGCTCATAAACATGCCAATTGATGATCGTTGATCATCAATCTAACATACAACCCTAACCAACCGAAAACTGTGACACAAACTACAATTGAAAACATAATTAACAAGAAACTCTTACCCTTGAAGCGAGCAACGCAATCAATTACAAACTCGACCACCACAACCTCCAATTGAACTCCTTGCTTTCTTCTCTAATCTCCTTCTCTCTCTCAAAATACGTCTTCTGGAACTGTCAATCTCCAGGAGTTAGGGTTTTAACCCTTCTTCCTAACTACTCCTCCCCCCTTTCACTTCCACAATTGACACTGGGGCCCCTCAACTTCTAAAACATGACAATAGTTACTTACTGACCAACGAGTTATAAAGGAAAAAGAAAACGGGTGTTACATTTAGGCTAAAAGGACACGCCACTTTTGGAATCAACGTTAAGAACGACGCATTACAACCCGCCCCAAAATCTGCCTTCTCCCAAAACCAATCCAGAAAATTCATCAAATCGGCTTTTAAAAGATCCCAAAAATGCTTTATGAACTCTATAGTGAAACCATCCGGTCCGGGTGATTTATCTCTTCCGCATTCTCTAATTGCACTCCACACTTCTTCTTCCGAAAATCTCTCCTCAAGGGACAATGCTTCACCCTCATTCAACTTTTTTAATCCTTGCATACTAAGTTTCGGACGGATTCCGGCCTCTTTCCGGAATTTTTTCCGGAAAAATTGAGAAATATGGTTTTTTAGGGCCACCGGGTCGTCTACCCAATCCCCCTCAATCGATAAACCGTGAATGCGGTTCTTGCGCTCTCTAACCTTGCTTGCGATGTGGAAAAACTTCGAATTTTCATCTCCTTCTTTAATCCACTTTATCTTTGCTTTTTGTCTCAATTGATCCAAATTCTTTTCCTCTAACTCAAGCCATTTTCTTCTAGCCAAAATCCAATTTCTCCTATCCTCCTCCTTTAACAACGAAGCCGAAAAACTTTTCTCCTCCCATTTTTTTACCTCTTGCTTTGCTTCAATCACCGCTTTGCCTAACTCTCCCCAATTTGACTTTCTCCAAACTTTCAACGCCTCTTTAACTTTTTAAGTTTGTCTCTAAAGATGCAATCCGGAGTTGAGGATTTCACAACGAGCGACCATGCCTTTCTAACCGCTTCTTCTATGGTTTTATCCTTAAGCCAAGCATTAAAGAACTTGAATGGTATTGGCCCAAAGTCTTTTGACACATCGGAAAGGATTATAGGAGCGTGATCCGACCATTTCCTCTCTAGGACTCTTGCCGATAACATGCACCACGGTTTACCCACTTCTTTGGAAACAAGGAATCTATCCAACTTGCTAAACTTTATACCGTCATCACTTACCCGCGTGAAGTTATTGCCCCCCATCCTTACATCCGTTAACCCATTCCTCCTTATGAACTCGTTAAATTCTGACGCACCTTTCTTACAAAACTGCGAATTAAATCTTTCGAAGGAGTTTCTTACTTCGTTGAAATCCCCAAAAAAGATCCAATTTACTTCCTCCTTCTCGCAAAGGAGATCCAATTTTGTCCATAACATTGCTCTCTCCTTTTGATCGCATGGACCATAGACGTTGACACACCCAACAAGACCATCTATCCTATTCCACTTGCCGATGACTGCTAGGAAGTTCTCTTCTTTGATCAGAAATTCACAATTAAAAGAATTCTTATCCCACACTGTTAAAAGACCTCCCGAATTCCCGGAAGCCTCAACATGTGCAAAATCTCCATCTCCTAATCCCCACAAATTATATACTGACTGAACCGTGAAATCTTTAGTCTTGGTTTCTTGTAATCCTATCATACACGGTTTATGAAGCTTACAAATCTCCTTAATCCAACCCTTTTTAAACGGAGCTCCCAACCCCCTTATGTTCAACGATACAATCTTCATGAGAAAAACAAGAATGCGAGACTTCAACATTACCTTATTCAAGTAAGGCACTGATGATCAGCTTCTGTTGCTGCTGTGTCTACCCACCTGACACCAATTTCTTTGCCGAATTCCTCTAATCCCTCCAAAGGGCCCGTATGCTTTAAATCACTAGAAATCGAAATTTGATTCACCGACGTCGAATCATTACCCGTTTTTTTTGAATTACCATCAGATTTTGATCTTCTGCCTGATTTCGCACTCCTCCCTTCCTTCGACGCTGCTTTTACTTTTTTTCCTTTGAGATTGGTTCTTGCTAATTGTTTAAAAAGATGGAAACTTACTCTTCTGCGGTTCGATTTCTGGTTATACTCCCCCTTTGATTGCGAAACTTTTTTTCCCACAGACGAGGTTTGATTTTGACGCCCCTGGATATTTTTATCAGAATCTATGCGAGACTTCATATCTGTCCTCTTTTCTGGGCCAACGATCTGACCTCCCACGTGGGCCGGCCCATTATTTAAGCAAGTGCCACTAGGATTCACATCTTCATTACCCTGCATAGAGAGTCCAAACTTAAATTGGGCTGAATTGATAAGCCTATCTTCCCCAAGCCCAAAATCCTGGGATGTATTATCAACATCCGATTCCAAAGGAACCCTAAAATCAGTCTCTTTACCCAATTCTGAATTGGGAATCGCACCAGAATTCTTGGGGGCTGAGCAATTTAATGATGATGACTGACTTATCTTTGGCGACCTTTCATCTTCTCTTTTTTCCGACGATGCTTTCTTTAATTCCGGCAAATCCTTTACGAATTCCGACGACTGTATACACTTTTCCGGCGACTTGGATGGCTTGGATAATTCGCCATTGTTGCCTATCACCGCCCCGCTGCATAAGGAACCATTCCGACCACCCTGCTCCTCCTGATTAATTTTGCCTTTGGGGTCTTCTAAGAACTCTTTACCTGGATCCGTTTCCGACCAATCTTCTGAACTTCTTTCATCGTCTTCTGACCATTCTGATGAATTGGACGAATTTTCTCTGTTAAACTCTTCTTCCTCTTTTGATTCTTCTTCGAAATGTTGGATTTGTCTCTCTAAAGTGCTTCCGTCTTCCTCTTCAATTTTGATTACATACGCTAAGTTATTAACCCTTACACATTTGATTTCCATTATTTTTTCCACCACGCAAGTACTGATAAGTACTTTGCCCCACATCAAATTTCCATACGAGGTTAAATTGCAGTTCCTGAATGTGATGACATTGCCCCAATAGCTGGCGATTTTAGAAAAAGAATCCTCACGCCAAATATGGAGCGGTAAACCTTCAATTCTAAGCCATACTAATCTCTCTGATTTCCTGAAACCATCCCACCATCTTGCCAAGTCTTTTACCCAGAAATGCAGCCCATGGACCTTGTTATCCACAACTTTGCTAAGCACATCCATAGAACCAAATTTAATTAGTATTTCTCTCCCTCCGATGAGTTTTGCTTCACTATCTTCTAAATTTAAAGTCTTAATCAGAGCTTGCACTGCTTCAAAGTGTTCCAGCTTGGTCACGTGCCCTACTGCACATAACCGTAAGTAGTCTAACTCTGTCGCTTGAGCCTTCCAACTCCCTAGCTCGATCCGATCTGATTGCGATTGCCCCTTCGATGTAGCCGTATTTGGATTAACCTCAGAGTTCATCTTACCTTTGCCTTCCTTCACAGCCTCCGCATAAGATTTGTTTTCCTTTTTGATTGAGTTAATTCCACCGTTCGACCACTTATTGTCTTTGGCCGCAGAAACTTTACCAAACTTCTCCATTCTCTTCCTATTCGCTATGTGAACCCTTAATCTGAAATTTCCTACCCAAATGTCCCGAAGTCTCTTCTCAAGCAGAAAATCATTATCTACTTGTTTGAAACGAACAAAGCCAAACTTTCCTCCATTAGCTAATCTCTTCTTTGCCAAGTATATATCCGACAGTTCACCATACTTTTTGAACGATCTCCACATGGATACCACTTCCCAGTTACTCGGAAAATTGTAGAAAAGGAAAGAGGATTCCTTTGGTAATCTCCGGTCATTGGTTCTGCAATGGAGTGAATCCTTATACCTAAAGCCTAATTTGCGCACCCGGTCTGCTCTCCCGAACCCACCCCGACTCTCTACAGCTCTCCTCTCTGACTCGCTCACACGACCCCTCACCGGAAAACTCACTCGACCCCTCACCGGAAAATCTCTCTCTCTCTCATCTCTCTCTCTCTCAAAAAGTTATATAAACTTTGTTAAACAGAAAATATTTAAAACTATCTCTAAAATATAAAATAGAAAAAAAATCTTAAAATATAGAGAGAACTTTAGAAACAATTACCAAATTAGATCGTTAAAAGAAAACTCTAAAAATAAAATATTTAAAGAGAAAAATAATACTTTTAAGTTTTAACATATAAATAAAATTTTTAAATAATAAATATATATGTATTAAATTTTAATTTAGGGAAATTTTAAAAGTTTTGTTAGAGCCTTCATTGTTTTTTTAATTATATGACATAAGCATTCGAATTGAAATTTACACATACAACGAAATTTCTTGTATGTGTATAATATTGATCGATGTTGAAATATATAATTAAATATTTTTAAGAAGAGTTTATTTAAAACATTATGCATATAAACAATAAACACATGATACTCGACCATGTTCTTTCAATTTATTTTTAAGACTACAAGTGTTTTAAATACGATGAACATAATAAATCAAAATAAATTATGTTTTAGTTCTTATTTAAAGAAATTTTCTTTAAAAAAAATATGAAAGTATTTGATATTCACGTACAAGATATTAGGTATGACCACTAACATAAGCACTTACACAAACAACATAAGCATATATAATAATAGACAATAAAAATTGATGTAGTAAGAAAGACAATAAAAGTAAGCAAAAGAAGCATCAATGGATAAAAAAAATTAATCAACATATGGAGATAATAATAACAAACTCATAAGCTTAAATCTTGTATGAAATTATTAAAATATATAACCAACAAAGTAGTCAAGTAGAAATCAACAACAGTTGTACCAGATAAAACTTGGAGAAAAAATAGCAATAACATATGATCATTTAACTTTTTGTGGATCTTCTTATCCGATAATCGCATAATACATTTTGGCCTCCTTGTTATTAACTAAATTCTTTTTGGATTACTTTAATACATTAAAGCAATTTTTATCTCTTTTATCTATTACAAATTTTGGACTACTATTATCAATGTTGTACTATAACAATACGAGCACCTACTTTTTTAGCCCTAGGTATGTACCTATCCCGCCCTGCCTCAAGAATGGTCCTACGTAATCGTAATGAAATACATACTTCCTTACCGGGTAAGAGACATTTACCCGATTAGAGAAGTTGATTGTTACCAACAAAATATTTGGTGTCATTCTGCTAAGTTAGAAATCTTACTTGGTAAGTGATAACAATAAACCTTACCTAGTTAGAGCATATCAAGTAAGATACACTTATTCTATGTTAAATTGATTATCGTGAATATTGTAGGTGCTACTACTTGGTAAATGACCCAGATAGTAGTGGGTTGGAAATATTACTTCATCTGAAGTAAGCATAATGAGTTCAAGTTCTTTGCCAAATAGAAGTTTGAATAATGAGTTTAAGTTCTTTGCAAGTATGTCGATGTTAAACGCTTTCTTAGTGAAGACATATCATTGGTGTAAATACAATCATAAATTTTTGTTGATAAATTCTCATATGACATTGTTGATTGTTGGTAGAAGTCTTTTTGACAACCCCAACCTCGATATTTCATACAATATTAGTAATTGGTTTTTGGACATTTAATATGCAATAAATATGTCTCAAAACAATTGAGTTATACAAACTTTCACAATGCCAAAGGTATAACATTTGCAACTCCATTTAAGGGGGCTAAAACGAACATACTAACACGATGTTGGATGGACCTGAACAATTAACACTAAAGTGACATTTGGTTTGCGGATTTATAGGAATTGAATTTGATGGAATTGGAATGTTGAATTCCATTCTTTTGTTTTGTTCCGTTCTTTTTCCACAAAGGAAAGAATTTAACATTCCTTTAGAAACTAGTAGGTAATTTGAGTGAATGAAACTAGAGACGGAACTATAGAAATTTTCTACCTGTGACACCATTTGACTATAAAAATATATAAGTTTAGAAATTTTATAACTTTGACAGCCTTTAATCATTACTCTTAATTTGTCTCTAATACAATTTATACAATATAATAATAATAATAATGAAAGCTTAAAGATATGCATACATTACAAGTTCAAATATATAGCTTTTATATTCATTATTCAAATTAACATTTTGATTCTTGACAAGTTTTGTAAATTTAAATCTTCCTTGAGATTATTTTGGCATAGTGGTTGAGGCATTGTCCGTTAAGCACCTTGAGGGGTGCGTGCGAGTATTCTATTTATCCAGAGTTCAATTCTAAATGTGTGCAATAGTTGTGGCCATTGAATCTACTCACAATTTGCAGGATTTCAAAAAGTATGACGCAAATTGTGGAAACTTTAATAACAGTTATATAATTGAATGGAAGGAAGTCAAACAAAAGGCACCAGTGGTCTAGTGGTAGAATAGTACCCTGCCACGGTACAGACCCGGGTTCGATTCCCGGCTGGTGCAAAGATTCTTTTTTTTTTTTTATGTTGGACGATCTGTCTCACTGCCATATTGCCAGCATTAATGTACTATATCATATATTAGTTTATCTCTTAAGGTAGGGGCCTCTTTTTCGCGCTAAATTTATAAGGATATTTTCATGGCCCCAATACTTTGTAATATATAGAAAATATATATGTTTGCCACAAACTAAAATCAAATATTCAAATATATATACATGTGATATATTTATTATAAAAATATGGTCGGTAATATACTTATTAGGGATAGTGGATGACATGTCTTTTTATTCAGGTTTGATTCATAGGATGAGCATGTGACGATATGTTAACTATGGGTTGGTCCATGGTCGTTGAGAATTAGTCCGGTGCCCGTATGCATCTCGGATAACTCGTTGAGTTCATATCAAAAGGTGTGCATAAGTTATCTACCGTTAAAAAAAAGAATATTATTTATGACAAATATTTGTCTTGAAAAGGAATATGTGGCCTACTAAGAAGGGTGGGTAGCTTCAACTTTTCAAATCAATTATTTCTGATCAATTTCCAGTGTCTAATGGAACTTCCGGCGAAAGCCTTTTTCTGGCACACATCTTGTAATACAAATTGAAACATAATGTTATCCAATCTTAAGATGTAAACTAAAATAAAATAATATACATGAAGAGAGAGGGAGACTTAGAATCGTAAGAAACTAAACTCTTATTGTGAGACCATATAAATAACACTAAACTTTCACAATAAAACACTATTAAATATTAATATAAACCTTAGCAGTGTTTCTGCTGTGAAAGTTCGATATTTTTTGTACCCATACAATGTTTTGTTGTAAAATTTCAATGTTATTTTTTGGTATATGAAAATTTGATATTCTAAACCCTTTGTATATGTATATGAAATTTGATACTATAAAGAAACGTAAACATAAGTGTATTATCATCAAAATGTATGTTTATTATCTCAAATATGTCTAATTAGGTTCGAATACTAGCCGATGCCTTAAAGCCCTTTAAATGGAAACTGGATGACTAGACTGCGAATGGTATTCTCGTTGAAAAGGTTTCAAACTCGAATAATCGTAACTTAATGTCATGATGAAACAATAATACTCCGTTCAAAAAAAGTTATTAACTCAAATATGTCTCAATCCCTCCGTTATTCTTTATATTTTGTATAACAATGATGAGAAGGTGCGTATAACAATGATGACAAGGTGCCATCTTTGATATTCATTTGTATGCTACAAACAAACCAATGAAAAAACACAAACCGACCCAAAATATGTACTTACGTTTGTTCTTGGGTCATCGGACTTTTTGTCTTTTTCCCACTTTTCATTATTTAAAGTTTGACTAAACAATTTTTGTTTCTTTTTGGCACATGGCAATTAATTCTGAGTTATCAAAGCAAACAAGTATTTATTGAATTTGTCATTATATAAAGAAGAGGTTAAGAGATATTTAATAAAGGATGATGGGAATAGTTGAAAGAAAATAATTTGGGAGGTTGTTTTTGTTTTACCATATCACATTAAAAATGGAGTTCTTAAAGTTGCAGAAAGACATGTGATGATGTAGCACCAAAATATCAAAAAAGTGAAAAACCAAACCCATACTTGATACCACCATTAATTGGAAAAAACAACAAACCCACTCACACATGTCAACTCACCTTTTCTTTTTTATTCATTTATAAAATTCAGAATTGTAAATTTCATTTAAACTATATCAGGTAAAAAAAATACTCATTAACATCTTGATTAACAAATGATACAAATGAAGATAGTTGACTCAGTAAAAAGACATTTATTCAGTGTCTATTTCAATTTTTTTTAACGATACATTATACATACTCAACTAACCTACTCGTAAAATCTATTCTAAAATATACATGACTATTTATAACGGAACTCGATTCCACAACAACTAGGGAGAAGGACATCTTATAAATGGTCCAAATATCGCTGAACTACAAGCCTGTTTGTTAGGCATACTCTAATATGATTTTACTCTAATATGATTTTATGTATTTAGAAACTGCTTTACAGTTGACTTGTCAAATGATTAACAGATTTTTATAATGTTATACAAAATAAAATATGGTTATTTTGTATACTTAATTAGGATGTTCAATGGTTAAGATACGTCTAAAGACACAAAATCAAGTAGAGAGTTTTAAAACCTTTGAGAGACAAATTTTTTTGTCGAACAAGAATTCATCTCTTAACAACTAAAAACTTACCTATAAGGCTGCTTGAAGTGCCCTCGGGTGAGGGGTTTGGCTTCAGTGGATTCGGGTGAACCCCGCTACGCCCCATGCAAGTGAGGCGCGTGGGCCAGCCCTTAAGTCTCCACACCCGAGCCATACCATTCTCTCTTTCTCTCATTTTATCTTTCTATCTCTTGATTAATATTACATTAATTAAAAGAAATTTAAAATAGCTAGGAAAGTAGTACTCTAAAAGTAACATGAAGCTAATTTGATATCAGGGTTCAAAAGATTCCAAGCTGATGATACGGATACTCTAATAAACTATTAAGAAGATAAATAAACAACCTCATGCATACAAAACAACCATTATTCTTTTTCTAAAAAAAAATCAACCCCATTTTTGTAATGATAGAAAAAATGATTAAGATACAAAAAAAGAGATTATGTATATACAAAGAAAGAAAAAGAAAAGAGATAAATAATGTGGATAGACAGGAGGAAGGTTGGTTTTGTGAAGCCGGTAATAAATGCTGAGCCCAGTCCCCCACTATATCACATTTAATGATCGGGTGGTTCAGGCACGGAACACCAATACCTACCAATTGGCGCCCCTTCATTTAATTCTCACCTCTCTCTTCTTCTCTCTCTCTCTCTTCCATTTAATTTACACACAATACATCTTCCATATTCATCCTCACCGTACCTTCTGTCTTCACTCATCTGTCTTTGTCCTACGTGTACCTCATCCTCACCGTCTGTTATATCTCTCCGGTGACAGTAGCGCCTCTGGATCACCGCTCCTCAACCGGCTCGATGAAAACATTCCACCACCACCAGAGTTCACACCTGACTGTCGAATGAAGATAGGGCTCGCGAACGACTTTCTCCGGCGAGACGAGCTTCCTCCGCCGCCGCCGTCCTCCGATAACGGAAGGAAGCTTCCTCCTCGCCGCCGGAAGAACGGCGATTTCATGCCTCTGTAGTATCGGAACGAGAAAACTCTCGTTTTCGTTAGAGAGCTGAACGGCGACGGTACTCGCTTGCTCCAGAAGCTTCCGCCGCCTCCTCCGACGCCGCTGCCGCGGCGGTACCGCCAAGGCGATGCGGTTGTCGCCTCCATCACTAACCTCTCCGATCCGATGTTACGCTCGAATCCGAACGAGTACGATCGTTTCAGAAGGAAGTCTCTCCGACTGTACCGGTCCTCCGACGGAATCCTAATCGGAGATATTACCTCTTGCGTGATCTCATTCTCGCCTACTGAAGTAGGCGAAGTATTACGATCCGGATTATGATCCGGATCCGGATCTATGATCGCGTTTTCGATCATGACGTCGTCGAAATCGGGACGGATTCTCGGCGACATGGCCGGAACGAACGGCGATTCCGGCCGGAAAACGCTCGCTCGGCAGAGCGGGCAGTTGGCGTGACACCTAAGCCAGATATCGATACAGTCCACGTGAAAGGCGTGGAAGCACACCGGTAGAGTACGGACGTAGTCGTTATCTTCGAATTCCAACAGACAAACCGCGCATTCGTGGACGCTGGATTTTCTGGTGTGAATCGTGAGCGGAATCGTTTTGATCGCGGCGTCGTCGAGTCCGTAAGGCGAGAAGAGGTTGTAGCCGAAGGTCGGATCGTAGGAGTCCTCGCCTGAGTAGGCAGGGGACTCGAGGTCTCCTCCGTTTCCTACGGAGGACGGGACGTAGGAGCGGAGGAGGCGTCGGCGCCTCCGCCACTGTCGCCAGGTGCGACGGAGGCGGAGGAACCGACGGGAGATGGCGCGAGAGTATGTGATTGTGATGAAGGCGGTGGCGATGATGACAACCATAGCTATCAAGGGCGGGCTAAAGCGGACCGGAGGCTTGGAAGTCGTATTTTGCAGCCATGATGATGGTGAAGGTGCCGGAGATAGGGTGATCATGGTGGTGGAAAGGGAGGGAGTGTGTGTGGGTGGTGTTGTATGTGTGTTTTATTATGGTTGACCGACCGAGGGGGAGCAAAGCATAATGGTAGTGCTAATGGCTAATGCTTTCCTTCCCTCCCTCGTGGTTACAATTTGGGTGAGCAGTTTATGACACGTCAAATTTTAGGAATTTAATGCTCCACGATATAAATTTTATGCATATGGGCCTTCTTTTCATCTTTTTTTGACCTCTTTTTACATTCCGTTGACCTTTCGATATATCCCACCAGTTTGTTTTTTCTTTTTTTTAATGGATAAAAACTAACAAATTTAGTAAATTATTACGATCTGGAAGGTGATTGATTTATTTAAAGAACAATAATTGGCAAATACATGAATAACATGATAGAAATGCAACTTTTCTAATTCTATTTGATATATAAACAACCTTGAAACATAAGAACCATTGAAAACTCTAGTCAATAGGTATGTATTTATATATTTGATCTAAAGGATCTACACAATAGATGTTGATTTGTATATCGCTTCATAGGTGTTAATTGTATATGGTGGGGAGAATTTAAGTAGAGAGGAGAGGGACGTTGAAATATCAATTTGTTACACTATTGGAAATCTTGAATATTTGATTTGTTTGTAATATTAAATTCGGTTTCAAAGTTTTAAGAGATAAACAACAATTTTAGATCAGATTTCACACTTAGGATAAAACTAGTGCACGACTCAATTTAGATCAAAGGAGGGGGTTGGGTTATATTGAGAAGTTAAGGGTAATCTAATAATTGTAATGAGTGGTTATCAAGCGTTAGATACATATATTGTGAAACTATTTTTTTTCTTATGCCGCGAACATTTATATCTTTAACGTTTTATTTTATATTCGAAATAACTTACAAAACTTAAAAGATTTACATAACTTATAATTCCATATAAGTTTTGTTTTTCAAATGTACAAAAAAAATCCCACTTGCCCGTGCACAAGCCATACATATTAAAGGTGGATACATACAAATCCATAAGATTGCAAAAACGGTCATACGTTTGCAATTTTAGGCTTTTTGGACAAAACTATCATATTCATGAAAAGGCATGAGATTCAAAGAGATTGAGGGTTTCAGATCTATTTCTCACACAATCCTTTAGACACACACAGACACAAAGACAAAAGTTTGATTGCAAACTCAAATCTAATTGCAAATGTGAGGATAGCCAAGATTGTGGCACGTGTCACATTTAGTCTGAATAATATAGGATTATTTAGACTGAATGTAATGCATTATATAAGGCAAATAATACAACATTCAGACTTGTATTATTCAGTCTGAATGATGTATTATTTAGATTGAATAGGACACATGGCGAGCCCTCGGTTGTCCTTACGCTCGCAATTAGATTTGAGTTTCCATTCTTCTATATGTAAGGGTGTGCAAAACTTGAATAATCTGAAATCCGAACCTGAAACTGAACCAAAATTATGACGTTTGTGCGAAACCCGAACACCCCGAAGCCGAAAAACCGAAATCTGACATTTGTGTGGATATTTGGGTTTGGGTTGGCTTTAATCTTTGTCACCTGACCCGTCCGAAACCCGAAATAACATACATTTATATCTCAAATATTATATACATATATTTATTTAACTAGTTATCTTTTGAAATCTGTAAATTCTAGCCGGTCGAAACATTTTCAACTTTAAAGTTACTGTTGATTTCATCAAAT